>CAOLHI010001453.1:0-376904 GCA_948474755.1 Ctenosaura bakeri
AAAGCAGAGACTCATAAATTTGCCAAGCTCCTGCCCAGCTTTCTTCCAAAGGAACTGCGCAAGTGCTGGTTGCATCCTTAGAATCAATGAGGTTGTCTGCCTTGTAGATTTCATTTATTCCAAACAGATTCCAAAAACAATTTTGAAAAGGAAAAAGAGCATGCACGCGCACACACACACGTACATACTGTCTGGCAAAGACACAAGCTCCATGCAGGTTCACAATACAACTGAAAACAGTACATTCAGCTCCCAGGAAGGATACTGTGGCTCTGATACCCTTGGAAAGGTATCCATTTGTTTTTTGTTTACTTATCTTCTGTGCCACAGTAAAAATATCTTGTACCTTCACAGCATTGGACATCTTGTGTGCATCAATCACAATTAATTTCATTTCAGTTCCATGTTGCAACACAACAAAATGTGGAAATTCAAAGGGGGGGGGAATTATTCTGTAAATCAAGTGTGCTGACAGAATCATAATCAAATAGTAGGAGTAAATTTCAGCACCATTCGCTACTTCTGAATAGTAATGTGGGATTTCTGGAAAAAGTAGAACTGGAAATTTTTTTCAATGCTCTAACTAATGTTATCCGATTTAGCACTTCCAGTTTAAATATTATTTTCAAGCACATTCAAAGATTTATGTGGAACTGATTTTATTGGAATATTTGTAATAATTAAAGAGTAAAGCAAATATTTCCCTTATATTTAACAACAACAAAAAAGATTATGCCTGCAAAAACACTGTCTTAAGATCACATACTTAAAGGGAGTTGTACCTAATATACCTTATATCAACAGTTTAATTTTTTCCCCCTGAGGCATAACAGTAGTGCCTTCAACTTCACACACTCACACTCTCCACTATCTACTAGTTTCATTTCAAGCTGAGAAAAAATTAAATACAATTAGTTGACCAGTCTGTTTTACTAAAAGATAGGCATCTGTGGGTGCAGGCCACTTGTCTTGACTACTTGTACTTGCCACTGAGAAGCAGGGGATTTTGCAGAACATGAACAAGCTTAGCAGTGTGTTCATTTGTTAGTCTGTTCCTCGCAGCACTAGGGTTTTGTCAATGCTTGTCTCCTTAGAACACCTACACGTTTATACAACTTCAAGGGCAAAGATAAGAACAAATACCTCAAGGAGAAAAAGAAAAGCATGCCTCATTGGAGAGCTGCAACACAGAGAACTGCTTAATTTTTCCAACAGTGCTGGCAGTGAATCAGATACAGAGCAATACAGCAAAAAGGCAGCCAACCCAGTCTGAACTTCTTAAACATTGCTGACAAGCCTTCATTTATGCTGCAGTTCCACACCAGCATACAAGAAGTACAGTCACACAGCACTGGGAACAAAATTCTCTTTCCAAAGCTTCTGAGTTTTCACATAGAAAGCACTTTTTCAAAATTCAAGTTGCTAGTCCTTAAGGGCAGAAATATATTAAATTTACTGAGAAGTGCTTATAGGCATGTTTTCCTGAAAGCTCAAGGAATGGTGATTCCCAGTGCATCAGAGCCCTACACTAGTCCTTACAAAAAATAGAAGCAGAAAATAGAAATGTATTTCAGAGGAGGGAAATGGCAAACCACCTCTGAGTATTCCTATGAAGCACCCTACGAAATTGATCACCATGAGTATCACTGTATGAAACAGGTCACCCATAAGCCAACAGGTGACAGGAAAATACATGCACACACGTTATGCAAAATAAATGAGATGATCCTGTAAATTCTCATACTTTTCAAATTTAAACAAGTTTCCATGATGTCTCTTACCTGCTTTGCATAATTTTGTTGCAAGCTACAGAGCCAGCATGGTGTAGGGGTTCAAGCATTGGGCTATGATTCTGGAAACCAGGGTTTGAATTTGTCATGCCCCAGGACCCAGACAGGACTCTTCCTAACAACCACATTCTAGAGACCTGAGTGGGGCAGTCCTTATGGCAGCCAGTGCAGGTGGAAAAGGAAGAGCTCGTTAATTAGGCCACAGCTGGCCAGGATGGTGAGGCTATATAATCAGAGGTCAGGATGGCAGAAAGCTGCTGGAATCTACTGTCTCCATTGGTGGTAACAGCCTTGCTGAGTCCTGCATTCTCTGCTTGTGTTCTTCAGACCTTGGACCTTTGCCTAGACTAGAGGTCACCAACCAGTGGTCTGCGGACCACCGATTGTCCACAAGAAAATTATGGTTGTCCGCAGCCTGTGAGAGTACAAGATTGCCCCCCCATCCTCCCCCATCTGCTCCAGGCAGGATTGCTCCTGCAGTGAGGATGTGGACAGCAAGGAGAACCAGATTCCCCCACCACCACTCTCCTCTCCCACTCATGCTGGGTGGGATCGCTCCCACAGGGAGGAGGTGGACAGTGAGGAGGACCAGATTGCCCCCCTTGTGGTCCTTCTCCCTGCTGCAGCAACAAATATCACACTAATGATTTTGTTATAATTAAGTCAGTGCATTTCACATTAATAAAATGGAACTTTCATTATCATTATTTTATAGATATTTGCACCTTTTTAAAAAAATTCATGTTAGTGGTCTGCAGGATTCAAAATTGTGAGTTTAGTGGTCTGTGAGGTCCAAAAGGTTGGCGAGCACTGGCCGAGACTATAGATTCTGCATGTGGATACTCTCTCCCTGGACTCTTGGTAAATTCAGACTTGGTAATTCTGCTTTTGGACTGCTTTAACAAACACTGTTTGCTAGTTACTGCCAATTGCACAGCTGTGAAGCCTTGACATGCTGCCAACACAGGACAGAATTCCTGCTTGGCCATGGAAGCCCACTGGATACCTTGGGCAAGTCACACTCTCTCAGCCTCAGAGGAAGGCAAGGGTAAACTCCCACTGAACAAATTCTGCCAATTTGTTCTGCCAGTGAGTTTCCATGGCTGAGCAGGGATTCAGATCTTGGTCTCCAGATTCATAGTAGGACTGGAGAAACATAGACTTTCAGTGCTTGGTTGCAGTAATATATCTGTAGGAAACAATACAATAAAACCTGGGCTGGGAAAGACTGAGATTCTATTCTAGCCAACCCTACTGCAGTTGTGTATAATGGGCAATGGAAACAACAGCTGTCTCTAAAACCCTTACTAAGTATGTGTGAACAGCAAAACAGAGATTAAAGGGGGAAGCAAATAAGCATGCCTCACCAATTTCCCCCCAGCATGTTTAAAAAGCACAAACTTGTAAGTTTAACCATTAAAAATACAAACTGTAAGAAAAACAAAGAAGGCTAGAAGCATTCAAGTAGTGTCTAGAAGGTTCAAAAGTTTCTATTTATTATGCAAGGCTCACCTGACCTAGCTGTTTCATTTCACATGTGCATACTGGTTAATGGGGAATAAAAAGATGGCTGAAACATGCTGTCATGCTCTGAATAACTCACAATCCACAAACTCCACTCTGAGGTGGACAGTAGTGTTTATTTGTAAAAAAGCAAGCAACACAGCACACTTCTTCCAAAGTTGCTGAGACTAAAGCACACATGGAATTCACAGGTTTTATATCCAACACATACAAATTTTAGGTATGCAAAGCTATGATCGGAGAGGATCATAAATTTAACATCACTCCACATCTTTAGACATTTCCCAGACCTGCATTTGTTTACTCTCCTTTCATCCTTGGGGCAAAAACATATTTCCTGCCCCTTATCTTAGACACCCCAAGTTCCCAAAACACTTCTTGAGACTTTCATTTCCCCCCACTCGGTGATCTTCTCCCCCTCACCAGATACACTGTAGCAGTGAGCAATAAAGCAATTAACTATTTGATACATTGTAAAGCACAAGCAAATGCCAAATAGATCTATTGTTGCAAACATCAATAAACACTCAATGTTTTATAGTGCTCCAGCTAAACTCTATGAAGGTTGTAACATTGCCTCCACACTGACTACCATTCTCTATTTCAACAAACATCCAGCAGATCAACATATGATAGGAGCTATGTATCCTGACACATGCTGAACTGCTTTTCTTTTTGTAGTGTAGGTATCTATCTCTATTACTTCCCTGTTATTCGTACCTCTGGTACCAAATTTTCTGTTAAAAAGTAATGCCCAGGAACACATCTACTTAGTTAACTGAAGTATACCTGTAGTTGGGAGCTGGCTGACCTTTGGCTTGAAATAAGATCTCAACTAATTAAAAACCGAGCCAAAATTGCATCAGAAGTCCAGAGTCCCTTGCAATATATTCTGCTTGTGCGTCAGCACTAAAATGAACTATTTATATCATGGCCATAAACCTAGAATTGTCTGAGACTCCAAAACTAATATACTTCTCTGTAGACATGTGTTTGGCATTTTTATTCCCTTGGGTCCAATTGTCTGAATCCCACCCCTCATCCTCTGCCGCAAGAAGCACTCAAGGCCTCCAACCTGCACAATTACACTCAGACGGACAGACACCCTACATTTCATATCAGCTCAGAGTAATTTACCAGAACTGCAGCTTCCAAAAATCAAGCTTGAATCAATACCAGGAGATGCAGTTTTAAAAATGGAAAGTACTTGCTAATCCACTGGAAACAGCATGTTAAAAATAAATGCAAGTGGCTTCCAAGCACAGATGCTGATCAAGCTGGCTAGAAGAAGCAACGCTGTATAAAATGGGGATTCTTTCTGATACAAAACCAGTGCTCAAGTCAGAACCTCTGTGCAGAGGAGGAGGAGGTTAAAATCTGCACCTGTCAGATCTGATGCTCCATGCCACCTATCTCCAACTCAACATCGCATGCACTGGAAAGACTAAGGCCATTTCCGCACTACACTGTTATAGTGCTATTATTCCACTTTCAACATGCGGTGGAATTCTGGGCTTTGTAGTTTACTGAGGCCAAAGAGCTCCCTGGATGAGAATTCTAAATGCCCCTCCTTAAACTGCAAACCTCAGGATTCCATAGGATGTTGAAAATGGAATAATAGCACTATAACAGTGTAGTGTAGAAATGGCCTATGAAAAACATCTGTTTAACATTCAGGAGAACTACTACTAATTTGAACCTTCAAACATCTTAATGACGCAGCTTTGCCTTCCCTTATCTTGCAAGCAGTAACCACAGTGTTGGATCAAGTCTCTACTCCCTGTTATATTGTCCCCAGAGTTTAATCCCTGGTTTGAAGTGACTTTGCTAACTTTGGTTAATTGTAATCACAGTTAGTGTCAGTACAGGGTTTATACTGGGAAAGGCTGAAGATGCCAAGGTGCTGAGAGGAAGGAAGGAAGTAAGGCTGCTTCGGATCACTTATACTGCTTCATCATGATCACCATTAATCAAACTAAAGTAGCTTTACACTATCGCTTCAAGCTCTACAGAAAATGTATCAGGCTTAGCAGTGATGTAGATTTTAATGCAAAAACCATGGTTAATGCTTTCAAGAGAAGGAAAAGCAAAGCAAAACTTTTGTGGGAAATTGGTAGAATGGAAGGAAGGGGAGCACTATAAAAACCCACTCTGATTCTCTTAACCATTGTTAAGAGACAAGCAGTGTTAGTTCTCCACCAGGCCTCAAAGCAGAAAATACTGGTCGAGAAAGACTACTGAGTCCTGGCATATTCACCGAAGTCTTTCTCTTGGACTAAACAGGTTGGTGGGGTACTGCAGCAAGTCTACAGTTGACACGACTCTACTCCAACCAGGAAGAATTCTATGCAACTTAAAAGCCCGTTACTGGCAAAACTGGTCCAATGAGAAGCCACTGCTTGTCTTACTTCAAAATGAATCCATCCCCTACTAACAAAAACAAATTCGTCTGCCACAAATGAATGATTGACATAATGACTCTTTATGCAAACCCAGCCCCAATTCTAAAGATAAGCAGAAATACAAAGCAAAACCTTGCATGAGTCCTAGGGACTGCGAGAGTCATTCACAAGGCTGTTTCCATGGTTTTGAAGCATGTTCTGCGTGGGAAGCCAAGATATTCCCACCCACCTTCTTTGCGCACTTGGCATCTAGCCAGCTGAAATGCCAAACTGAACAGCTTACGCAAATACGAAACCATGAAGGACTCAAGTCCTAACAAAAGGAGAAGCCCTGACACCTTTCAGTTCTACAAGACTGCTTTGCACCTTGGCAACAGTCTGACCAAACACAAGAAAGAGAAAACAAAAACGAACACTGTGCACCAGCCACACCAGAACATACACATGCTATCTATTCTGTTCCCCCTCCTCCCACTGGCCTCACTGTTCACAGCCCTATCAGCTTGTGCTGTGTATATATATTTTTTCAATAGATGCATTTGCATGGCGCAACAAGCCAGGAAACTGTAGGGACCCTGGCTTGCAATGAACACGCAGTGTGACTGTGAGTGAGACCTGATCATTCCTTGATCATGCCTGCCTGCATTGGAAGCTTTGCCCTGTAGTTTGTTTATTGCATTGTCTGGCAGTGGACCAGCTTCCAGCTTTCACATTCTGGTTTGGTCCCTCTCAGAAAACCAAAGGAAGAAGCGACAAACAAATCTGTTTTGTCTAAAGTTGAGTAACTGCCAAAAACTGGAATCAGATCCCATATGGTCCTGGAGGACTCCACCCCTACATTTTGAAATATTCATAATTATTAAAAATGCCCCTAACCTCATTTTTCTGGGGTCTCGGCCATTTTAGGCACAACAGATACCTAAAATATATCCCATTTACTTCTTGGCCCAGAGTACTAGAACTTTCCAGCAGAGAATTCTAAGTCTCTCTAAAACCAGAAAACCAAACATTCCGAAGGATGGAGGTAAGGCAGTTAAAGTGAGACAAAACTGCTATTAACAGTGTAATGCATAAGGTACATCCCCAAGTCCTGCCAATCATCCAATTGTGCAGTTTAGTAATTCAGGAATGATGGGATAGATTGGCATGAAGCTACTGCACAGGGACTCTTCTTAGTAGTGGTTTGACAACTATACTCAGTACAACACAGTATGTTCTTCAGATTTTGCACACATACTTCTCAAAATAAACATTACTCATCTGGTCAAATCAAAAGGCTAGGTTCTGCCTTGACATAAATTTTGGACTTGTCTGAATAGCTCCAGCTCTTTGCTGAGAAATGAGTCTCTCTAGTTCTTTCTAAGTGTGGCAAGAGCTTTTTGGCTTCTTAAAATCAAGAAACAAATGTAGTGAATAAACTTTTACCTGATTGGGCTGCATTTTGGGCACGTGCACTTTCCACATCTGAGCTTCTCTAGAGATTGCCATCTCCAGGAGGAGAGACAACTTCTGGCTCTCCAGGGGCCCCGAAAACTTCATGGTACCCCTTGGGTCTGCCTGCCACCCAAGTGAATACAGCTACCTGCAAAGGAGAAAACAAAAGAAAAACAATTAGTAGTGTGGTTATGCTGGGCATATCTTCTAAAAGAGTGCTTCTTACACCATACGATGCGGGAGAACAGCAGCATGGGAAAGGGCTTGGACTTGATGGCCTTTGCAGTCTCTTCCAACTCTGTGATTTTCTATGGTTTTTTATCCAACATGTCAGAGACCGGCACTATATTTGTGCCTACTTACTATTACTTTTTCTTTATTTCTCTTTCTTTTTTCCTTTCCTGTCCTGTCCTTTTGTCTGCTTTTCCCAGGAATTCTCCAGAGACCAGCAGCCATGGTTTGGGGACTGGTACATAGTTAGTACTTCGATGGAGACAGCTAGCTGTTATGAGCTATATTCAGGGGGAGGAAATAGCAAATCAGCTCGAGTATTGCATGTCTGGGAAAATGCTGGGGAATTCATGGAGTTGCTATAAGTTGACAGGCAGGTTGATGGCGCGCACGCGCACACACACCAATCCAGGAAACACCACTTTGAACAGTACCATTCTAAGCACTATACTCAACAGCTTACATGGGTCTTGGCCCACCTTTTAACATGGAACTCACTGATAATTTTAGCATCACATCAGCTTAGCATCCCTTCTCTTGAACCATTACTTGTCTGCTTCTCTGCCTTGGCAAGCCATCAAGTTCCTCAACTATCATGGCCAAAGCATCTGAAAAGATCCCATTTTGTACTACAGTCCCTAGAATCCAGCTGGCCAGAGAAGGAGAGGCAATTTCCAGAGCTTGAAAGCATAACAGGAACTTTTCCAAGTGGTGGAAGAACTTCCCCTGAAAGAACAAAGCTAGGTGTGTCCTAGCTGGCATTTTCAGTTCAGGCAGGGTCTTGGCGAGACTCAACAGGCCTGGCCAGTTCCCCTGGGAACTAGGTGCATGTCCCCTGGAAAGCGTTACAGAATCCTTTGCAGCATACTGGGATACCATGACAGCAGTCCCTTGGCAGACAAGTCAGTGCAGGAAAGGTTCCCTGAGGGCAGTAGGTCTCAAAGTGCCTGCTCCACATTATGTGACCTCCAGCACACTTTTATCCAAGACAAGAGCTGAATCAGGACAGGACATTAGGGTGCAATGCCATTTTTAACGGCTGACCACATTACAGAAGGCCATGTTAATGATTGACTGCATTTAACTGCTTGTGTATCCCAGAGTGAACCTACAGAGTTAGCATACATGGTTTACTCATTCAAAATATTTATAAATTGCCTCCCCAAAGTGAAATACAATTTAATATAGATATTTAAAAACTTAAAAAACTGATTGCTTTACATTGTTAGAAGAAACAATTCTAAAGCGAATTTTAAAAACCAAGAGCCCTACTGAAGATCAGAGCTTTGGTCTCCCCTTTGCTCTCCTCTCCTCTTTGCTCTGCTTATTCTCCACAACAACTCTGCAAGGTTGGTTAACCAGAGTGACTGGGCCAAAGTCACCCAGTTTCATGGCTGAGCAAAGATGTGAATCTAAGTTTCTCTCATCCTAGCCTGAGACTCAAACTCTCTCTGCCAGGGTTCTGGGAACCCTAGTGTTCTCTAAGAGGTTGCTAAGGTTTACATGAAAGATTTTGATCGGAGGTGGGGGAAGTATTTATTGAGCTGTAGATATATAAATTTTATGCAGGGGTTCCTTGAGATATGAAAATTATTTCAAAGGTTCCTCAAGCGAAAAAGGGTTAAGAAAGACTACTCTAAGCACCACCACAGGGTCTCTTAAGTGCAAAGAGGAGAGCAGTCAACAGACTTTCAGGTATAGTAAATATTCCCATTAGAATTTATGTATTTTTATTTTAAAATATTTATATACCACCCTAGATACAAGGATCTAGGGCAGCACACAATAAAATCAATTTAAACAGTTTAAAACAATTTAGAACAGTAAGAATAATTTAAACAAACCAAAAGGCTACTAAACAATCTAACAAGTTAAAACAAGATGATTTAAAACCAGGTTGAACAGTCAAAACAGTTTAAAACCAAGCACTAGGGCAGACCTGGATGAAAGATTAAGCCCCAAATGTTTTAGTAACAAAAATGTAATTTTGCTTAGCACTGAAATACAGTAACACCAAATGTTAGCGCCAATCAGGCCTTGAAGGAATGAGTATTTCACAATGAGGGTGCCGCAACACAGAAGGTCCTCTCCTACATCCCCCCATTGGTGGGACACAGGATGGCCCCTTCAAGAACACATATGATCAAGATGGATGCCACTCTCAAATCAGTAGCTTTTGAACATCAACTGTACATATCCACTTAAATGAAGGTTCCAAAACCAGCTGGAATCCTTTCAAAATATGGGTACGCTGCTCTACAGAAGTGGTTGGACATTTTTGTCCAATGTGTGACATCTGCATTTGGTTCAAGGCAACAGAAGCAGAGTTGTACCTGTGGTGTTCACACACATATGGATGTATATTCTCAGCTCATGCGTATCCATTTCTGTCCCCTCTGATCTGAGGCAGTAGCCCTTTGGTCGGTACATCTAGCTTCACAAGTACGGTAGCTGCTCAATGCTGCCATTCAACACAAGGGCTATGTAGCACAATCAATGCATAGCCCAGTATGTGGAGATTTACACTATACAACTGCAGTGCAGGAACTTAATAATTTTGCCCTGGGCAGTGGATCCATAAGCGTGTTGCCCCAGGTGCCCTGACAAACATATCTCTGAGACTTCTTGCCAATTTCATAGAGACTATTCCTTCACCATGGCTCCTGGCAGTCAGGATAGAACCATCTGTATCAGGATTTCTGGGGGAGAAAAGAGGTTCACTGGGATGTGCGCAACCATGTGCATATGAACTTTTACACAAGCAAATGAGGCCCAACCCCTAAGACATCATCATGTTAACACCATAAGTGTTCATTCTTTTAACTCTTATAGACGTATTTTACTTGTTTGGATTGTTTAATATGTGTCTAACCTGTTTAAACTATTAACTGATTTTAATCTGGAATTGTTTAAATTGTTCATATTGTTTTATTTGGTTTGCCACCCTGAGATTTCATGATAAAATGATGTGATAAAAATAAATATAATTGGGCTTTGGGGCCAAAAACATTGTGTGTGGCTTTGGCGTCATTAAAAAAAACTCCAGCTACAGCTTAATTTCTGTATCTGAGCGCTTCCTAGATCACAAGTTACCTTTGCAGGTAATTAAAATGCAGGTAATTAAAAGGAAACAGTTTGCATGCTAAATTTCACACTGGTTTCCAGGAATTGTTGATAGAGTTGTTGTTTTTTAAGTGACCAGTATCTTATATTTATCTCACAGTAAGATATTCTCTGAAAGTATCATGGAGCCCAAGAATAGTGAACTGCCAAAATCCAGTAATCTTTAGCGGGTGCTAAATGGAAACTCCAATGAATTCAAGGAGTTTCCAAGCCCGCAGTTTTCAGTAATCCTTGTTTAGTATCTACTCCAACCTACTCATTTCAGTGATGTCTTTTTAGTATTGGGCAGGGAAAGCTGCTCATTTTTCTGGGTCTGTCTGCCACCTTTTGAAACCAGAGATAATCAAATCTATCAGCTATCTGGAATGTTAGGGACTTAGGGTTACCACATTAGGGTATTCTGTTTAAATTTCACTGGATTATTTTATGGTGGATTTTGGTTCCATTACTCTAATCTGACCTGTGAGATACCACAAAAGTTCCATATTGAGAGATTTTGCTTTTTTTTAACCTGCATACATCAGTTGGGGAGATCAACTGCACCTCAAGGCATAGTGGTGCACCAGTCATAGCCTGAAGTAGCATCAGTCACTACCTTTAAGCCCCTCTGCTTTTAAGGTTCTAATTGAAACTTTGTTTTTTTTTTCTAATTATGCAAACTTTATTTATTGTTAATTGTGCTATATATCAGTTGGGGTGCTTGTAAAGCAGAAAAGCCATTAAAATATATGAGAATGTAAAATGCAAAAGGATGCAAAATGGGGTATTTCATCTTCATTTTTAATGGATGAGGAATTGAGGCATTGAAGAACTATGTGCAGAAGAGCTCTGAATTGTTACACCCAGTACAAGCCAGTAAAAAACAAAGTTAAGCATGTGTAAGCTTCAATGGCGTCAATGTTCTTCTGGATTTGTTCACAGAAAATTGTGACAAACGTAGCAAAATAAGGTGTAAGAAACTGCAACACAGTTTACCATACCAAATTTTCTCTAGATTATTATCACTTAAAGCTGCAGGTCAGATAACATATCTGAATGCTCCCATTTTGCCACTGATAACTTTTGTGTTCAATTTAGACAAGCTTCTCTGAAAATCTAAGTTTTAATCTGAAACTGCTGAAAGCAGCATTCTCAACTCTCAGCAGGCGGAATAATCCATGAGATAAGCACCTCTAGAGTCACAGGTGAAAACAAAATGAACTTTAAGGCCCGTAAAAAGTAGAAGTCAACAGGGTCAACAAAACAATATATAGGAATAAGGAATTTTTCCAACACTTGAGAGAGTTCTTTTCATCCTCTGCGTATATGGAGGCTTAATTAAAGTTACATGAATTGAAGAATGCCATTACTGAATACCAAACTATAATTCAAACTTCCAAACTTTTATCAAGTTTCTCCTGTTTTCATCTTCAATAGGGCAGCAATTCTGCTCTATAAGTTCGTTCCTGTCTATATTCTGCTGCAGCTTCTAGAGGCAGAGTGATGGCAGTAACTATGGCTGGAAATGAGATACATTTTGTAACCCATGCTTTTGATCACTGCAGAGATCAAAATTCTTTGCTGATTGCACAAAAACCAAACTGGGATCCATTCCATCTTTTAAACAACACAGCCCTCTCTAACATGGCCATTTCATTGTCAGTAGAGAGTAGAGTGGTCAGTGGAAGTCGCTCTAGCTATTTTTCTGTAGCTAGACATTACGCAAGAATATCTGCAAGGCAACTGTTGCATGCACCCAAATACAGGAAAATAGCTGGACATATCCCCGCTGATTCCCCCACTCTCCAGCAACAGTGGTAGTGGGTGGTAGTGGGTGCATATGTGCCAGATGTATATCTCTCAATGCAGGATCTTAGCCTATGTATCTTTTTCTCAATCCAACCCTTGCATCAAACCATGGTTAGCTCAAGCCATGGTTTTTGAACTTGTTCAAACATGGTTTCCAATTCTGATTTGCTATCCAGTTACAAATTCTGCTTTGCCAATTCAGCTGTCACACCACACCATAGTCAAGATAGCTTTACAAGGGTTTGGACATGACAATGAAATTAAACCAACATCTCCACGAGAAATCTATGAAGATGACTGCTGCCACTGATCTCATCCCTCTTTGTAGGAGACAAGCCATCTTATGGCTTACTTCCTGTAATATGCCCTCTTCCAATCTCAAAAATTAATAGGGAACACAACCTTTAAGGTCATCAACCCAGTGCAAACGAATAGCAGCAACAAATCAACACTCCTAGTGGTTGCTCTCCAATCCTGGAACATTTTGTTTCCTGAGACTTCCCAAAGGCTCAACATAAATACCTACCAAAACTAAGAGCAGCTCTGAGAGACGAACTTAGAACAAGTGGGTGCTTCTAGCTTTCTGACTCCACACTTATTCTATCAAAAAAAGGACCTTTGCAACTCTCACTCAAGGACTCCACAGAAGTCAGAGAAGCACAAGATGCAGAAATTCTACTTCTGACATCCATCATAATGAAAACTGGACACATGATTCAGAAGACCATACGCCCTGTTCTCTCATGGATTACCACCACATCCAAAGCCATTCCAGTATTTTCTGAGAAGCATGTTTTCTCAGAGACATGACTATTGAGGCAGAAGAATGTTTCAAAATTTGTGTGCTTAGATACGAATGTGGTGCAATTATTAAAAACAAAGAACCTGCAGAATAGATTATGAGCTATGAAAAGTTATATTCCATCACACTGCTCTCCACTGCCTCTCCTTGTGTTTTTCTGATCGGATATACTGCCTGCCTCCCTCTCTCCCTCTTTCATCCCCTATGTTGGTAGAAAATAACCCACACGGCAGGCCCAAATCCATGGGAAAGCAATTTCAGCTTTACAATCACGTCTGCCAGATTGTGAAACCTGAAACATGACGCCATGGAGGTTGGCCAGCTCCTTGGTCAAACTGTTGACAAAGGCTGAGACAGAAAGATTTATGAGGAGCCCGTGGACACCTGTGGGATTTAAACTGCAAACAGTTCTTTGCGTGCAGGACATTACACCAGAAAAAGAGGCGCTGGAGACAAAAGCTGGTTCAACAATGAAAAAAAAAAAAGAACTTCCACCCAACCTTTTGACTTTCACAAAGTCCCTCCCACACAACTGATTACATCTTCAGAGTCTAGAGACAGTAAAATCTCTCCAGGCCAGGGCTTTCCAAATGGTGTGCTGCAACACATTAATGTGTTGCCTGAAGTGTGTAGCTGTGTCACCTACAATCTTGGAAATGTATGTTATTATTTATAAATCATGTATTTTTAAAAATATATGAAAGGTTTTCATGAGATATCTTGTGTCCCCATACATTTTGTTATTACAATTTATGTATGTGTCTGTATCTCTTATAAGGGGTTAGTTTAACCTCTGGTTTGCTAGTAAAATTGAATTACTGTGTCGTGAAATGATGCAGGTCTAAAAAGTATGTCACCAATATGAAAAGTTTGGAAAGCTCTGCTCCAGGCAATCAAGACAGGGAACTTTTAAGAAGATCTGATCTTCTTAAAAGATGGCATATAGACACAGGAACCATGGATCAAAGATCTCTGTCTCCATAAATCTGAAATACCTTCTACTAAGCAGGGTCAGCCCTGGTTAGTATTTGGATGAGAGAATGCCAATGAATACCAGGTGCTGTAGGCTGTATTTCAGAGAAAGGAAGTGGTAAAAGCACCTCTGAGTATTCTTTGCCTAAGAAAACCCTGCAAAATTCATGAGATCGCCATAAGTCACCAGGCAACTTGAAGCACACACACTTAACACACATTTTTTTACAGGATTTGGGCCACACCCTAAGCTTTTAGCAAACAGGACTTTACATACCTGAGGACAGGACTGGCTGGATCTGGGCTCCAGTGTCTACATACAGAGTGAACATAACATAACCTGAGTTACTTGTGTCTTTAGACATTTGAAAATACCATTTTTAATCATTTGTTTTTGATTACTAGGTGTCCTCAGCTTCCTACTGAATGCTGTTCTCTAAGCATACACTACAACTATGTGGGATATACGGAACTTAGCATTGGTCATCTTGGCTGGGAGAATTCAGATATCCCAAAAAAGTAACTTATCTAAGTTTTGAGGATGTACACTGAAGCTGGTTGCTGCTTGGAACACTTGAGAGTGGCAGAGTAAAACTGAAAACAAGGAAAAGAAACAAACTGATTTCTGTTCCCGTTTTACAAAAAGAGAAAAGAATTCCTTTTGGCTTATTGGCCCAAGTCAGATTCTGTTGGAAAGGTAGGTGCTTTCCAACCCTTTTGTGTTTATTTCCCACCATAAGAAAATAAAATAATCTTGGCACAGGTTTGCTCTTGTTCAGTCAAAATTATCCGATTGATTCCTTTAGACTTTGACCATACTGCCAGGCTTTAAAAATCCAAGTGACATCAGACACCCACCTGAAGCAGATCTGAGCACAAACCAATGGCTTCAGATTACAAGAAAACGGATTCCACCTAAACACTGGGAAGAACTTCTTGACCATAAGAGCTATTTGACAGTGGAATATATTGCCTTGGAGGATGGTCTTTAAGCAGAAGTTGGACAGGCATGTGTCAGGAAAGTTTAATGATGAATTCCTACATGGCAGGAGGTTGAAGTAGATGGCCCTTCCAATTCTAAGATTCTATGATTCTTTAAAAAATCCAACTGCTTCCAATGTGTGCCAGACAGAGAGGGCATACTTTCCAAATGCATTGGTGGGATGGTCCAAGGCAAAGTTTCCATCTTTCCTCTGAATTAATACTGGTTACCTCTCATATTTATTTATTTATTTCATTTATTCTCCCCAGCATAGACTTTTAGGAAGCTCACAATATAGATTAAAACAAGGTACAAGCAAAAACTTTATCATTAAAAACAATTAAATAATCTATCCTATTAAAATTCAAAACAGTACAAGGATTGTCCATGCCATAGTGTTTCTAATTTCTATGTATAGGTGTGAAAGCTAGACAGTGAAGGAAGCTGAGAGGAAGAAAGGCCATTTCTGCACTAGACTGTTAATAGCGCTATGATTTCACTTTCAACATCCTATGGAATCCTGGGGTTTTCAGGAAGGGCCGGCCAGTCCCTCCCGAAACTGCAAACCCCAGGATTCCATAGGATGTTGAAAGTGGAATCATAGCGCTATTAACAGTCTAGTGCAGAAATGGCCAAAATCAACTCATCTGAAATGTGGTGCTGAAGGAGTATGCTGCTACTATCTTGGACTGCCTAAAATACAAATAAATGGGTCCTAAAGCAAAACAAGCCTCAACCCTTCCTAGAAGCCAGAATGACTAAACTGAGGCTGTCATGCTTTGGATCTTAGTATGAGAAGACATGACTTATAAGAAAATACTCATAATGTTTGGTAAGGTAGAAGGAAGCAGGGAAAGAGGAAGACTGCATTCCAGGTGAATAGACACAATCAAGAAAGCCTCAGCCCTGAGCACAAGGAGACTTGAGAACCTCTCATGCATAAGGATGCCACAAGTCGAAGTCAGCTTGACAACAGCAATTAATAACAATAACGTAACAATAAAAAGTACATCACACCCCACCCCATTAAAAGACCCTTGTCCCCAACCAACTCATCACCAAATGCCTGTTTCAATGAAAAAGGCTTTGCTTGGTGGTGGAAGGACACCATACACAACCTCACACATATTTAACCTATAATTCAATCAATTAACTAACCAGGATACAATTGGTCAACTGAGATTTCTTTAATGAGATGACAGCCTTGTAATTTAAATGTTAACATTAAAGCCTGATGGAGCTATTTATTTTTTAACCTATGTGACACTCATGCAGAAGGAGAGCATGCTCAGTTCATTGTATCTCATCCAGAAACAATTCATATCAATAAAAAAAGGCAACTTTATTTGGCAACTATTCTTCCCTGATCTCACATTTACCCAGCTTCATTTCTGCTACAATCTTATACATGCTTATCTGGGAATAAGCTGCAATGAACTCATTAATGCTTACTTTAAATTAGGCTTATGTTGACCTACATACAAAGTGGTACCGTTGGTAAATTAGCAGTTGTTTATCCCAGTTACTTTCGATTCCACCACCACTTTTATTGACTTAATTCTCCAGGTCTGTCTTGGTATCACTGCATACTGTTTTATTTATTGGTTGCATATTAGCAACCAAAAAATAAATGGCTATCTGTTGGGAGTGCTTTGATGTGGGTTCTTGCATGGCAAGGGTTGGACTAGATGACCCTTGTGGTTTCTTCCAACTCTATGATTTTATGATGTTTTTAATTTATTATATTGCTGACCACCAATTAGAGAACTCTGGATATTGGTTGGTCTAAAACTACAATAAGCAAAGCACTGTAACTTTTATATAATAATATTCAGGTACTTGAAATGCCTACAAAAGTTTGTGCCACAATCAGTTGGTTAGCTTTATGGTACTTCAGGGCTCAATGTATACTGTTTATACTTCCCCAGAATTAACTAATAATGAAACTCATGCATTGTACTATTTCCTACAAAGGGAGATATTTAAGGAGTAAAACTTATTTTCCACGTATAATAGAGAAGTCCTACTGTCAACATACTCTGGATCAGTCTTGCTTAACCAGGACCTTTCAAATATATTGAACTACAACTCCCATCACCCACAACCAGGCAGGTAACAAAGCCAAGTCAGACCCTTCAACTTATTTCTTGTCCTTCTAGGGATTACACAATACTCAAGGTGGCCAACAACAGTTAACACCAACCATAATATGCAATAAAATTAAAAATCAACCACACTATAATTAAATAGGAAATATAAGTGAAACATTAGTAGAACTAAAACACTTTGCCACATGGGGGTGGGGACAAATTTTGCCATGGGGCAAAGAAATTCCACAATTCAGTGTAGCCCCTTAGAAACTCCTTTCTCGTGTCAATATCAAATGAGGAATAACACAGAGAAGGTTTCCCCATCTGATCCTAGGCAGAAATGATGACAAAGAGGGGGCATTGCTGGTAACAGCTGACTCTTAAGGTATCCAGGACCTAAGCCAAAGATGATATGCTTTTTATATATGAAAAAACAAAGTCACAAAATTGTCTACGTCACCATTTGCAAAACAGAACCTCCTAAATGCATTAGAACATTTTTATTTATTTATTAAAATATTTATATCCCAACCTAAATTATAGGATTGGGACAGCATGCAAGTAAAATCAATTGATAAACTGTTTAAAAATAAAATTTGAAACAACGAACAATAATTTAAACTGACTGAAAACATATTAGACAATCTAACAAATTTAAACAGGTTACAAGGTGAAAAGCATACCTATGTGCATTCTGAAAAACACTGATTAAGCCCCAAAGGCTTTTTAAAAAAAGTCTTTATTAGTATCTCTGACAATTCAGAGCCAGCATGGGTTGAGCGTTGGACTGGGAGTGTTGGACTGGCATGAGAGACCAGGGTTCAGCTCCCTGCTTGGCCAACAAAACCCGCTGGGTGACCTTGGGCATGTCACATATTCTCAGCCCCAGAAAACCCTGTGATAGGGTCACCGTAAATCAAAAATGACTTGAAGGTACACAACAATACAACACTCAGGCCTGCAAGAGGGTCCTCAAAAAGTGAGAAGCCACAGCAGAAAAAGCTCTTAACCACTACGATTGCAACTCCCATTATCCACAGCCCCTGCCAGAGGTTCCCAGAAAAATGCCGCTAAGAATCATCATCATCATCATCATCATCATCATCACCACCACCACCACCACCACCGTCATCATCACGAATATCCCACTTTCCACCTAACAAAAGGAATCAAAGAGACTAACAACATAGCTAAAAAAATTCAGATTAAAAACTATACAAAAATTCTGATCAGGTGTGCCTTTGCTTTTTCTGGATTCAGCTTCATCAGCATACTGGTGACTCCCGAACCCAAAACTCCAGACAACCTCTCCCAGTGGTTTCACATAGATGTTAAATAACTTAGGGGACAAAACAGAACCAGGAGGAACCCCACAGGCCAACTGCCAAGGACTCAAACAGGAACTCCCCAGCACCACTTTCTGAGACCACCCCTCCAAGAAAGAACGGCGTCACTGCAGAAAAAAGGGAGCACCTCTAAGCCCCGTCCCAGTAAGACAACCCAGAAGGATACCATGGTTGATGGTATTGAAAACTGCTGAGAGGTCCAGGAGAACCAACAAGGACACGCTCCCGTGTCTAGCTCATGGTGTAGGTCAGCCACCAAGGTGACCAAAGCTGTTTCTGTCCCATAACCAGGCCTGTAACCAGACAGAAATGCATCTAGATAATCCATCTCTTCCAGGAACCCCTGCAGTTGCGAAGTTTAGGTTCTGTTGAAGGAATTTTCATTTGTTAAAACTCACATGGCCACTCACCGTTTCTTCTATTAAGTTTCTGCGTTCCATATCTCCATTGTTAGCACCCTGCTATGCAAAGATTTTGGCCCAAACACCCATGTTTTCTCACTATTGCCTCTGCTGTTCTGATGTATGTGCTGTTGCCATTTTTAAAGCCAGAAATGATCTGGTAACTTTGCTTCCGTGTAGAGAGGAAGGGGAAGTAGCTTTCAATGACACAAGCATGGGCAAAAGCAATAGATTAAGTGACTCACAGGAAAAAAAAATGTTCCTCATGTCATATCACCATTCCTCAGCTTGTTCGGCTCCTCAGATGATGCAAACTGGCTTAGCACTTGCACCAATAGGAAGTGAGTGGAGGCTGGTGTAATGAACAGAAACTTGGGACTGGTTCAGATGTTATATTTTAAATTATGTTTTAAGCGTACAGGTAAAAATGTAGAAGTGTGGGCTGGTCACAGCTTTCTATCAAGTGTGTATGCTCGATATAAAATGTGTGTGCCTTCAACGGCCTTCAGAAGTGGTAGCTGTGGTAAAGACTGAGGTCTGTTGTTATCATTTAAGTCATTTCTGAATCACAGTCACCCTAAGGCAAACTTATCTTCCCCCCACCCCAGGATTTGTTCAGAGAGGGTTTGCCATTGTCCTCTTCTAAGGCTGAGAGAGGCTTGTCCAAGGTCACCTAGTGAGTTTCCATGACTGAGAAGAGATTCAAACCCTACCTCACCTAGCATTTGTTGGGGGTCTGCTATCTCAGTACTAACCAGGTCTCACCCTGCTTAGCTTCCAAGATGAGGGGGTATGTGGAGTATTTAGGCTCAGGCAGTGCCTCTAAGCATATACTGAGTTCAGGAATTTGTCATAGGTGCCACAAACACATTAAGACCATTATTCCCACCACCACTTTTAAGTTTACTTGCAAAAGCTTAGAGATTATGTACTTTCAAATTGACTCTGTGACTTAGGAAGACTTTATCCTAGGGCTTTCTTGGCATGATTTATTCAGAGAAAGTTTGTCATTGCCTTCTGCTGAGGCTGAGAAAGTGTGATTTGCCCAAGGTCATCCAGTCATTCCTACAGCTGCGCAGGAATTCAAAGCCCAAATGTTCAGCCTCCCAATCAAACATTCAAACCACTACACCATGCAGGCTTAGATATTTAAAGATTTATATTTATATGCACAAATAACTTCTAAGCTAAAAATTCTAACCAATATTCATTATTCCCACCCCTTGTTATCTAGCTCTTATTCCAAACTAAAGCTGACTAATGAGTATACTCCAGCCAAGACTAACAATGGGGAGCAAATCGTGTGGCTATCCATACCCTATTGAACTGCAAACTCCAATAGCCCTGGCCAGTGTTAAGGAATGCTGGGAACTGCAGTCCAGCAACATCTGTAGAACCACTCAATTCCTACCTGACCTAGACCACCGCATGTATACATGAGAACCACATAAGGAATGTCTTGGTATTGAATGTCTTGGCATTATTCAAGATGCAAATTTTGACAACTTCTAGAAAAATATTATGAACAGGCAAAAGTTCAGAGATGCATGATATCGCTTCTGACAGTCAGGGGAACAGAATCCAAAATCCACAGTTGGATACTACCTCATTTTGTTGTTTTTGTAATGTGTCTTTAAGTACATTCTGATTTATGGTAACCCTGTGACAGGATTTCCTCAGCAAGATTTATTCAGAGCAGGTTGGATGTTGCCTTCCTTTAAGGGTGAGAGAGTATGACTTGCCCAGTTACCCACTGAGTTCCCATGGATGAGCGGAGATTCAAAGCCAGATCTCCCAAAGTTATCACTCAAACCACTACACCACACAGGCTCTCAAGTATCTTTATTAGGATCAACCAAAATACCACAAAAAGAGGATATAAGCTTTTGAGTTCTTCCAGGTACATTGCCCAATTTTTGGATTTGGATTATCTTTTTTCTTTTCCCCTTTCTCATGGACCAGGAAAGACATTTTTGTTATGGGATTTCTAATAAATGGGATTGTCAACCCACACTTACCTATGTCTAATATTCTGCATCAAAAAAATCAGTAAAAATGGAAACATCTAACCCATTTAACCCAGTTTTGCTAAGTTGCCAGGTTTGTGCATGTATGTGCCTTCAAGTTGCCTATATGTGCCTTCAAGTTGCCTATCAAGTTATGGCGATTCTGTGAATTTCAGAGGGTTTTCTTAGGCAAGGAATACTCAGAGGTGGTTTTGCCAGGACAGAGCCAACAAGTACTGTGGGACTACACTTCAGAGGAAGGAACTTGCTCTTCCTCTGACAAGCAACTTGAAAGCGTGCAAACACACACACACACACCAAATTTATATACTGGTAGGTCAACATCTACTACATTTCATATCCTGAGTGTGGTATCTACTGTGCTCAGAAGGGGGCACTCAATAACATCCCAGCCTCCTTTTCAAAACTATTAGCCCTACAGCTGCTTTACTGACAGGAGATTTTGGCACAAAATCTGGAATAAAATCATCACCCAGCTGTGCAATGCAATCTTAGACAAAAACTGTCACAGGCTGGATGGGAAGCTATAAACACCACTGGGAGTTCTAGGAGGAAAGGGGGGGGGGAAAGCATGCCACAATTCCTGCGAGCAGGTAAGACAAAGGTGGTTCTATTATAAAAGACAGCAAGATGGGAAGATCAAGTTGCCATCTTTAGATGCCAGTAAGGCTACAGAAAAGCCAGTGTGGTGTAGTGACTTGAATGACTCTATAGTAGTGACTCTATAGATCCAGGTTCAAATCCTTGCTCAGCTATGGAAACCCACTGAGTGACCTTGGGCAAGTTGCACTCTCTTAGTCTCAGGGAAAACAAAGGCAAACACCCTCTGAACAAATCTTGCCAAGAATACGGCCACCTTAGGGTCACCATGAATCAGAAATGACTTGAACACACACAATAACAATGAAGAGCCACAGAGGAGGAAGAAAGACAGAAAGACTTAAGTGGTAGTTGTGTGCCAGCTCCCATTCTCTTCAATAAGGCTTGTGTGGGAGGATGAAAGTCCTAACACAATGCTACTCAAAATAGCATTTGTTCTTAGATCAGTGCTGGTCCCTGAGCCACTGGTTTCTGGCCAAGAAACAATTCAAGTTAATGGGGGAAGATATGGTGTTGATCCTGGGCATGCTGGAAGAAGAAAAAATAATTGCCAGTTCCCAACAGCAGATACCCTGGGAACCACTGTCCTAACAAACTGAACCTCATGTTAATTAACACAGTGGATGCACCATCTGATGTTTTCATAGGTAGAGAAACAAGAAGAAAATGCAACAAATTGTTCTAGAATAGTCCCTTCCTATTCTCCGTTTCAGTCATTCTATTATTTCCTTTTCGATCCCTTCCTCCAGTTTTCTAACTTCTCCGCATCCACCCAGTCAATTAGCATTCTCTGGCCACAGAGCATGTTCAGTCCTCACCAATGATGCAGGTCTGCCAGAAAATTTTGCATTGGAAATATTGTTTTCTGAAAAACTGCGAATATCCTAAATAGAGCATCATTTGCTTTAGCTGAAATGAAATACTGGTACACCCAGTTAACAAAATGTATTGAGAAAGAAGCTTCTTTTTACGAAGTCTTTTAATGACTGCCTTGCCTGTCTTTTAACTTGTCCTCTGTCTAGCTGAAGTATTTTTAGCAGCACTGACATTCCTGTGACCTAGAGAAACACAAACTTTCAGTGCTGTGTTGCAGAAGCATATCTATAGTAAACAATACATTAAAGCCCTCTCCGAGCAGCATGCCTCTCTAGTCCATTCAACTGTAGCCACATTTGTCTCCTTATAACAGGCAAGGTAAACAGTAGCTACTTTTGGAATGCCTTACTGAACATATATCAATGGAAAACAGAGATAAGGACACAGCAGATAAGCCTCATTGGCTTCTATTAGCATGTTTTAAAAAGCACAGATCTGTAAACTAAAATTATTAGAAAGGTGGAGAGTGGTGAAAGGGGAAAAAAATAATCCCTGTATGCATTTTGGAAGGAGCCCTGAAGTGGTCTCTAGAAGATTCCAAAAGTTTTTGGATACTCATTCAAGACTTGCCAGACCTAGCTGTTTCATTTCACATGTGCTTATCTTCAATTCTGAAAAAAAGTGTGCTGAAACATGTTCAAGATACCCACATTCTCTGTAGTATAGGAACCTATCCCTATTATTTCCATGTTATTTCTGCCTCTGGTACCAAAGCTTCCATTAAATAAATTATGCCCAGGAACACATCTATTTTACTAACCAAGGTATACCTCCATCTGTTTGGGGTGGGAGGGAATAAAGCATATTCAATGTAGTTAAATATTATATCCCACCAAATCCAAAGTTGTACGTGGAAATTGTTTTTATTAAAATACTTGCCTTTACATTTTTACAGAAACATGTGCTTCCTTTACACTACTTGTTTAAATTTAAGAGGCAATGACACTGTAATCAGGCTGAATGTAATGGATGCAGCCAGCTGTGCATCATACACTGTGGCTGTCCACTGATGTACTTCCAAGAGAATTTAACTCTCTTCCACTGAGTATCACTGGGGAACCTTCAGTGTTACCGTCACTGCCTGCAGAATCACTTGCAGCGCTTAGTTCAACCTCGCCTAATACTGTTCTGGCATCCATTCATCATTACTAATGAATTTTATGAAACGATGGTGTTTTTTTCAATGTTTTATTAAAATGTTAAAATAGCAGAATGATATAGTCAACATTAAGTTACATACTCACTTACATTTATACATAACATAATCCATGTCTTTCCATCATGCTTAATCCATAATGCCTAATTCAAAAAGCAAAATATATAACCTGCATCTATCAGTTGGTTCTGTATCTTCTTGTTTCTTAACATAATGTAATTCCCCTGTACAAAATAAAGTTACTTCCTGCTTATCTTTTTCCAGTCTATTCTGCTTATTGTTATAGTTACCTCTATATCTACTTTACATTCCAGTTTCATATCTATCTGATTTTCAACCTTCTCTCTTCTTTTCCTAATGTTGGACCACTCCTAATATGACTGTATATCTCTTGTTACCCTTTCCCATACTAACCAAGGCTAGGGTATATCTTAAATATTATTGATCCGCTGTTATACATTTCTTAATTTTACATTATTACGATATCTCTTAATTTTACATTATTACGATATCTCCATATCTTTTTTCTAGATAACTTGTTATTCGCATCCACTCTGTATCATATATTGCTTGATAGTTGGTCACAATTCTTCATTTCATTAAGCATAACGAGCCATTCATCAGGTTCTGAGATTTGCTGATTCTTCCAATATCTTGCATAAACAATTCTTGCAGAGGTGATCATATATAGTAATATTTTCCATCTATTTTTGGCAGTTAATTGTTGAATTTTTGGGATGATGTTCAATAAATACAATTCCGGAGACAATGGTATATTAATACCTAATATCTCTACAATGATTTTATTTATATTTCTCCAAAAAGTTTTTGCCTTTTTGCATGTCCACCACAAGTGGTAGAACGTGCCGCCTTCTCCTCCGCATTTCCAACATTCTTTCCTGCCTGTTTTATACATCTTGTCCAATTTATGTGGACTCAGGTACCATCTGTGAAGCATTTTTAAATAGTTTTCTTTAAGATTTTGAGATAAAGTAAATTTCTGCATCCTTCTCCAACTGTTTTCCCGATCTTCAACATTTATAGTTTTACCTATATTTAATGACCATTTAACCATTGTCTGTTTTTTTCAGTTTCCAATTCCCTGCTTAGTAGAAATTTATATATTTGGGATGTTAAATGTCTTGGCTTCTTGAAAATGGCCACCTCAAAGTCGTTCTTTTCTGCTTTCGAGAGAAATCCTTCCAACTTCATGTCCATTTTAAATCTCGCCTTTAGTTGTATATACAAGAACCATTGATTAGGAAATCCTTCTTTTTCTAGATCCAGTCTTGTTTTTAGTGTGTAGATGTCTCCTTCGATTATAATGTCCTTATAAAAGATCCATTTTTCTTGTGCCGATTTCCATCTCCCGAAAAATGCTTCGTGTGGGAGATCCATAGTGGAATTTTTTGATAAATTTTTGACTTAAATTTTTTTCCAAATCATTAGTAGTGATCAGGAAAGACACTGACACTACAGAAACAGACTTGATTCCTGAAGAACAACAAAAACAAGAAGACAGAATAACCGCAAGAGGTAATCACAAATCAAAAGATAGTGAACCTGAGCTGGAAGAGGAAGGATTAGAAGAAGAGGAGGAGGAAGAGAAATCGAATCAAGAATTGGAAACAGAACAGGAATATAAAGAGAACTAAAAAAGAAGAAAGATGGCCATTACAATACACTGATGGAATATTAAAGGAATCAATTCAAGTTACAAAAGAAGGCAAATATTTCATTTTCTGGGGGAAAAAGAAAGCGGATTTAATATGTCTACAGGAGACCAGGACACAAGAAGCTGACACAAACTATCTAAGAAATCCGAAATTGGGGAAACTTTATACTTCAACATTCCAGAAAAAGAAGCGGGGTGTGGCAATGTATGTAAACTCTAAATTTCAATCAGAAGAAATATTTGTGGACGCCCATGGACATAATATAGGAGTAGAAATTAATTTTTCAAGTATAAAGATTCTGGCAGTTGGAATATATACCCCCAGAGAAAATAAAGATAAATTCTATACAAAATTAGAAATGGAACTGATGAAATACACACAAGAAAGAGATCAAGGAAATATTCTTTTGTTGGGGGATATGAATGCAGTTTTGAATCCAACTGTAGACAGATCACCACAAAAACCAGGAAAGAAATAACAAGGTAAACTACCCAAAAGTTTTTTCAACATCATGAGCAATTTTGCTTTACTGGATGTCTGGAGTTATAAATATGGGAATTCTAAAGGATTCACCTTTTACTCAGAAGTACACAAATCAATGTCCAGAATAGTCATGTTCCTGATTTCAAAACATTTACATACAATAATTAAAGAAATGGAAATATTACCAAAATTCCTCTCAGGCCACAATTTAATACAACTTAAACTTCAAACTAAAAAAAAAAAAAATGGAACTGGAAATTGAACGATTCATTACTTCAAAAGGAAGATTATTTAAATCGAGCTAAGCAGGTGCTGAAATATTGTTTTGCGGAAAACATGACAGAAGATAGTTCAATGAAGATAATATGGGATGCCAGTAAGGCAGTAATCAGAGGCACTTAATTAAATGGGGAACAGAATGGGAAAAAAATCACACAGCAAAAGTATACAGAAATTCAGAACAATCTACAACGAAAAGAAGAAGCATTAAGAAACGATGTAACAAATGAAAACTTGTTAAAGCAAATTAAAATATTACAAGAACAACTCAAAACAGAAAATACTATTCAAATAGAGAGAAAACTTAAAAGAATTAGGCAAAACTATTTCGAAAGAGCCAACAAATTGGGAAGATGGCTAGCCTTCAGACTAAGAGAAGAAATGGAAAAAAGACAAATAACAGAAATCAAAAAGGGTGAAGAGACACTTACGGATCACATTTCTATTCAAAAAATGTTTGTTAAATACTACTCTAAATTAAATAACCAGACAAAATCGGCAAAAAGATATTTAGACACTACAAATATTAAAAAATTAACAGAAGACCAGAAAAAGATACTAAATGAGGGGGCATTACAGTTGCTGAAGTTTCACTTGCAATACAGAAATTAAAATCATCTAAAGCACCTGGTCCTCATGGCTTCTCGGCGACATATTATAAGATGCTGGAAGATGAACTGATAATACCTCTCCAAAAGACATTCAATGAAATAATAACAAAGGGGAAACCAGAAACATGGAACCAGGCTAATATAACTTTAATCTCTAAAGAAGGAAAAGACATAAAAGATCCTGGAAATGACAGATCCCTGCTTAATACTGATTATAAAATTTTCACCTCAATTTTAGCTGATAGACTAAAAAAAATATTACAAGACCTAGTTCATGAAGACCAAAATGGATTTCTCCCAGGAAGACTATTAAGAAATAACATCAGATCCATGCTGAATATGGTGGAGTATTTTGAAAAACATAACGAGAAAAAAATGGCAATGATCTTCGAAAAAGCTTTTGACAATATTAGGTGGGATTTTATGATAGAGATCCTTCATAGGATGGAATGCGGACCAAGTTTCGTCAGATGGGTACAAGAAATCTACAAAGATTAAATAGCATCACTGATAATAAATGGAGAAAAAACAAGATCTTTTAATATACAAAAAGGTACAAGAGAGGGATGCCCGATTTCTCCATTACTATTCATACTTACACTGGAAGTTTTGATCATGGATTTAAGAGAAGACACTGAGATAAGAGGCGTTAAAATTAAAGGACAGGAATATAAACTTAAGGCATATGCTGACAATCTGGTAGTCTTCTTAGAGGATCCGAAGCAGAACATTACAAAATTAATGGAGAAATTAGGTGCATTCGAAGAGATGGCCGGGCTGAAATTGAATAAAGACAAAACTAAAGTGCTTACAAAAAATCTTCAAGAAAAAGAAGAAAAAGAATTTTTAGAAATCTCAGGCTATAAAACAGACAAGAAAATAAAATATTTAGGAATATGGATAACCAAACACAATACAGAACTGTTTGAAAACAATTATACAAAGACTTGGAGAGAGATTCATAATGAAATTCAAACTTGGAACAAATTGAACTTATCACTATTAGGTCGAATATCTGCAATAAAAATGAGTGTTCTCCCCAAATTAAATTTTCTTTTTCAAAACCTTCCCATAATTATAAATGAAAAGTTCTTTAAAAATTGGCAAAAGGAAATTACTAAATTTATTTGGGAAGGCAAAAAAACCAAGAATTAAATGGAGAATACTAACAGACAATAAAGAAAGAGGAGGCTGCGCCCTCCTGGACTTGAAATTATATTACCATGCCGAAGCACTATCATGGATCGCAGAATGGATAATGTTAAAAAATGACCGAATGCTAAAACTAGAAGGTGCAGATAATAAATTCGGATGGCATGCATACCTGTGGTATGGGAAAGAAAAAGCTGACAAAGAATTTACAAATCACTATATAAGAAAATCACTACTAAGGATTTGGAAGAACAATGGTTTTTTAAGACATTGAAAACCTGTCAGCATGGTGCAGTGCTCAGAGACAAAAGTATGGCATGCCAACTCCATGGCCCTGGATCTTAGTGAACTAAAACTGAGATTACCATTAGCAGATGCAATGTCTTCAGCTAGATGGGGAGAAATCATTTCCTAGGACACATGAAACTAAAGACTCCTCCAGAGACCAGCTGCTGAATCTCCCCCGCAGCCCCCCACCACTAGGAGGGCAAACTTGAGGCCTCAGCAGGTGTTCAGCAGGAACAGATGTTCCTCTGCAAGAACATAAAGGCACAATAGCCGAGGGGAATGCTCTGTAAGTACTCTTCATCAACAATCCCAAGCCCCCAATAGAGAGAAAGTGAACAAAAGAGAAGGGGGAGACAGAGAGAGGGAGAAAAATGTCATCACACCAACCCCTCTTAATCTAATAAAGTTAATCTTGGAGGCACAGCCAGCTTTTAAGTTGAACATCTGCCAAAAGTAAGAGACCGAAAAGGACTCAGCTCTGTATTAAAGGAAGCAAAGCAGCAAGGAGGGGAGTGAGGAGGGGGTATATCTGCAAGGCCTTAGAAGGGAACACTTTCAAGTCAAAGCAAGATGAATGCCCTGCATCTCAGAAAGTCACACTGGATCCTTGCCAAGCAGGCCAAAGACTGGAACTAATTTCCATATATCTCCATATGCTATAAATATACACAAAGGCCTGAATCCAATTGTTAGTCCCACCCACTGAATCAATGGGAATTTGGTTAAGTCAACACTTATACAAGTTCCCATGACTCTGTGAGTCTGCTGTAGTTGAGTTGAACAATGGATATTTGGGCCATAGAAAGAGAGATAAGTATCCCTGCATAAGTGTCTGTGCATATGTGTGTCAGAGTTTCAGAGAGTTAAAAAACCTTCAAGTTTTTGTTACAAGTTAACATATTTTTCTTCATCTAAAAGCTATTCAAGCAAACTCGTCTCATAGGTTGAAGGAAGAAATGAGATCACACTTCATAAGCCCCCTCCCCGCAAACTAAGCTTGGGAAAGTTACTTGCTAGATTACAACTCCCAGGATCCCTCAGCCAGAACACAAGTTTTTTCCCCCCAAGCTCTGGTGTGTACACAGACAGAGATTTTAATCACATACAGGCAATTTAGAAATCAACAGCAGAAGAACACAACAAGTATACTAAGCCATTTCCATCTGCTTGATTGATTTCCCCCTTTCTTCCCATATAGGACCCACAAATTTACAAGTCGCACAAGGAAGAGGAGACACCAAAAACAAGAGAGGGACTTATTTGTATGTAATGTTTCCTATTTCATATTAATTTTACTGGAAGGTTGAGGAGTTTGGTTTCACCCCAACCCCACTGGATTCTGGCTCCGTGGAGCTCACAGATATGCCAACATAAATCTGGCCTGACTTGTCCTTTTGCACTGGTTCTAATTCAGTGTCAATTAAGAGAGAGCCAACAGTCAACCAGGGGAGAACCCCTGGTAGAGACAAGGAACAGAAGAGGAAAGAAGAAAAGCAGCTTAAGAAGTGAGTAGGACTGCTTTACCCACTTCCTTTTTCCACAGATTTCCTTATTTACTTATGCTTTGTATGGGTTTGGGGTGCCTTGTAGTTTGGCAGGTTGAAGCCTCCAGTTACACAACTTTGCAGCAACTTCAGAATGAAGCCATGGCTCTTGGTAGTCCGAGGCAGGTCCACTGCCATACCATACTGCCCTTATGCCCCTGATGGAGGAGTCTGCTGCCTCAATTTGTCAGCAGGGGTCTGCCTCACAGGAATGGGGAATTGGCAGTCCTATAATCCTGTTCTCAGCCTATCAACACAAACACCTTCACAACAAACCTCTTCAAATGCACATCTGTGCCTTGGTTAGAGAGATCTGACACCTAGTGACTGTAGTGGTACTGCACAATTATTGTTCTCCGTTATTAAACACTGACTCTACCAACACTATGCAAAACATATTAGCCATTAAAGGGTGATACAACACTTTAAAAACCTATTGAATACAAGGCTTATAAAACAGTATTTGTACTACAAGATAAGGAAATGAGGACAAAAGCCAGACTAGAACCAGTCTTCAACCAGAATAAAACCGCCTTGCCCACAGTCACACCCTGACTATATATGACAAGTAAGAACCGCTTCCAGGGAACAAAGGTTTATAAATCAAGAGCAGAGGGAAGGGATTAAAAAGTTGTCTCTTCTTGTTTTTTCCTTGTTGTTTGTGGATCACAATGGCTAACACAAATACTAATGGAAGAGTAAAAAAGCAAAAAGAAGAAGCACAGCCCAATCCTCTGGACGTTTTAGGAAATATCCAGAATAAATTGGTTATGCTACATCAAGCGAAACCTGGATTGTTTTAAGAACAGCCATATCAGTCTGTTGCAGCAAAAACTTTAACAAGTTGTGTAGCTCCCTAGCAATGAACTTTTCTACTACAGTGTAACATTTTGTGGACTACAGTCTGTTTATATGGATGACAGCTCAAAAGCATGCAGTGTTGTTACCTAGAATTTCCAGTATACATGGTAGGATCAGAGGACTGCATTGAGTCAGTGAGAAAGTAAATGCAGATAGTTCTTAAAATGCCTACTTTTTATCTTATTATCACGACCATTCACAAAACCGGTGCTGATAAACATCCCGGCATTAGGTAGATAAGCCAATTAGCACATGTAGTCTGTTAACAAAATCCTGATTCAGACCTTAATGATAGCCTGGAAGCTCCTAATTAATTGTAGCCCAGCAGTTTCTCTCTGTCTCCTTTTGAAGTTTCTTTGCCCCACAGCTTAAGGTCAGTAACAAAAGAGCCATGGGAGACCAAAGTATTTCTCACTGGTTTTTGAATACCACTGTCTATTATTTTGTGCAGTGTGGTGGAGTGCTCTGAGCACTGAACTAGGACTTTGGAGACCAGGATTGAAATTCCCACCCAGCCATGGAAGCCACCTCCCCGGCATGTCACACACTCAACCCAGAAAACTCTGTGACAGATTCACTTAGGGCCGCCATAAGTCAGAAACAGCCTCTTGGGTCCCCAAAGATGCCATTTTGTTCTTGTTTTTTGTCTTCGCATTGATTCTGACTCATGGGAACCCTATCACAGGGCTTTCTTGGCAAGATTTTTTCAGAGAAGGTTTGCTGTTGCCTCCTTCTGAGGCTGAGAAAGTGCTGAAGATAACCCAGTGGGACTCCAGGGCTGAGAAGGGATTTGAACACTAGCCTTTCAGACTCAGACTCTTTTTCATCATAAAAATGGGGAATCTGCGGGTTGCAGCCCACTCTTTCCTTAGACCAAACTACTTTAACCTGTTGGTTTTCTAACAGCAGTGCCCTTCTGCAGTCTACACAGAAAACAAGCAGGCCAGTCTCTTGGCAAAATAATATGTTGTTGTTGCACACCTTCAAGTCATTTCTGACTTATGGTGACCCTAAGACAAACCTATCACAGTTTTGTTTTCATTTTGTTTTGCAAGATTTGTTCGGAGTGTCTTGCCTTTGCCTTCCTTTGAGGTTGAGGGAGTGTGATTTACCCAAGGTGACCTGAAGGTTTCCATGGCTGAGCAAGGATTCAAATCTTGATCTCAGGAGTCATAATCCAATGCTTCAACTACTACACCAAGCTGGCTTCTGATCCAAAGTAACTCAAAATTTTATAGATGAACAAAGATCTTGATCTTGGGACTCTGAAGCTGAAGTACAAGACTGTAAGCCAAGGGTAAGCAATTTGGTGCCTGCTAGATGTTTTTGGCTACAACCTCCATCTTCCCCTGAGTATTAGCTATTCTAACTGGGATTTATTAGAGCTGTAATCTTCCAGATATAGAGGACTGAATGTTATAAACACCTACTCTAATCACTAAACAATTGGCTAAATAATGCATAGGATATAAGGAATGTAAACCACAGAATGGTTGTTATGGTTTGAGTGATAGACCAGGACTCTGGGAGACCAGACCTTGAATCCCTGCTCATGAAAATCCAGTGGATCACCTTGGGCAAGTAGCACTCTCACAGTCTAAGGAGAAAGGCAATGACAAATACTCTCTGAATAAATCTTGCCAAGAAACTCACAAGAGGTTGGAGTGGACTTATAAGGCACATCAACAAACAAACTGCGATCCTGAGAGCATTTATCAGGATTCATTGAACACAATGCAACCTGCTTATGAGCAAATGCATGTGTGCTCATAAACAGTTTTCAAGCACTGACTGAACAGAAGCATACGACCAATTCATTATAAACATCTGATTCCCCTTTTTGTCTCTTCCAGCCTGTGGCCAGTTAAAAGCCATATTTTTGCTTGAAGAAAGCAAGAGCTATTTTGCCATTCAGAAGCTGAAAATTCAGCCTTCTCCTGGTAATACGTCATCTAGGTTCACAGAACAGGAAGCAATAATTTAGACTGGCATGTAAAATGAAGGCTCTTACTATTTGTTCAGATGACTCATACAGTGGCCTTGCCCTACAGAACACCTCCAAAGTATTTTGGCAATACCTCACAAATAAAAAGCATGTTTCCTTCGTGTCCAGCAGGTTTTTAAATGCAGCGAGATGATCTCTTGTTTACAGGTTCACAGGTTTTAAACCTGTCCCAGTAGAAAAGGTATGGTGCTGCACAGTCACAACCGGAACAATCAAAATTTAGAATCCCCTTGCCATTTTGCAAGGCAAACCTATTTCTCTAAGTAGAACTTTCAGGAGACAGCAGCCAAGAAAATTCCCTCACCCTGCCTGGAGACCCTAATTAATGTGTAGAGATGGAAGAGAAATTCCTACTAATTGAATTTTTGAAAAAGAATTTATCTAGTTTGTTATCTGCAGAACTATTAATAAAAGGGTTCCTATCAGTGGAAATCACAAATATTAGCTTCTTCTTTTTTTTTCTTTTCCAAAATAAAAATAAATAAAGGCACTTCTTTAAAAATGCAAATGACTAAACCTCATCTTTTAATTGTAAGGCTGCCTTGAGTCCCAGTTTTGGGACAGAAGTGAGATATAAATAAATACAACAATACAGAGATGCTTCATCAAAGGGAGCAGTATGAAAAAATGTATATAGTAGAATAAGCAAACATTTTGAAAACCACATGAATGTCTGTGAATGAGGAAGGGAATCTTGCCATCATATGTCGAACTGGTGCTGACCAGAATGGTTCTGCAAATATGAGATTTTCACATCCCTAGTAAGAAATAGAGAGCCAGTGTGATGTAGTGGTTTTGACCTTCAGTGTGTCAAACACTCTCGGCCCCAAAAACCTCCGATATGTTCACCCTAGGGGCACCTTAAATCAGAAATGACTTGAAATTAACAAGTAATAAACCTGTGTAGCAGCTAAACAGAGAGTATATGAACCCAGGTTAACACAGCTGCCTCTCTGGGAAAATCTTCAATATGTGGGATAATAGTTAGTAATGGCTGAGAAAGGGGCTGGCTCTTTTTGTGCCCTTCAACCTGCCCAGATTCCCTGAGCGATGCTTTTTCTACCCCCTAGAAAAGAGGATGAAACACCATTTTTTCAAGAGTCTTCCAGGAAATAGAATACACCTTTTTAAATTGACGGCATTCCCCAACACAAACTGTTTAACATCAAAGCACCTGTTCTGCAAAACCAGAAACAGACTTCACGGCCACTTCCATTTCTTAAAGGCACATTTTTGGCTGTCCATGTGGCCCCTGCAAGGTTCCAGGATGTAATTAGGTCCAAACCTCCTGCAGTACCCCATTCCTGGATTTGAGGGTTGGACTGGAACTTCACAGATCAAGTTGCCACTGAACCATGAAAAATGCAGAGTGATCCTGGTCCAGTCACTCTCTGTCAGCTTGACATATCACACAGGTTTGCTGTAGAGATAAAGTATGAAGGAGCTCCACCTTGAATTCACTGAAAGAAAAGCAGGATCCAAATGTCACCAATAAAAAAATGAATATGGCTGGTCCTCTATGTCCCTGGATTCAACCAACCAGAGCTCCAAAACATTCGGGGGAAAAAAATTCAAAAAGCAAACCTTGATTTTGTTGTGCACTAAGCTCTATGTTGTAACCTCCTGTCAATTTCACAGATCCTCAGGCTCTCTCCAGCACTTGTTCATTTGCCATTTTACATAAGGGACACAATTTTACTACACTATTGCATATAATGGGACTTAAGCATGCACAGATTTTGGTATCCATGGGGGGGGGGTGTCCTGGAACCAAACCCTAGAAGATACCAAGGGCCCACTGTATTCCATAACTGGAAGATTACTACTGAAAAGACAGCATAAGAAAGTGACATGTCAGTGGCATTTAATGAGTATGTAGGACTTGGGTAAGTGGGTAAAGAAATTCAGAAGTAGAGGCTGTACAACTAAGGGAGGCAGAGCTTTATGTATCACTGTTTGTGGTAATTGCACATGGCCAGCATGAATAATAATTATTTGCTGCATCCAACTGAAGTTATAACACTGTGCATTTGAAGACATTATAACCCACAGAAGACCACACTGGAAATAAGTTTGTTAGTCTTTAAAATGATACTCCAGTCTTTAACAGCAGACCAGAGCATTAAAGAAACCAAAGGTGGCAAATTAACAGTTGCTACCAAATTCATTCATTCTCTACCCTCTGGGACTGCCTCCTCCAACATTTTGGAAGCCTCACCAGTGGTACTCTTGATTTTTTTGTTTTGTTTCTGGTCACTTTCATGCTGTTAATATTGCCCAATAATCTGATGGTTTGCCCAATGAGAGAGGACCGGTTTTTGCAATTTAAATGATTTTATTGTTAACTTCTGCTGTTTGTTTTTAAATTTATGAAGCAAATTACTTTTTTTTTTAAGTCTTTGAAATGATATGAGTTTCTCTGCCATTAAACAGGGTAATATGGAAGATCTAATCAAGCTCAGAGGCACAGGGATTTCATAAACCTTCCTGTAACACATTGAACATAAAAGGAAGCACGTGTTTTCCAGACACACGCTCTTTTAAACTTTTCTGACTTTCAAATGGGACAAGAATGCTTTGGCCACAAACACTATCACTGTGAAATTAGCAACAAATAAAAAAATAGGGTGGCGGGTAATCAAAGGGGAACACATATGCCAACTTTCTCTGGTTACAGATGTCCCTCTCTCAACACACAAGCAAGGTTTTACTTCTGCTTTCCAAAAATATCAATGATCGTTTGATTCTCTTGGGGTTGCTGGAGTGCCCAGCGAGAGCAGATTCATCCCATGAAAAACTGTTGTGATGTTTAAAGCAAATACTTTAAATGTATATCAGTGCCTGATATACCGATATCAGCATACTAGGGATGGGAAAGAATTTCATTTGGTTCTTCCTTTTTTATATACGTAAGAATTTGCTAACATTCACAAATTTCTTCTTACTGTTGATGGAAAAGTACCTGAACATTAAGAGAAAAATACAGGATAATACAGCCCATTATCTGACAACTTGATCTTTTGGTGCTTCCAAATTATGGACAAGTTCTATTAATGCAACATGGGGTTTGTTCTTTCGTCAGCTCTTCTTGCCTAAGGAGGTTTGCTTGCGACTGCTCACACACAAGGTCCCAAGTCTTGCACCGCCCATGTGCTGCTTGCAAAACAAGCAGGATGGGAAGGCGCCAAGCCAGCTGAGAGACTTTAGCAATACACGCATGGTCAATCCCAAGGTCTGTCATTATCTGTACAATAGATGCGTTCAGCTTTTCAACCAATTCTGCTTTCTGACAGTGCTCCTGTCCCTAACCTGTCAGATAACAGAGAATCCTGTAAATGAAGGAGAAAGCAAAACTGAGAAACTCACTCCCTCTTGGAAGATGTCTTTTCAGTTTTCAAATTAAAAGTCTATCTTTGAACTCTGGTGGACTCAAACACATTTTCAGCAGAACTTGGGAAATTACTTTTTAAAAGTAATTTGTTTCATTATTCATTGCAAAGTTATCCCAATCATCTGTTGTCATTACTTGTTACTATGGTTGAAATAATTGAAAATAATTAACTACACCACTTGTCATGATGCTTCTTGCTTTTACATTATTTTCTGTTACTCTCTTGAGGAAACTCAAGGAAACCCAATACTTCACCTTCAACCACAAGGACCAAATGCTATGCCATTTTCAGCCCTGGCTGCAGAAATCGGCACACAGAGTTCTGTTACTGGATTTGCTGCAATTAAGGGGTTTACAGGACAAGTGCAACTGCATTCATCCTGCAATTCCAAGTGCGTATTATACAACAATCATCCTAGCAGCAGTTTTATAGTGCTCCAGGGAAAGTATTTTACTGCCGAACACACACTTGGAAGAAAAATCAAACAAAACAAGGGGACTTCCCACAATAAGTGGCAATGAAAACTCAGGCCACCTGATACTGGAAAGAGATTTGACTCCAGATAGGCTAAGTAACAGGATTTGCAGAGAAGAAAATATACCGGAGAGCCAGCTTAACCCTTTGCACTCCCATCACATGCTCCTCCTGTGCCTCTGAGCCATTTCCCCATTTTTAACGAGGAACACTCAGTCAAATTAGGCTGGGAGAAAAAGGGTTAGGTTTCTAGGGGGAAAAGAATGGATGGGGAAGGGGTTGTGTGCACTGAAGTTGTTTCTGATTTACAGCAACACTAAAGGGAAACTTAGGGTTTTCTGGGGGGGTGTGATGCACCCAAAAACATCCAGTGGGTTTCCATGGCCAAGAGGGAAACTGAGTCCTGGTCTCCACACTGGCTAAGTACTCCCCTGCAAATGCATATTTTGGCTTTGAGCTTCAGTGGTAAACAGGAAGCGGGGGAATCTGATAAACACTCTGCCAGATACCTAATTCATTCTCTTTTGTGTACATGTTGCCTCTGGTATATTGCTTTTAATGCACAGATATACTTGCTTTCAATCCCAATATTACCCTTTTCAAATTCTCTGTTCCATATTCTATTAAGCTATTGGCTGAAATCAGAGAATGGAAGCAAATGGCTGAGACAAGACAGCACACATTCTTTCATAAAAATGAAAAGAAAATTTCGTGTGCCTCCTTTCCTTCCTCTCTTTCTTCCTTCTTTTCTTCCTTCCTTTCCTCTCTTTTTCTCCCCCTTTCTCTGCACCTCTTCGCTAATTTTAAAGTTCAAATGGGGAGAAAACAGATTACTCCAACAGAGTGGCAATAATGCTCTTTGGCCTGGATAAAGTTTGTCAGCTAACCAGAGATTTTAACAGAGAAAGGAGAGTTTGCTCCTACCTTTGTTTAGGAGACAAACTGTGTAGGGTGGAGAATGGAAAACACAGTTCAGGACTTTCAGATAAAGGGGCTACGAACTTAGATCAATCAAAAGGTACTTTGCAGCTGGCTGGTCTTTTTTCTTCAATTGACTTCTTTTTCCCAGCAATGAGGACAGTGGAAACAACAGGAAAACACAGTGAGATTACAAATTAAGCATCCCAAAACACCCCACAATGTCTGGATATTCCTCCCCTTCTCCTCCGCCCACCACTATAAACTTCCATGAACAAGGCAGTGTATTTGCATAATATATGGCCAATCTGGAAGCACACTTTATAATGAAAGCACCACCACCTTTTTGTAGCTCTTAAGGCTGGTTCCCCCTGTCTCCTCAAACCCTTCAAGAACACCACGGAAAACCTGGAAGTCATTTCTACTCTCAATTTTTGGCTAGTTTTCAGCTGGCTTGAGGTTGGTGAACAGATAGTTTCAGATCTGCAAGGCAGGAAACTTTCCCCCATACTTCTCAGAGCTCCCCACCCTTGGTTTAAAGCAAGAGTGAATCAATTACAAAGATGTTCTCAGGGATTGCAAATGGGTGGGAAACAGGGTAAAACCAAAAACGCCAACATTTATTAGTTATAACACTTAACTGCCAATAACTAAACCTTAGGAGAGTCACTGCAAACTTTTATAGGGCAAAAACATATTAAAAAGGAATGAGAATGACCAAATAATCGTGTTAGGTACAAGGCAGGAGATCAGCTAGGAAATCCCTTAGGGTGGCACGGAGACTCGAGGAGGACTAGAAGGACTCTTTCTATATATATTTACCTGGGCCTTAAGTTCATCTTCTGAAGCTCTTCTCCAGGTGACTCCACCAAATGAAGAGAGTTATTTGGCTACTATGAATGCTTGTTTTTGAGACTGGATTTATTTTTATTTTATTATGACCCACACCTGGGTGCTTAAAAATAGCACTCAAGGCGACTAAAAATAAAATTACATAAAAACAGTTAACAGATAGAAACAGGGCAAAAGTAAGAAACAGCCTCTCTTGAATTAAAAACAAACAAACAGCTAGATGTCAAAAGCTTATCTAAATAAAAAGGACTTTGTCAACAGTTTTCAAACCTCACCCCGCTCCCATTAATGATTTTCACATCATTAATATCTTGCCATTTAATAAAGTAACATACTACATTTTGTCAGCAATTTGATGACTAAACAATTAATTGCTAAACAATTAACAATTTTCCAAACCATAGTACAATTTAAATTCTTCGGTAATATTTCCAAGATCTGTTACAATCTTTCTGACAAATCATGCTAGAGATATGATGGCTTAGGGGGGGAAATGGAAAAAAATCTGGGAAAAAACATAATCCCCAGATTTTACAGATTTTCAGTGGAAAGGCAGAACAAAATCTGATGAAATATTTTCTGTTTTGGATTGAGTGAAACACTGACATTCTGGTGAGAAATCATGGCATTCCTTACAGGACTAATTTCAAACTCTTGGTTTTGTACTTTTGGTTCATAAATCTTCAAGTTATTAAAGTTCTTCATTAACATAATGTGTTCATTCTGCTCACAGAAGAGAATTACTGTTCAAATTCTCTCCTTCCCAACCCCACCCTGCATGTTTATAAATCTGTTAAGAAAGACATGCAAGAAAAGACTACATTTGGATGGAAACATCCCAGACATCTGGTCACCCAGACTCTTGGAAATTTGATGCTAGTGAATACTTTTAGAATCTCTATTCAAACTCATTTGGCAAATAGGGAAACAGTTGTTTAGGAAAAACCTTGTATCTGATAATGTGCCTCAAGGACAACAATGTTTAAAATACACTTTAAAAAACACACACCTCCACCCCCATTTTTAAAAAATGAAATGATTTTTTACTTTTATTTTAAAGGAAATCTCTCTGGGTGGCAATTAAGTCTCTGAGGCTGTTTTGTGAGTTATGTTTCAGCCAGTCACTCACAAGCTGGAAAAAGAGGCACACACCAAAAGCAAAAGCCCCAGAGAGAGATGTTTTTCCCTCCCAGAAACTATTAAACAGAAGTGCTGTAGTCAGCTAGATCCTAAAGATCGCAAATACCAAAACAACAAAATCTTTAACAGAGAAGAGCTGAAAACATGAAAAAGCTGGAGAAAGAACTTCAGAGAATAGCAACTGTTGAATCGATCTTTCAAAACACAGCAAAGGCCTTCTGCTTAGATGGTGGATTGCGCACTGTTGTGCTAAACCAAAGTAGAAGATATTTTTAGGCTGTACAGCAAAGGAACAACACACACACTATTTCCAACAGGTTTTTGCATATGCATTTATAGGCAGAAGTAATTGTTTAATATAAAGAGTTAACATATTGCTGTACCAGGGAGGGAAACTTCATATGGCCCACAGGTCCAATCTCAACCTGAGACATTCAATTATCCAATTCATAGCAGTGTGCAGGCAAGTGCCATCTTCCTGTACATTCCCCTTGGAGGCTAGCCTAAAAAGGTACCTATGTGAGGTGTCCACCTGTCACACCATTGCCGTCAAAGGTGAGTACTTCTACCTGTCCCATTGTTATGGCCCCAAATGTATAGAAATGTATAGAAATACATGCTGTTTGTAAGTTGTTTGCCGCCTCGATCCATATGGAGAGGCGGGATACAAATAAATAATAATAAAAAAAAATGTGAGGATCTTCTAGATGCTCTCATGCTTCCTGTGCAAGACTTTATTTTCATAATCCTACCACTCAACATCACCAACCTTTAACCACAGATACCACCACAGAAACACGGTCTGAACTCATCCAAACCAATAGTAGTACCGTATTGTAGAACTGTCAAAGGTACAAATGTATAATACAAAGATAAAACAGAAGTTTAACATACAGATTACTTATGTAATGCCTCTAAATCCTATCTGACCCTAATTCTCATTCATATTTTTCTGACACTCCTATCTCTCCCTCTTTCACTACCATATACTCAGGCTATTTCCGCACTACAGTCTTATAGCGCTTTGATTCCACTTTCAACATCCTATGGAATCCTGGGGTTTGCAGTTTCGGGAGGGGCCAATTGGCCCCTCCCAAAACTGCAAGCCCCAGGATTCCATAGCATGTTGAAAGTGGAATCAAAGCGCTATAAGAGTGTAGTGCAGAAATGGCCTCAATCTTTTTATAATCCCATCCAAACATTCAGCCAATCACCAGTCATTCCCAACATTCTATACTCTCCCTCCCTCCCAATAGATCTTTACTTTATTACATACAATATACAGCACATAGATAATTGTTACCTTAATTTCTCTAATAAATGCTCCTTTTTTAAAAAAAAAACAAAACTGAAATCTGTAACATCAGAACTATTTTCACTGCCATTGTTTTGTCTTGTTTCCAAGCAGCTAGAGAGCCTTTAAGGAGCAATCCAACGACCTTAATTCGACAATCTGCAGAATACCCCCTTCCCCCCATATTTTCCTTGCCAATCTTTTTTTTTTAATCTCTCCTTGATGAAGAAATTTGTGATTTCAATAGCCTGCACAGAGATGTCAGTGCCTTTTTGGTTGGTATAAAAGAGGCAGTGCCTTAATAGAGATTTCAGGATTTGCCTATCATTAATAGGAGAAAATAGGATTCCCTTTCTCAGTCTGCGATTCTCTCTCTTCCTGGCCTCTTTTCCCTGTTCCCCAATATAAGAAAGTTCTGCTGAACACGTTTTTATCATCAACAACAAAAAGCGATCTGGCAAATTACGGTTTGACTGCTGTTATTGTTCTAATAACAACTTTTCACAGACCAAATTGTAATTTGGCCAAAGGATAGGCAAAGTAAATCAAAAAGCACACTCTGATGTTGTGGATAAGAGACTAAAGCCCTATTTGAATGTTGCCTTTAGAATCAATTACAACATCAGAGGAAGGAAGGAAACCAGACCTGACCCCATAATTGTGGCTTTGCTCACGCAACAAGCAATGTTCTAAAGGACAGTCTCCTGATGTTACTGCTGTTGCGTGCCTTCAAGTTTCCAACATATGGTGACCCTAAGGCAAATCTATCCCTGGGTTTTATTGGCAGGATTTTTTCAGAGGTGGTTTGACATGGCCATTTTTTTAAAACTGAGAGAGTGTGACTTGCCCAAGGTGAGTTATCATGGCCAAATGGAAACTCAAACCCCAGTCTCCCTGATTCTCAGTCCCCTATTCAGACCACTACAACTTACTGGCTCTTGAGCCTCCTTATAACTAGCCGCTCTTCACATACTTCTGAATTCAGATTTTCAAGATTATTCCTGATGCCAGGAGCTTTTATGCACCAATGCTCTCCACCTGAGATGTGCTCCTTTTCACACGAGCAAAGGCGTGGAGGAGGGAGGGAAGGGGGCAAGTGTGCTTCTCTTATTGTGCATTTATTTAGAATGCCTGCACAGGGCACAGGACTGTATTTCTATGCCTGTCACAAATTCTATACCCTCACAAAGGAACTGAGCTGAGTCCAATTGGATTTACTCCAGGTAAATATTCTAAAGGCACCAGATCCCATCTAATCTTGGAAGCTAAACAGGGTAAGCCCTGGTTAGTACTTGGATGGGAGATTGCCAGCAAATATCAGGTGCTGCAGGCTATGGTCATCTCTACACTAGCCCCTCCCTAAACTGCAAACCCCAGGATTCCATAGCATGTTGAAAGTGGAATAATAACACTATAACAGACTAGTGCAGAAATGGCCTGTATTTCAGAGGAAGGAACTAGCAAACCCACCTCAGAGTATTCCTTGCCTAAGAAAATCCTATGAAATCAGTGGAGTCACCATAAGTCAATAGGTGACTTGAACGCGCATACACACACATATCTGTACATTTTATCTGGAAAGCAGTAAATCCTGTTGAACTCAGTGGGGCTTACTTTAAAGTACACATGCAGCAGATGGCACAGTAAGTGACAGCTCTAGATATCTTCAGGAAAATCTCACCTTCAACAGGACCTCAACAGGTAGCATTTATTCAACCCATGACTGGGTGCCTGCTTTTGCACCTACCTATCTGTGTCACAGGGGCTGTAATATGGGCCTAACCTGCAGGGGCTGGAGTAAGGACAACAGCAAGCTAATGTACAAGCAAAACTACTGTACGCAGACAGCAGTAAGTATTACTAAAAGCCGTATCAAAATAATTTTTACAGTCCTGCAAGTTTAGCATTTCTATTGTTTTTTTCAAAGTGGAAAAAATTACCAATAGAACAAAGTTTTCATTAAATATTTTCATGCACTATTTGTCAGAAATAACTCAGAACTGACACATATATGTTCCATGCTAAGGAAAGCTTAGAACTGCATCAAAGAAAGCTGGATTCTTTACATTTGTCTCACCTATGCAAACTGAATACATCTGTACAGCTTCTAGTGTGTGTGTGTGTGTGTACACATGCAGAGAGACAGAGAGAGAGAGAGAGAGAGAGAGAGAGAGAGAGAGAGAGAGAGAGAACTCATAGAAACCCTCAGCTAGCATGGCCAATGGATTTCTGGGGATTTCAGAGAGCTGCAGTCTAAAAAAGTTGCAGTCTAAGCCTTTCCCAAGGCATGATTTCTAAGAACACAATAACTTACTATGTCTATAGAAAGGGTGGGAACCACTGAGGCCTTCCAGATATTGCTGAATTACAACTTTTAGCATTCTTCACCACTGGGTATGTTGTCCTGAGCCAATCAAAGCTGCAGTCAAATCAAATCTGAAGGACCACACCCTTACCATTCCTGTAGACTCTACACTAACTGGCAGCTGCCCCTCAGGGTTTCAAGGAAATAAATTTGTGAGCTCTGGAATACCTAACACAGGCTCTTTCTCTGTGTTTCACTTTCCGCAATTACAAGGCTAACTTTTACTATCTTGCAGAAATTATTCTTGCTTCGTCTATCATGCAAGGAGGCAAAAAGTTTTGCCGGGCATTGAAGCCCCTCTCCAAACAGCTGGGAATTCTTACAGACAGAAGTTTCTTGTTGCTCCTGGAGAGTTAGAGTTCTTCAACACTACACAATTATAACATTATGATTCTAATTTAGCTACGATGTCTGTATCCTGTAGGCACTGGAGCCTTCTGGCTGAGAATTCTTAACTTTGTTGTTGTTGCTCCTGTGTGTCTTCAGATTGTTTTCCAACTTACAACCACACCCAGGTAAACTTAACATGGGGATTTCTTGGCAAGATTTTTCAGAAAGAGTGTGACCTGCCTAAGATCACCCAGGGAATTTCCATGGCCAAGAGAGGATTTGAACCCTGGTCTCAGTGCAAAAACTACTATACCACACTGGTATAAACTAAAAATCCCAGCCTACCAGAGGATGGAACCAAGACAACTAAAATAGAATCACAGCAATATTAACTGTGTAGTATGAAAGGAGCTCAAAATTAGCCCAATACTTTCCAAGCTATTCAGAGTTTCTGCATAGGGACTAGAAACATGGTGTGCATCCTTTTGAAATGAAAGATGAATTAAATTTTCTGGGCTACGGTTATCACCTTCTGTGCTTCTTTTACATTTGTAAGGCAAACTGGTATGTCTGTGCCATCTCTTCTGTAAGCACTAACACAGAGCCTAACCTTATGGTCAAGAGCTAATTCTACTGAAGCAACTCAATCTGGTGTAAACTGCTGAGTGCCTGTTTAAAGCTGTAGGCTCCTCCCAGCAAGCAGGATGAGTTCAGTTTTCACCCTGCTAAGCCCCATGCAAATAACAGAAATAGTAATGAGCAGCAAAAATGGTAATGAATAACCACCAGTTTTGGCTACAGGTCTTGCTATTCAGGCTTTCTTTTTTTAGTTAATAATTTGCTTGTCATAGGTGGTTGCAACACAACACCACTGAAAGGGGATCGCTAATCCTGTTGGCATGGAGAGGACTCAGCTGAAAGCAGTCACTCCCACACCCCGCCCCACCACACACCTCTCTCTGCCAGTCTCTGATGTACACAAAGCCTTCTGCGACTGTCCTGTCCCAAGCGGTTGCTGCACCAGAAAAACACTATGGATATTTGATTGCAATGGTGTTAAGGCTAGTTCATCCAAGGGTTTCTTGCTCCTGAGCCTTGCACAAAATAACAAAGGATTAGGCCTTTAAAACTGTGATAGTTTCCTCGGAAGGATTCTTTTTCCTTCTACAAATACTGTGCTGCCCACACTCCAAAGTCCATCGTCCTATTAGACCAAGCAAAAAGACATAGTATTAGCTTGTACAGAGTACTGTGCACCTTTTGCATTAGCTCAATAAAAGTATTTACTCTCTAAAAAAAGCAGAAAAGATTTGGAAGGAGCAGAAGGGAAAAACAAGGGGGCACAGTACAGTCGCTGTAGTCATCAGTCGGTGACAGGGCAAATGCAGCAGCTGGTCTTGACCGAACCCAAACAACATTTCATAGGCAGTTTAGAGATATTCTGAAGCTTTCTGTCAGCTCCTCTGTTGCAACCAGCAGACAAAAGTGATGGCTGCTGGTTGTAAACAAAAGCTAACCTGAAACAGAAACTAGACACACACACACACACAAACCAGGATCAGGAGGTATACAAACACTTTTCAAAAACAGTCATCTGCCTTGGACAACACTACTGGGAAAATTTGAGTCCTCTACAGCAAAAGTCATGGAGATTTCAAAAATGCAAATACAAAGGAGCCAGGGACTGCCGTAAGGGATTCTACGCAGAACTGACATTTGCTGTTCCCAGAGAGCATTAAACTGGAGGCACATCACTAAATATGATCAAAAAGGCATTGGGGGGAAAAAGAAAGAGATCGAGACCCTACACAGGCAGGCCCCAAGCCTATTCATATTTACCAGTCAGAAGCAAAACATCAATAGAGCTCAATAGAGTTCACTTGCAGGTAGGAATACATACAAGTCCACCCTTAAGTATTCACGATTTACTTTCTTTGCAGTTTTATGTATCTGTGCCAAAATTGTACACTGTGCACTACGTTGCACACAAACTGCACAGCTGTTTACATGGAAAAGCACTCAAAACTGCAACAAGGCAGAAGACCGTGCCTCCACACAAACAACAGGGCTAACAAAAGTGTCGCCATGCATTATGTAAATAACAACAAAAACATGGGCAGTCTTTTAGCACCACCTCTGTCTTAAAGGGCACGCCAAATACATTATGGGATAATACAGTTTGGAACTACACTTCCGAGTAGGTTCTTGCAGAAAAAAAAAGGAAACTGACGAGAGGATTATTCCCATATCGGTGCCAGGGAAGAATCTAAACCAGTGATTGATATTTCAACTTGCTTACACCAGATTGTGGCCTACGCTGTGCAAAGCAGGATAAGGGGATCTGCACGTCCGTGAATGCAGACCAAGGGTACACAAACAAAAGTCTTCTCAAGCATTGTGTGTATACACAGACGAGCGCACATCGCCTTAAGAGTGCCAGGATTAACCGATTGTTTGCAAAGCAGCCCTGCTCAGGTTAGATTTCGGCATGCACAATTCTCACGACGAACTGGCTTGCAGCAAACCTGATGTGCAACAAGGGGAGAGGGGGGGAATCTGAGCACAGACAAGCTAATTTTATTTATTTTTTTAATGACGTATCTACTAATCACATTATAGCACACAAAGAAAAATACTGCAGAAACAAAGGCAGTATGGACAGGCAAAATAGTCCTGAGCCAGAACCAAGGCCATTTCCGCACTAGACTGTTATAGTGCTATTATTCCACTCTCAACATCCTATGGAATCCTAAACTGCAAACCCCAGGATTCCACAGGATGTTGAAAGTGGAATAATAGTACTGTAAGGGCAAACCCCACGATTCCATAGGACATTGAAAAAGTGGAATAATAGCGCTATAACTGAAAACTCCAGGATTCCATAGGACATTAAAAGTGGAATAACAGCGTTATAACTGCAAACCCCAGGATTCCATAGGACATTGAAAGTGGAATAATAGCACTGTAACTGCAAACCCCAGGATTCCATAGGACATTGAAAGTGGAATAATAGTGCTGCAACTGCAAACCCCAGGATTCCATAGGACACTGAAAGTGGACCCCAGGATTCCATAGGACACTGAAAGTGGACCCCAGGATTCCATAGGACACTGAAAGTGGAATAATAGCGCTGCCACTGCAAACCCCAGGATTCTATAATAGGATGTTGAAAGTGGAATATGAGTCCTATAATTGCAAACCCCACGATTCCATAGGCTATTGAAAGTGGAATCATAGCGTTCTAACTGCAAACCCCAGGATTCCATAGGACGTTGAAAGTGGAATAATAGCACTGCAACTGCAAACCCCAGGATTCCATAATAGGAGTTAAAAGTGGAATATGAGTCCTATAATTGCAAACCCCACGATTCCATAGGCTATTGAAAGTGGAATCATAGCGCTATAACAGTCTAGTGCGGAAGGCTAACAAGTTGCAAAGGGGGGTCCCGCAGGGAGAAGCACTTTTAAAATATATATATATATATATATATTTATCTCGATACAGGGACCGATGTGGCTCTCGACTCACCTCCCCTGCAAAGCCGTACCAATCCCCGCTGCGACGGGCCGGCATTCGGTCCATCAAACCCCCATGGTGGCGGCGGCGGCTCCGGCGGTGAGGGGAGAAAAGCTTCGCGGGGCTGCTCTTTGTTCAGTTGCCGGCTTGTTCCATGGTTTCGACGACGGCGGAGGAGGCGGAGGAGAGGCGGCCGCGGCGGCTGAAGGCGCTGGTGGCTGCCGGGGCTGCGGCGCTCATGGCTCCATGGCGGGCGGGGGGCCGGCGAAGGGTCCTCGGGTTCAAGGAGAGAGCGGGGGGAAAGGGAAAGCCTGGCCCTGTGGTCCCGGGTGCTTCCCGCGCCTCCGGCTGAGGGGGAGAGAAAGCGCCTGGCTTTGCCGTGAGGGAAAAGGGAGGGAAGGAGGAAAAGAAGGCGAAAGGGTAAAAGGCGAAAGAAAAAAAAAGGGGGGAAGGGGGGAAGGGGGAGGGCGGAGAAACGAAAACAAGACACGGAGGGCGAAGCGGAGAGCCAGCCGCCGGGGTGGGGGGAGCGGGGGGGAAAGAAGCGCCGGCTGCCGGGCCGCAGGAGGAGCCGCCGCCGCCGCCTCTTCCTCCGGCTGCCGGGAGGCCCCTCCTCCTCCTCCTCCTCTGAGCGCCAAGGCGAGCTGGGCCGAGGCGCCGGAGAGGGGGCGGAGGAGGCCGGGGGGGGGTCCCAGAGGAGGAAGGAGAGGCGGGGGCGGCTGGTCAGACCCCCAGCAAAAGTCGCCTGGGGGGATTGGAGACGGAGGGGCGAAAACACCCGCCCCGGTTGGGCGTCGCGCCTCAGCAGCAGGGCCATAAAGCTGAGGGAAAGGGAGAAAGAAGGACAGGCAGTAATTTCTGAGGGGGAGAAAGGATGAGGAGGGTCTTGGAGGCGGAGGAGGCCTGGGGGGGGGTCCCAGAGGAGGAAGGAGACGCGGGAGCAGCTGGTCAGACCCCCGGCCGGGAGTTGGCTGTGGGGATTCGAGAGGGAGGGGCGAAAAACCATGCTAGGCCATTTCCGCACTAGCCTGTTATAGCGTGATGATTCCACTTTCCACATCCTCTGGAATCCTGGGGTTTGCCGTTTCGGGAGGGGCCGGCCGGATTCCTGCAAACTGCAAAGCCCAGGATTCCAGAGGATATTGAAAGTGGAATCATCACGCTGTAACTGGCTAGTGCGGAAATGGCCTTAGCCTAGGCTTTAAGCATCAGAGCCGGTGCCACAAAGCTGAGGGAAATGGAGAAAAAGGCAATGATAATATTTTCTGTAGGGGACTTAGAGGGTTTAAGGCTACCTTTCTCCTGTTTTGGGAAGCTTATACCGCTGCATTGTTGTTTCTGTGTTCCTTCAAGTCACTTCTGAGCCATGGCAACCCTAAGGTGAACCTATCATGGGTTTTTTTTTGGCAGAATGTGTTCGGAGGGGGTTTCCCCTTGCCATCATAGAATCATAGAAATTCAGAATTGGAAGAGACCACACAGGCCATCCAGTCCAACCCCCTGCCATGCAGGAACACCCTCAAATCAATCCCGACAGATGGCCATCAAGCCTCTGCTTAAAAACCCCCAAGGAAGGAGACTCCACTACACTCCGAGGCAGCAGATTCCACTGCCGGACAGCCCTGACTGTCAGGAAGTTCTTCCTGAGGTTCAGGTGGAATCTCCTTTCCTAAAAAATCAGGAGAGATTATCCTTCATCTTTCAACAGGGCTTGCAAAACGACCCCACTTCCTCTGAGGCTGAGAGAGTGTGACTTTGCCCAAGGTCACCCAGTGGGTTTCTGTGGCCCAGCGGAGATTCGAACGCAGGTCTCTCAGTGTCCTAGGCCAACAATCAACACAGTACCCCAGGCTGGCTCACCCTGCAGTGTCATAACCTCCAACATTTTACAGATCAAAACTGGGACATGTCCAGCGGAGGGACATCAAGAGTGCTGTTAAGGTGGAAAAAGTTATTAATGAAAAGGAACACACGCAGCAGTTTGCTTTTGCCTGAGTCTACTGGCAAGATTCCTTCCCTCCTCCCTTCTCCTCTCTTGCTACATTAATGGAGTACAACATAGGATTGCACTTCGAACTCGCTTTGCAGCAATTGAAGTAAGCTGAGAAGAAAGGGAGAAGGAGGGAGGTGGAGAAGGAAATGGGGGCCTTTTAAAACCAGCTGGAAAAGTTGGATGACAGGGGATTACTTAGGACTGTTCCAGCCAAGTTGGGACAGTTGGAGGGTATAAAATTACTATTATTATTTCTGAAGTTCTGAACAGAAAGTAGTGGTTTTTATACTTCTTTCCTAATGTTTTGGCATGCTTATATTGCTGTCTTCTATTTCTCTGTGGTACTGTTCCCCTTTCCTCTAGAGGCGTACAGAAGGAAGAGATCACAAGGGCCATCCAGTCCAACCTGCTACCTTACTTGAATACACAATCAAAGCACTCCCAACAAATGGCCATCCAGCCTCTGTTTAAAACCCCCCAAAGAAGGAGTCTCCACCCCACTCCCGGGCAGCTATTCCACTGTCGAACTGCTCTTACTGTCAAGAAGTTCTTCCTGTACGCTGTCTTGGTGATGAATATGCTATGGTATTATAAATCAAATAAAAATAGCAACAACTGAAAGAATAGAGAGGGGTTTTTTTTCTTGTTAATTTCTTTTGATTTTCAGAAGCAGGCTAAAGTGATCTTCTTAGGTGAGGCTGAAATCCTTTGCATTGTAACCTCTAGGTTTTTTCCCTCCCCTGATTAAAAGTATAGTCTCAGGCTGCAAGTGTGCTAAAGATTACTCACAGGGAAGTATGTCCGAGATTACTTAACTGTATGCAACCTCATAGCTAGACTTTGCAACTTCACTCGGAAGTAAATTACAATTTAACTTGCATGACAGATAAATAAGATGATCATGAGTCTGGTGCACCTACCTTTAGGATTTCTTTTTTTTTACTTGACCTGCATGTGCACCTTTAACAATAGCAGCAGAAGTCACATTATTTAGTGAGTGATGCCTTTCCTTCTGTAGTGACAGATGATGGGCAAAGCTTCATCTGCTTAATTTCAGTGACTTGCTGCAATTAAAGGCTTGTGCATAAAAGCTAGCAAGCCTACCTGCTGCAGATTAATGTGTCATTATGTAGTTGTGTTGTCATTGCACATGAGTGTCTGCAGAACTGGAAATGGGTGTTTACATACATATTTCATTAGGATTAGAAAAGGGGTGTTTTTTGTTTTTTGCAGCCACAACTCTGGAACCGCTTGCCAATGGAGGTCCACTTTGAACTTGTATAACATCTTTTCCATCACAGTAGATTATTCAAGAGACTTCATATACAGGTTCTAAGTTAGCCTTCCCACAACCTGATACCCTCCAGATGTTTTTGGGCATCATCTCCCATTTACTCCAGCCAGAAGAACCAGTGGTTAAGGATTCTGGGTGGTGTAGTATAAAATATGTGGAGGACACCAGGTTTTGGAAGGCTGGTCTCAGTAATTTGAAGAACAAAGGAGGAGAAAGTGCAACCAATGTTCCATGTATGGTCCCAAAGTCCATTTTTAAATGATTTGTTTAGACTCCAGCTTTTCCCCTCATACCCTCAGAGGATTGTGGAGCAATTTTGCCATATTTTTGGCCCCCTCGAGGTTGTTCTGGGCTGAGGAGGTTCTTTTTCCAAAACTTCTACTTTTCTTGTTGGTTTGAAGAAGGTCTGTTCTGACCTTTTCTTCCCAAAGGGGATTAAAACATGGCAGAATTACTCTCCGCACCGTTTAAAGCAGTGCTACTCAATTTGGTGGTGGCTAGATTGGTGATGGTCTCTGAGCCATTGGCTGCTGGCCCCTAGCGAGTTTCCAGGAAAGCATGAAACAGTTGTAACTATTGGGCACAAATATAATGGTAATCCCTGGTGCATTAGAAAAAAAAATTGCTAGCCCCCTCATATCAGATAGCCTGAGAACATACTGCCCTAGAAGGTGAGGGAAGTGTTTTGAGTGAAGAAATAAATTAAAAATTGACCCATGCAACAGGGGGTGCAGCCCTCTAAAGTCCAGTGCAGGCCAGAGGCAGCCCACAGACATGTAGTCATTGTCCAAGCCTGGCTTATAACAGTCATATGAGGTATAACATCCTTTGTCATGTTGCAGATGGAGAACAGCAGCAAAGAGTTGGTGGCTTTCCTGCAAATGATGCTTAGGAGATACTGGAAAATGAACCATTTTTTCTCTCTCACACACACAGCTTTTATTACTATTAGAGCAGTTAATTTTAGATAGTATAGGGCCCACTGCATGTTTATACTCATTCTGAGTCTTTTAGCTCCAGTTTCTCCATTTGCTCTTCTATCTGTTGCCCAGCCATAAATACTTTGTGTATCTAAGCAACCAGACTATATGACTTGAGAAACTTTTAGGGTCCCTGCTCATATAAAAACTTCCCCTTCTCTAACTACTTCCTCTTTGCTTTTTCCTCTCCCTACTATGTTCTCGGCTGGACAAGATAATGAGCTGAAAGGTCACTGGACCTCTTCATTTACCTAATTTTTTCATTAGCTAGCCAGGATGTAGGTACTTAAAATGGATGTCCATTCTAAAAACAATTAGTAACATTCTTTAGCATGTAACTTGATGCTCCCTGCTTGTTTTTTTCACTTCAGTCAGTCACAGGCAAGGAAGTGGGAAAGACTGAGGCATCTTGGTTTTGCTAAATTCTGCTGTTTCTTAACAGATCCCTAACAGATCCCATTTTTCCCAAAAGGGGATATACCGTACTTTTTTTTCTCATGGGAGGATTTTTTTTATTATGAACACTGTATGATATTAGCTCTGCATCTCTAAATAAATATAATGATTTCATTGTGGAATGGCAAACATTTAAAAAGAAAAGGTAATATATATTGCCTGTGAAGAACCAATATTATTGAATTAATACACAGTACAATAGATTCATCATCATCATCATCATCATCATCTCTTATCTGCCTCTCCCTATAGATCAATGTGAGGAACAACAACGAATTAGACTTACAACATCAGTTAAGAATATGTGTAACCAATACATATTTTTAAAAAATCAATAGCTTCTTTAAAATACATATCAGTCAAAATAGAAAGTAATAATACCTACAAAGAAATCGCATATATTATAAAATATAGTGTAACAAAGGAAGACATACAGTTTTAAATCATGCCTTCTAAACATCAAGCTAAACATGGCAAATATATCTATGCATGACTAAATGCAATTGCATCTATGCATGACTTACAGTAATGACAAATATTCGATATATAATATATATTTCAGATTAGATATGAAAATTACTCATTATATGTTTTTGTACCTATCATTGAATATGTGCTCAGCTTGGAAGCATATTCATTATTTTGCATTGTTTTAGATGGCCCTAATGAAGATGTAGTTCGTAATTTTTTTAATATGCATTGAAGATTAAATGAAAAACAGAGCTTGATAAAGTTACTTTCTCTGATTACACTTCCCAAAACATAATGTTATGAGTCCGAACATAATTGCTGCAGGATTCTAGGAGCTGCAGTCTAAGAAAGCAACTTCTCCAAGCTCTGACCAAAAGGTAGTTTCAAAAAAGGAGAGGGCAGAGCAGAATTTTGCAGTGCTGATGTTGACATGTTAAATATAAATAGATCTGTGCTGTCTGACTGCCTGCTTACACACGTTGTTTCTATTTGATTGATGATAGTGATTTCAAAAGATGACAGTGATAGTTTGTATACCATTTTGTCCCAGTCCCATTCTGACATTGTAAAGGGACTTGTTTGTTCATTCAAGCCTTAGCGGAAGGATCAGATATAAGCAGCAGGCAGCTGCATGCTGCAACATGTTTCAACCCTTTCCTGCTCCCGGTTCAAAGGAGAGCTAAGTGCGCATGCACTGTTGTTGGCAGAAATGCGATGTGGAAGGGAAATGACAAAGATGCACAGCTGCCAGACTCATGTGCATTTGTGAGTTTATTGAGTATATTCCTGTGAGGTGTTTTGATTCTCCTCTTGAAATGTGGAGAATATCCTAAATCCAGTTGTCCGTCTCAAGCAAAGCGGACCCATGCAATCAATTGCTTTATAGTAAATTGATGCTTGGCTTGTACAAATCCAATTGATTTAGTGGGTTTACTTTACTTGGGACTACCAATTGAATTTAAGCTGTTATATTTGTTTAAAATGTTGCAAATACAATTCTGATTAAATTATGAAAGAGGGTTTTTTTAAAAAAATGCTGAGAATGTGCTTTATTGGAGGCAGAGGGAGCTGTGTTGGCCATTAAACAAAATCCAGAACCCAAAATGCACATTGGGGATACCTTTATTAGGTCAACCAGAAAGTATGCCCCCTCCAAAAAAATTACACTAGATTTTGAGGCTCACTGGCTTCTTCAGGTCAAGATGGCAAAGATATTATGCAGTGACATCAGTGTAGTCATGGTCTGTAGGAGTGCTTGTTTGTTTCAATGTTTTTCTCCCGCTACATTAAATGATGTTGTGACTACAACAACATCATCTCCCACAACATGAGCTGTGTACTCTGTACCTGATAAAGAAGGCAGTGAGCCTTGAAATCTAGTATAACTCAGGGTTGCTTTTTGTTTGGGGTTTTTTTTTTAGCATGCCTGTGGTTGGCCTAATGAAAATACCACCAGAGTATATTTTGACACTTGGGCCATTTCTGTACTAGACTGTTATAGTGCTATTATTCCACTTTCAACTTCCTGCGGAATTCTGGGGTTTGTAGTTCACTGAGGCGAAAGAGCTCTCTGGCTGAGAATTCTAAATGCCCTTCCCTAAACTGCGAAGTCCAGGATTCCATAGGATATTGAAAGTGGAATAATAGCGCTACAATAGTCTTGTGCAGAAATGGCCTTTGATTATGTTTTATTTGGATGATGAGGCATTTGCTCAGAGCCAGTGTGGTGTAATGGTTTGAGTGTTGGACTACAACCCTGGAGACCAGCGCCATTTCCACACTGAACTGTTATAGCGCTATGATTCCACCTGCAACATCCTATGGAATCCTGGGGTTTGCAGTTTAGAGAGGGGCCAGTGGAATAATAGGAATAATAATAAACCCCAGGATTCCATAGGATGTTGCAAGTGGAATCATAGCGCTACAACAGTCCAGTGCGGAAATGGTCCAGGATTTGATTCCCTGCTCAGCCATGGAAAACCACTAGGTGACCTTGGGCATGTCAGCTCTAAAAAAACTCTGTGATAGATTTGCCTTAGGGTTAACATAAGTTGGAAATGACTTGAAGGCACACAACCACAACTATAGCCACAGATATTTGCTCCCTATTGTATTCCATTCAAACATTATTTGGAGTGGCACTTTTTATATGATTTCCCTTAGAAAAGCCACGAAAGAGTAAACTAAGGATGTGGCATAAGCATGCTCCTTCTATTTAAGGCATGGTTTTATGTAGCTCTGATAGTTCTATGGACTGCTGTGGTACAACAGCATTCTACAGTATATTTCATATAAGGGCTATGATGTTAAGAATGAGTGATGTTTGTTTTGATGTTACAGAAATAACGTTGGAAGAAAAACTTGGCCATCAATGGTTTGGATTACAGTTCCCACAAATTCCCTGAATTGGCCATGCTGGCTTGGCCTTCTGGGAACTGTAGTGCAAAGCATCTAGAGAGCCAAAGGTTCCCCATACCCAGATCTAAAGCTGGGGTAGGGAACCTGTGACCTTCCAGATGTTAGTGAACTATTATTCCCATTGTCATTTGACACTAGCCATGTTGATGGGGGCTGATGGGAATTGGAGTCCAACAGGGTTGCCAGTTTGGATCTAAAATTTCAGTTTTCTTTTTGTTAAATACAGCCCTTGCATAACAAGCTTTCATGGGTTAATTCAAACACTCTCCTTAAAAAATTACAATAATTATCTTGCATATTAGTAATGAGATCATTCTTATTTCTTATGTAGGATCTTGCAAAATGCTTTCCCTGCCATGCAGCAGTTTAGAAGTGGCGAGTAACTGTTACTAATTACACACATTAAAAAAAGTGACCTTAAAGGTTATGCTAAAATAACAGGCTTCAAAACAACCATTTTTACTTTCCCTTTTGATAGAGCAATGGACTATCATCTTTACCTCTATGACATTACAGGCAAAAAATAATGTGTTAAAGATAATATAGGATCTTTCCGCACTGGACTGCTATAATGCTATTATTCCACTTTCAACATCCTGTGGAACCCTGGGGTTTGCAGTTTATGGAGGGGCATTTAGAATTCTCAGCCAGAGACCTCTTTGGCCCCAGTAAACTACAAACCCCAGAATTCCACAGGATGTTGAAAGTAGAATAATAACACTACAACACTGTAGTGCGGAAATGGCCACAGTTATTTGTAACCTGTCACTTGCAGGCTCCGGTAGAACAGTACTATAGGAGGTAAGCATACATGATGATGAAAGTAACAGGAGAAAGGCCCTGAAGTCTTTCTTTAAAAGACAAACACACCTGCATATAAAATGGCTGAGATGTTTATGTTTGTTCTTGGAGAGCCTACTTCTTAGAGATGCTTCCAGGCCTGCCCAACTCCATTTTTAATCATAATGAAGTTTACTACACAGGAGTGTTCTGCAGCATCGTATCTTACCAGATCAAGCTTCCAAGGAATGGTTCAGAATTTCCCAACGTCCTCTTTGTTCAAGCCCAGCAGATGCAGAATAGAGGCTCATATTTAGCATTAGCAAACCATAAGGAGTTATCACCGGAATATGACTCATGCTTGCCTGACCAGCCTCCTTAATGGAAATGAAGGAGAAGCAGGATGCAATTGGAATATTGGCAGAAATGATGACATTTTATTCAGTCAAATTAAATAGAAGACAGGTGGTGACATACAAAGAACATTTTTAATCTGCTGTTACCACACCCAACACCCTCAATTTGAGGGGCATGATATTTTTCATAAATTAGACATATTTATGGCCAAAAGCATGTTTGGAGAAGCACTGACTGTACACACGTGCTCAGGTCAGGATGACCTTAGCATGACCAGCTCATACATTCAGAGAGGATTAGACAGGAAAGTCCAGGGTTGACGGGCTTGGGATGATCCTCGTTATGAGGTAGGCTGGCCCTCTCTCTCCTCACTTTTGCATACCCAAGCTCTTGAATATTAATTGGCATTGCAGAAAATCTTCTGACTGGATTGTGCAATATTTTTATCATCATGATTATATTTTAACTTCTTTTAGAACTGTGGTAAATTAGGAAGAACTTCTCTTCTGTGAGACCTGTTTGACAGGGAAATAGGGTGCGGAGGGTGGTCTCTCCTTGTTTGCAGGTCTTTAAACAGAAGTTGGATGGGGATCTTTCAGGACTGCTGTAGTTGTGTATTTCTGCATGGCAGAAGTTTGGACTAAATGGCGCTTGTGGCCAGTACCAGCAATTAGATTCTAGAATACTGTGAAATTGCTCAAGCTGCTTTTAATCTACACTGCCCTGAGATCTTTTGATACAGGAGATAAATAACTGTAATAAAATAAATATTATTCAAGGCAAATGTAAAAATGTTTAAAGAACACAGATGTTCAAAACACTTCAGGTAACAAAATCCATCAGCTGCCAAAACATCTGATTCTTCTTCCATGATTTTAATTTAAGTCTGAGTTAAATATCTGCTGGTTGAGATAGCATCATTGTTGTAAGCTGATACATTCAAGAAAGAAAAGAAACTCAACATAAAATTAAAACAACCAAGCAAGGTGCCAAAATGGTACATGTACGTAGTGCCTACATTCCCTGACTCATCTTAAAGCATATGTACAGTTGCTGCAATAAATTTTGTTCTCCTGTGTCTATACAGTTCCAGCAAATACTGCATGTTACATTCCAACATTTTTCTCTTAGATAGTAAATTATTTTAACCAAAACATCAGAATGGGCCAAACCATATAATGCCTTTAATTATTTTTAATCGCTGTTTGCCTACCCATAATTGTTTGTGCAGCAAGTACTGGGTGAGTCAAAGCAATTTAGTCTCACCCCAAAGACAGGTAGCTTCATGCCTAACTTCCCTACAGGCTATATTTAAGATTCCTACAATTGCAAGCACAGGCGTACAGTCAGGGTCTATACAACTCATGACAAAGTGTAAAAGATACAGTGTTGATGATGTATCTAGCCTGGGGATCCCTGGAGTTCTTGTTTTCAGAAGGAGCATCACGTAGCACAGCACGACATACTATTTTTATTGCATTATCCTAGAACTGTTTGGCTGGTTCTAAACAATCACCATCTGGAAGTCTCTTCAAAGCACTTTTTGTGACATTAGTCCCATGTGATTTTCACCACAGTAAAGTCTCCTGATCAAAACTGAGAACAAGGGATTAATCCTACTATGGAAGAAGTACCCAGCTCATTACAATTCCAGATGTTTTCTCCTGGGCAAAGAAATAAGCAGACTTTTTATCTCAAAGGTTGCTGCTTAGGATGGAAGCAATCCACAGTAGAATATGACCTTTAATGGGGAAGAAGGTTAGAGTTAAGGTAGGGGTACAACTTTGTTTGTGAATATATTATGCTAATAGGAAAGTATACAAACAATTTAAGAATAAAGGGGAACCGTTAAGACCTCAATTTCTGTGCAATGTGGTATCTCTTTATTAGTTATGTTAATAGGAATGCTGGGTTTTTTTGTTCTCAGTCTTACTTTCTTGTTGATTTTAGAAGACATAGGCTAGCATAAGTCTTATAACTTTGAACAGGTTGATATATATGCAGTCTGCATGGATCTCTTACCTTATGTACTCTGTATCAGAATTCTCATGTTAGGTTTGTTGTTTTTGTATGGTTTGTAAATCTAAAACTAGTAATTAAATAAATGTTTGGTTTGGTTTGGTTTTTAAAAAGCGCAATACACACACCATCGTTTGTAGATTTTTCCTTGCTAACAGTGTACCAGACCTTGGCCTGGCTCTGAAATAGATTGCTGCTGGAGTCCAGTTTGGGTGAAGATCTGAATGTTAAGAGGCCACAGGTATGATCTGAAGATGGTAGAAGGGCCACCCAGAGTCTGCTGTTGCAACTTTTGAAGCCATTTCCGCAGTACATTGTTATAGTGCTATTATTCCACTTTCAATATCTTATGGAATCCTGGGGTTTGTAGTTTAGGCAGGGACATTTAGAATTCTCGGCTAGAGAGCTCTTTGGCTTCGGTAAACTATACACCCCAGAATTCCACAGGATGTTGAAAGTGGAATAATAGCACTATAACAGTATAGTGCAGAAATGACCTGAGAAAAGCATACACAGCCTGATGAGCTGGGTTGACTGCAAGGGCTTTACAGGGTTTAGTCCAGCCTGATTGGAAAATCAGCTTTCTCTCTATGGGCTGGAACTGCAGCCTAAGGTAAGGCCATTTCTACACTACACTCTTATAGCGCGATTATTTCACTTTCAACATCCTATGGAATCAGGAGAGGCCGGCCAACTGCAAACCCCAGGATTCCATAGGATGTTGAAAGTGGAATAATCGTGCTATAAGAGTGTAGTGCGGAAATGGCCCCAGTCTGCTGAGGAGCCAGAGTTCTGGTGGGGAAAGAGAAAAATGAAAGCTTTTATTAAAAAATATCTTCCTTCACAGCTTACAGAGCAGATGATGAGAAGAAAAAACAAAGGAAGAGCCATGCTGGGCCAGATGGAAGGCTTATCTATCCTCTTCATACAAGAGCCGAAGAGATTCCTCTGAGAAGCCCACAGTCAGGCTAAACCTCTGGTGTGCGTGCAACAGTCATTGTAACCACTTCTAATGAGCAAGTTTCATGAATCCCTTGATTGTTTTGGTCACTCTCTTCTGCACCTTTTTTCCAGCTCTACAATATCCTTTTTTGGAAAGTATTTCAGCTTGTGGCCATATCATTCATTTGCACAAGCGTATTAAAATACTGAGGGATTCAGCATGGTGTAGTGGACTATGTAGTTGGACTATGACCCTGGAGATCAGAGTTCAGTTCCTCACTCAAGCATGGAAACCCATTGGGTGACCTTGGGCACATCGCACATTCTCAGTCCCCAGGAACCCTGTGATAGGTTCACTTTAGGGTTACCCTAAGTCAGAGATGGCTTGAAGGCATACAACAACAATTAAAATATTGGCGGTTTTATTTCCACTTCTCTTCCTAATGATCCTCAAGATGTAATTTGCTTTTTTCCCCCACAGCAGTCCCACACTGGGTCACAATTTCAGATCCATTTCATGATCAATCACTACCAGCTCACACCCTAGGAATATGAAATTGGGATGTTTTGTTCCTAGATGCTATACTTTGCTCCTGTTTACATTGAACTGCCTTTTCCCTTTTTTAATTTCTTTCATTTATATGCCTCCTTCCTCCCAGAATGGCAGCTTCCAAGGAGAAGCAATTAAAACAACAATAACATTCTGAAAATAATTTAGAATCATCATTTAAACCATTTAAAAGAGATAAAAAAAGGTTTGTTAAAAAAGCACAAATTTCAATAAGGAAGCTCCTTGCTTACACATTAAACACTGCTTAAACAAAAAGCCTGCTGCTGAAAGGAGAGCAGGGAGGGGGTCTGCCCAGCCTCCCACAAAAAGGAATTCCAGAGGGTGGATGCAACCACTGAGGAGGCTCTGGCCACTTCCGCACTACTGTTACAGTGCTATTATTCTACTTTCAACATCCTGTGGAATTCAGGGGTTTGTAGTTTACTGAGGCTAAAGAGATCTCTGGCTGAGAATTCTCGATGTCCCTCCTTAAACTGCAAACTCTAGGATTCCATCGGATGTTGAAAGTGGAATAATAGCGCTATAACAGTGTAGTGTAGAAATGGCCTCCGTCTCATGTCCTCACCAAGTGAGACTGTGATGGTGGCAGGACCAAGAGAAAGTCATCTCCTGTAGAATCATAGAACTATAGAGTTGGAAGAGACCACAGGGGCCATCCAGTCCAACCCTCTGCTATGCAGGAACACCCTCAAAGCACTCCCAACAGATGGCCATCCAGCCTCTGCTTAAAAACCTCCGAAGAAGGAGACTCCACCATACTCCATTGAGGCAGCATATCCCACTGCCGGACAGCTCTGACCATCAGGAAGTTCTTCCTGAGGTTCAGGCGGAATCTCCTTTTCTGCAGCTTGAATCCATTGCTCTTTGTCCTAGTCTCTGGAGCCATGGAAAACAAGCTCAATCACTCCTTGACATGACATCTCTTCAAATATTTAAACATGGCTATCATGTTTCCTCCTAACCTTCTCTTCTGCAGACTAAACATACCCAGCTCCCTGTTCCTCATAGGGTATGGCTTCCAAACCCTTTACCATTTTGGTTGCCCTCCTCTGGACACGCTCCAGCTTGTCAATATCCTTCTTGAATTGAGCTGCCCAGAACTGGACACAGTATTCCAAATGAGGTCTAACCAAAGCAGAATAGAGTGGTACCATTACCTCCTTTGATATAGACACCATACTCCTATTGATGCAACCAAGAATTGTGTTGACTTTCTTGGCTGCTGCATCACACTGCTGACTCACATTCAGCTTGTGGTCTACGAAAACTCCTAGATCCCTTTCACACATACTGTTATCGAGCCATGTGTCCCCCATCCTATATTTGTGCATTCCATTTTTTTCTGCCTAAGTGTAGGACCTTACATTTCTCTCTGCTGAAATTCATTTTGTTAGCTTTGGCCCAACTCTCCAATCTGTCAAGGTCATTTTGAATTTTGATCCTGTCCTTTGGGGTATTAGCAACCCCTCCCAATTTGGTGTTGTCTGCAAATTTGATCAGCATGCCCTCCACTCCTTCATCCAAGTCATTGATGAAGATGTTGTATATCACTGGGCCTAGGACAGAATTCTATGGCACCCCACTAGTCACTTCTCTCCAGGATGAAAAGCAACCATTGGTGAGCACCCTTTGAGTTCGGTCAGTCAACCAATTATAAATCCACCTAACAGTAGCCCTGTCCAGTCCGCATTTTACTAGCTTCTGTGCAAGAATGTAGGTCTTAAAATTCTGGCAGGTTGGTATGGAGAGATATAGTCTTTAAGACAGTCTGGGCCTAAGCTGTATAGAGCTGTACAGGTCATGACTAGCACTTTGAATTGTGCTTGGAAACAAACCAGTAGCTAGTGAAGCTGTTTTAACAAGGGTATTACATGCTCCCTGTAACTGGGCTCAGTTACCATTCTGACCACATCATTTTGGACCAGTTGAAGTTTCCAAATAGTTTCAAAAGGCAGCCTCATTTAGGGTGTGTCACAGTAGTCCAAGCAGGATGCAGTCAAGGCATGTGTCACCATGTGAAATTATGCTGGCACAGCTATGCTGAAGTTACTGGATGGTATGTCCATGCATTCTCCCATTGGGCAGCAGTTAATCCAGCTGCCCAGCCATGACTAAGGACCGCACTTACAAAATATCTTAGGCTGTGCAGCTGCCTGCACAGTGGATTACATGGGCCTAATAGGGTGCTCACAATCCTGAATAGAACAATATTCTTGTACGACTTGCAAGAAAGTGCAACTGCTTCTGTAACAGCATTCACACCAGCATAAAGCCACAACAGGATTCCAGCCATCCTTTTGGAGATTTCATTCTCCCAATTTAGTTTTAAATCATGCAAATAAACTTGCTGCTCACTGATCTCTCCAGAACATGCATACGCCAATTGAAAGGGCTACCAGTTGTAACATGCCCACTGTTTATACATCTCTACAGTACGAGAACTATCCATTTATACTTATTATCTGATCCTTAACACATCACCAGTATGGAAGAAATCTTCTCCTTATCCTATGATTGCTAAGTTTGTTCCAGAGGGGGTACCATGGTGTTCTTGGCCTCAGGCGCTTACAAATTCTGGGGTTTGTAGTTTATTGAGGCCAAAGAGTTCTCTGGCTGAGAGTTCTAAACGCCTCTCTCTAAACTGCAAAGCTCAGGATTCCATAGGATGTTGAAAGTGGAATAATAGCACTATAACAGTGTAGTGTAGAAGTGGCCTCAGTCTCTTGCAGCATAAAAAGGAGCAAGATAGAGTGAGAAAAAGAATGTGGCAGCTCCATTAAGACTTTTTTTTTATTTTTTGCATGAGCTTTCATGGATACAAACCCACTTCTCCACCTGCAGTACAGTGAAGAAGTGGATTTATATCCTTGAAAGCTCATGCTAAAATAAAAACCAATTAGTCTTAAAGGTACTGTCACACTCCTTTTCTCTACCCTTCTTCTTCCCTTTTATGCTGCGAGAGACTAATACGGCTCCTTCTTTGAAAACTTTTGCTTCACGTGCAACAATATGACCTACCATTTCCTGGAGGAGGAAAGAGCAGAGATTTTTCAGCTTATGTTCTTTTGGATTCTGGAACGAGCAAAAAAACAGACAAACTGGTTGCTGTACTGACAAAGACCTTGGCCAAGCTACGCAACAATGAAACACTATGGACAAGTTACCAAGTTGAATACTTTGGATATTTTAACTGCTCTGTGCCAGGGTGTACCTGATAAGACTCTATAATCCTTTTGTTTGCCCAAGAGAAAGGGGTGGTGTTTATGAGCAGTAAAAAGAAACATAGCATAATATTCCCTTCTTCTTTTTTTCTGCTGGCTTGCCATCCATCAATACAGAACTGAATTTTTGAGAAAAGAGACAAGTCACAAGACAAGAAAATTTGGGGATGTCAATGGACCAAAAAGCAGCTGCTTTCCAGAGGAAGGCCTGTCTTTATCTTCTCTACTTTTCGCACTTAATTTTGCTTTTTACTGATTGTTCCTCATTGGAAGCCTTGGAGCCTAATAGTTTTGCCCCAATTTTGAGCAGTTTTTTTTCCTAATGCTGAGTCTTCAACAAACTTTTGCATAGCTCAGCTTCTTTTCTTTTATTTATTTTCTACTGGTGGGGCTCAATCTTCGCTATTTAATGTTACCTTACCCCAACTTCATTTCTCTTTGGACTAATTCTTTCCATATGGGTTTTCCTGGATAAGCCTTCCTCAGTCTTACAGTTACCAAATTGAACACTGGAGAAGGTTTCCATACTCTTAATGTAGAAGAAAGAATTCCAGCAGGTGTTGCCTGTCATGCAAACAGGTAACAAGCAACACCACCCAAAATTTGCTCCTCTTCACAACTATTAAAGGTACTGGAGCCTTCTCCTGTTTTAAATTTGACAACTCTTTGGGCTTCTCCTGAGTGTCTGGGAATTTATTTCTTGGAATAGGCTAACTATGAACCCTTTTTTTGAACCTATAGACTACAAAACAGCTGAGAATACACTAAACTTTAACTGGAGCCCTGGTGAAAGATTGGAGGCAAATGTAGTATTTTAGAAAGGGCTGACTGGCTAATTTTACAGGTTGTAAATCTGGTATCAAAGAAATTACAGCTGTCTCTTCACAGGGTTTAGGGGCACGGGACCCCCATGAAAGTGGCAAACTTCTATAGGCAATGGTTGGGAGCAATCCAGCTGCCCAATTTTGCCTTCGAGGCAGGAGGGGGGTCTTCGCTGTCCCACACCATTTTTAATAGGGACTTACAAGTCATGTCTCACATTCATAGTCCTTTACAGTCTCTCTCTCTCTCTCTCTCTCTCATGAGACTTGCAGAGAGACTACAAACATGAGGTGAGACTTATAAATCCCTATTTAAAATGGAGTAGAGGAGCAGTGGAGGCAATAGCAAATAATCTGCAAATAATCAAATCTGCAAATGTTGAACACACAGATGTGGAGGGTCAACTAGTCTTTTGATCTATGTAGTTCTAATCACTGAATTTTCTCTAAAACTCATTGCTTTATCTCTTATTTGAGGTAAATTGTATCTTCATTGCACTGACTTGCTTTTCTGTTTACCTGTTGTGGTTTAATAAATAAATCTTTGAATTAATAGCATCCATGAATAGCCTCAGGTCATCTCTGGTTAAATCCTTTTACCCACTGGGGCAAACAGAGAACCTCAAAGGAGTGTTTTGGTCTCAGGTCAAGGGTGAAAGATATATAGGTTTTTATGATTTCTGTACACTGGATCTGTGGGAAATTCCACGAGCTGCACCTTTGGCCTCCTATCTGTCATCTGCCAACCCTTGTGAACTTCAGTCTAATTTCTGGAGGTCAGAGTTTATGGCATTGTCATCTAGCAGACTGCTGACTTATTTGCATTCTGCCACAGTGCAGCCAGTCTATTGCCCCATCACAGAGGACTGTGGAGACCATGTACTTGGAAAGTTGTATGAATGCAATCATGCTATACCTCTGCCTTCATTGCCTATTGGTTTATGGCAACCCCATGAATTTCACAGGGTTTTCTTAGGCAAGGAAAACTGAGATGGTTTTTGCCAGTTCTTTCCTCTGAAATACAGCCTACAGCACCTGGTATTTGTTGGTGATCTCCCATCCAAGTACTAACTCCACGGCTGACCTTGCTTAGCTTCCACAGTCAGAAAGGATTTTGTACCTTTGGGATATTTAGTAGGGAACACGTTCTTCTAGATCAGGCTTCAAACCCCGTATAGCCCCTAGATCTCATTTTTGTGGCATTTGAAGCCCTCCACTAGTCACCAACCCTCCCAGAATTCTTCAAAAATTTGGCATGTGTTTTTGGCAATCTTCCTCACCCCAAGCATGCAGAACACCTCCTGATGCATGAAAGGATGTGGAAATACCCCCACATCAGCCACCACAACCACCTCAGAACCCTGTAGTACCCCCCAAATATCTCTTTTCCTCTGCAGTCCCTCTCAAAATGGCAACAGAAAGTGATACACTCACTTCCTGCCATCATTTTGAGAGTGACTACAGAGGAAAATTGGGATATTCACTGTCTGTTGCCGTTTTAATAGGAAAATTGAGGTACATTTCTCCCCATATGTATGGGGGATGCAGCCTGTGGGTTTTTTCTGAGAGGAAATTCACCCTTGGCTCCCACACAGTTGCCCTTTCTTTGGCCATTTCCGCACTACCCTGTTATAGCGCGATGATTCCACTTTCAACATCGTCTGGAATCCTGGGGTTTGCAGTTTCGGGAGGGGCCGGCCAGCCCCTCCCAAAACTGCAAACCCCAGGATTCCAGATGATGTTGAAAGTGGAATCGTCGCGCTATAACAGGGTAGTGCGGAAATGGCCATTGATATCACTTGTTGGTTTTTAATCTGTGAACGAGAAGGAACTGAAACTGGTTGTTGTTGCCACCCAGTGTGTCACTATAGACAAAGACAGCCGGCTCAAACCAGGAGTCACAATGATTCTGCTCCACTGCCACCACATCCCATTTTGGAATGATGTCACCAGATGCCTTACTAACACTGAGGCCATTTCCGCGTGACACTCTCATAGCGCGATGATTCCACTTTCAACCTCCTATGGAATCCTGGGGTTTGCAGTTCCAGGAGGGGCCGTCTGGCCCCTCCCGGAACTGCAAACCCCAGGATTCCATAGGAGGTTGAAAGTGGAATCATCGCGCTATGAGAGTGTCGTGCGGAAATGTTCTGAGTCTTTTGTCCTGCTGGCACCTAATATTTGTTAATTGTTGCTGTGGAAATCATTCTTCCAACTTGACTTCTCAACCGATCGTTCTTTCTTCCAGGGGTTCCCTTTGTAGCAGCTTGTTTATAGGCATTCATACATCCTGATAAAGCATGAAAAATATGTGCCCCACAGTGACTTGTTTAAAGTGCCAAGAATGCACACGTCCCTGAATTAGAAACAGGGAGGCCCTGTATCCTTGAAGGGGACACTGTTGGAGAGATTTAGCAGGCAGGAGTCTTGGGATGGTTTAGACAGAGAAGTTAGGTAGTAAATTCCTCCCCCTACACACACTGAGTCCATTGTATATTGTGTGCTTTTTCTTTACATTATTAGGCAGGCACTGCAGACATTAAAATATCAGTTGAATTCTGTTCCAGATTTGTAGCCACCAGGCTCTTCCTTCACTGCCGAGTCCTTTATCCCTAAGATAGCAACAAGCATTGCTCACATGTTTTCCAGAGGATGGCAATGTCTTCTCCATGCATTCTGCCTGCCTTCTGCTGGTTTCGTAAGGCTGCTCCCATCACACATATTGAATTTGGGGAAATGTGCATAAATAGAATTGCCAGGTGTACAGGATAACTCCAGTCCCAGAGATTCAGCTTAGAAAGTTGCAAAAAGCTTTATTCAGGAGACTTTAGAGTAACAGTGCACATTTTGACAATTGTCAAGACTAGAAAATGACTAGGTTTTCAGTGCCTTATAATCTATAACATTGTAAATTTGTGCAAGAAAGCATCCTATTTGACAGCTAATTGAAACAGTTCCTTTTCCAGGTTTTCACCCCACCTGCAACTGCATAACCTTGAACCTGTGTTGGTTCCCTCTTATCAAAGTTCTGTTAAAATAACATTCCTTCATGCACACTGCACATTGTTTCTTACTCAGTTCCATCATCTCCTCCCAGACTGTTTCAAACATCAGAGCACTACATGGCATTGCCTGGCATTACGTGACATCTTGCATGGCAGGGAGGGCAAAGTCAACCTGACACAAAGTTAGGATCACCCCAGGCTATTAGATCTCTGAGCCAGAACCTAAAATGTACGGACAATCCCTGGTGATCCAACAAGGGTGGCACTTGATGATGAGGCAAGCCTGTGTGTTAATACATGTAAAGTAAAATTGAATGATATATATATGACGATATAGAAATGATTTTACTCTGCTGTTAACAACTATACTACACAACTACTTACAACTGTAAACACTAAAGGCACTGAATAAACAATGCAAAAATTTATAGTAACACTATCCAGAGCAAAATGATGGTACAAAAGCTGGAGAAGATGAGCCCCTGCCTATTGCTTAGAGGTGACCCACCAAAAAAAAATGGGGAATCCTTGTAGTACTCTGAGATCTGGCAATCCTATATATAAACATGCATTAGGACTAGAAAATAAGGCCACCCTGGCTTTCAATAGTCATTGTCAGTGGAGAAAGGGAGAGCTTTTACTCAGTAAAACAGTGTCTTTAGAGCACACTGCTCATCATTTATTCAGAAAGAATGAATGTGGATCCTTTCCATCCTTATAGCAGGACTGAGAAGCGCAGATCACCATTACAACAGTCTAGAACAGCAGTTCTCAACCAGTGGGTTGTGACCCCTTTGGGGGTCGAACAACCCTTTCACAGGGGTCGCCTAAGACCATTGGAAAATACATATTTCCGATGGTCTTAGGCTCCATTCCCTCCTCGGTGGTGGTGTGCAAGCACGAGCCACGCGCTCGCGTCCTCCTGCCCCTTTGGCGCGATTCATAACAGTAGCAAAATGACAGTTATGAAGTAGCAATGAAAATAATTTTATGGTTGGGAGTCACCACAACATGAGGAACTGTATTAAAGGGTTGCGGCATTAGGAAGGTTGAGAACCACTGGTCTAGAAGCAAGTTTAACACCTGCACCAAGTACCCATTTGGATATTAGAATAAGTTCTCCTTTGTTACATCATCAAAGTAGTTATACCTATGTAGTTGGGAAAGGAAATTAATTAGAATTAACTAGTTATTTGCCATTAGTTACTTTCAGGTTCTGTTTAAAACAATGGTTATAACACTTTTCCTTCTTTCAGTTTCAACTTATCCATTGCTTGAGCCTTCTGAACCCAGTCTTCTTTGTTGTATGTAAAAGAATGTGAATGGGTTGGGCAGGGCATTTTTTAAACAGTTTTCTGTCTAAATAGAAACCCAGTCCTAGCTTTTGGAAACAAATTAGCACATCCAAGAGCACACATTCAGACTGGAAGCTGCATTCCCCAAAGCTACCACATACAGGTGTATAAAACACCAACAGATTGGCATCCTTTTGGTGTTTGATGCCCCTGTACGTTCCCCTAAGCAGGTGGTTGTACTTTTTTTGGTCATGGTGTAATATCTGTATTCAGCTCACAGTTGTGTTCAGTGGAGTTCTGCCTAACTGTTGCAAATGTAACTGTTGCACATGCAGTTGGCATTCCTGGATATTGCGTAACTTTTCGTCAGTAACTTCAGTGCACCACTTGATTCACTGGGATTGCGGATGTGCAGACACATCATTGGTGATGCAGTGCAACCACCACTTAATTGTGTGAGTGCATATTTACTATACGTAAGCATGATGTAGGAAACTGACTAATGTGTGTAAGTGTATTTGCCTCTCTATTGTTACACCCCCCTTTTAAAAAAAAAAAAAAATCCTTCTCAATCTGAATGTCAGGATTACATGTAGCTCAGAAGCTTCCACTCATGAGCAATTGGAATGAGAAAAAGGACACTCCATAGGAATTTCTTTAAAGGTTCCTTGGGATGAGTGTTTATTCTTTATACAACAGAAGGATAAAAAAGAATGTGTGAAAGCAGCTGGCCAGGAAGCTAAGGCATAGTAGAGGACCCAGGTTTTGCATCGTTAGCAAACAAGCATGATGAGAAGTGATAGCTGTGACATACCTTTTGCTGACACAGATAACTGTAATGCTTATTCAGATCCATCAGATTAAATCAGATCTTTCTGAAGTTGGAAAAGAAATTGGGAAGATACCTTTTGCTAGACTTAGTGAGACAAGAACACGTCCTTTCCTCATGCTGTCTGGGTGCTTCATGAGCAGATATGGAAAGTTCAAGGTAATATATTCAGGTCATTTCCGCTCGATGTCACTATGCTGCCATAGCAGCAGGTTGTTTTCGGGTAAGGAGCTGTGCTACCACACGACATCGTTGCCATCCAGCTGCTATCCCATCCCCAACCTTTGAAAAACCACCATATTCTATTTCCAGAAAAAAATCTGTTAAGCGCCTCCTTTAGTGCTTCAATCCCATCAGCCGGCTCACTGCAGAACCATAACAGTGCTTGATAGCGCTAGTAATTTGTTGTCACGGATCCACCAGTGGGCAGCTGCGGGCATGTCCAGCTAGTCCTTCCTTCAGTGATTCCTATGGTGTGATGACTTTGAAATCTATCACCTCTCCATGTTTATTTTAAAGTTCTCCTTTGAGTTAAAACTTTTTTTTTAAAAAAATACATTTTTAGGCATTATAGCTTAAAAATGCAATAGTGTACTGCCGTGTTTACTATGGCTTCCAATGGAAAAAAATCCCAGCCAGTCAGGGGCAGTGGGGTGGGGTGAAGATGCGAACAGGGAACGGCCAAGGATTCTGTGGTGCAAAAGGAACACTGGTGGTAGTACCGCTACTCATCCGCTGACAGTGGAAGGGTGCAGAAAACAGCATTCCTAACCTGATGGCATTGCACAAGTGGCAATGTCGCAATTGTAACAGTATATTGCACTCTAGTGTGGCAATGCCTCAGTCTAAGCAGAAAATAAACAAAGTAAATAAGCAGTGGAGTTTCTCTTGTCCAATGCCCTTCTCAATGCTCTTTCTAGTGGTTCAACTCCTTAATGGCTTATACCTGCCACTGAAACAACCACTAAGTAGATGGTCACATACCCTCCAAAATCACATGTGGGTACCAGGACACATGTGGCCAAGCAACATCAGAGCATGATCAACATTCATGAGGAAGAACATGCAAGCTAGGAGAGGCTGCAGCAGTTTGCTTTTGCCTGAGATGATAAGGAACGCTAAAATTCTGCCTTTCCTCTCCATTCCCCCATGCTGAGTTAATTGTTTGCAAACTGCCTTTTGCACTTTAAACAGTTTTCAACAATTACGTAAGTGAGGGAAAAAAGGGTGAATGTGGAAGAAGGAGAGAGAGAAACTGGGACATTTTAAAAGCAGCTGAAAAAATGGAATGACAGCTCATTATTTGGGACTGTCTGCTGGATTGGGGCACCACTAGGACCATTTCCGCACTAGAGTGTAAGTCTTTTACTCCAAGTCTCAAGTCAAGTCTCAAGTCTCTACCTTGAAATCTGGGAGGCAACTATATACCCCAACCAAAATTCCAGAATTATTGGATAGAATGACATAAATTCAGTTTTAACAATTTAAGTAGAGTTGGCTCTCCACATTTGCAATTTTGCTATCTGCAGCTGTGGAAATGCAAAATAGGATCCCATCTTACTCCCCATTACTGAAGATTCAAAAGATTTAGAAGGAAGGATCCTTCTTCCTCAAGCCCGTTGCCTAACACGTTTGCTGTTCCCCTCTGAGATAAGCACTCTGCACTCCGGAAGTGAGTCTTGTCTTCTGCTCTTAGGAAACGTTTTAGAAGGCTCCTTCGATATGCAGCAAGGACAGGCTGCTGAGCAGACCTCAAGCCTGCCTCAAGCCCATTGCCTAACCTGTTTGCTGTTCCCCTCTGAGAAATGCACCCACACTTTGGGCTTGAGACAGATTGTGATGTGACTAGTAGGCAAAAAGAGACGGAGGCATTGTTCAAAGTCATAAGATTTTTGAGTGAACCCATTATGTTACTGAACCAAGGGCATCAACTCAGACATTAAAAACATACAAGTCTCAAGTCGAGTCAAGTCAGTGCATCATTTATGGCCGAGTCTAGTCTGAGCCGAGTCACTGAAGCAACTTAAGTCCGACTTGAGCCCGAGTCTATCAACTCGAGTCTACATCACTATGAAAAGGACGGGACTCCAACGACAGTTATGCCTGATGTTGTCATGGTCCCGTCCCTCTTCTGTCCCCAGGCAGTGCAATCATAGGGTAAATCATTGATGGGTTTTCCCTGTCAGTGACCTGTGATCATGCTGCCATCCCACGCTTACCTGGTGCATAGAGGTCCAGAAGCTCAGTGGCTGTGCTTCCTCTCCCAGCACAGCCTGGGAAAGTATCTGGCTGTGCTTTGGCAGGAAGAGGTGGGGACATTGCACTTCCCGGATTGCTGTGGCAGGTGGTGTGGAGGGGAGTGCTCCCATAGTGCTTCCCTCCCAGCAGAGCTGCTGTTGGGATCCCCGCAGGATGCCACCGGGATATGGTAGGTTGCAGAAAGGGCCATACTCTCTCTGTCTTTGGCCATTTCCACATTAGACAGTTATAGCGCTATGATTCCACTTTCAACATCCTATGGAATCCTGGGGTTTGCAGTTTCGAAACTGCAAACCCCAGGATTCCATAGGATGTCGAAAGTGGAATCATAGCACTATAACACTCTAGTGCAGAAATGGCCAAAGAAAGGCACTAATGAACATCCTCTGAACAAATTTCACCAAGAAAACCCTGTGATAGGTTTGCGTTAGTGTGCCCATAAATTGGACATCAATTGAAGAAACAGAACAATGACAACAAATACGAAATTATATTATTCTCTCTTACTCCCTGCGTGTCGTGATTTTCCCCTCTTTTGGCTGTTTTATTAGCTTGAAAGAGTTTTTGTTAACTACATTTAATAATTTGTTGTTTTTATTTTGTAATTTTGTTCCTAAAAATAACCTTGGGGATGTATGATCTTGAAAGGTTCTGTAGAAATAGTTTAAATAAATGTGTGTTTGTGTATGCATGTGCACTTGAATAGGAAGGGCTATGTATATAAAAATGTATTTATTTATGTTCAATATTTATATATTGGCGGTAGCATAATAATTTACAGTTGCACACATCCAGAAGGAAAGAAAAGTATAATTTTAAAAAGTAATCCTTAATTACTATAGTTTGAATTGTATTACATACTATTTTTGTTTAAAGTGTCAAAAAGTCATACAGACATTTTTCTACCTCATGTTTAAAAAAGAACAACTGTGTAAGTAGAAACCTGACTCATATTATCTTGGCAAGAAAATACATAGGACTTCTCAAAAATATTTGAAAAATCTTCAAGTGTTAAACTATACCAGTAGTTATAGTAAAACAGTATAAATTTAAAAAAAACAAAACCCCTAAAGGCCTTTATGCAAACCGCTAGTTATGCTGTCCTGTTTAGACAAGTTATGGAGTTACTGAAATACACCATTCACTTTCAGACAATTTAACTTGCATAGAAGGCAAATAGTCACTAGAAAAACACAAAAGCAGATTGTTCTGGCATCTGCATTGCTGAATTCTATGGACATGAATCAAAATGACATGAATAGAAATCTACAGTTCAAACATCAAGAGCAGAAACAGATCCTTTGAATGTGTTCTGCTGCAGTTGGGAGAAATGATAGTGTGCTCGTATCTCAGGGCCAGGGTGGGGTAGTGGTTTGAGTGCTACACTTTGGCCATTTCTGCACTATACTGTTATAGTGCTATTATTCCACTTTCAACGTCCTATGGAATCCTGGAGTTTGCAGTTCAGGGAGGGGCCTTTAGAATTCTCATCCAGAGAGCTCTTTGGCCTCGGTAAACTACAAACTCCAGAATTCCAAAGGATGATGAAAATGGAATAATAGCACTGTAACAGTGTAGTGTGGAAACAGTCTAAGTGAACATAGGGCTGCCTTATCTCTGGTTTAGACAGATTTTATCTGAATTCTAAGCATGGCATCCAATGAGTACACAGACCATCATCTTGCCAGAATTCCAAACTTTAATTTAAAAAAAAACACCTAAGAAATTAAGGGTCTTTCTGCACTACCTTGTTATAGTGCTATTATTCCGCTTCCAACATCTTATGGAATCCTGGGGTTTGCAGTTTCAACAGGGGCCTTTAGAATCCTCATCCAGAGAGTTCTTTGGCCTCAGTAAACTATAAACTCCAGAATTCCACAGGATGTTGAAAGTGGAATAATAGCACTATAACAGTGTAGTGAGGAAAGGCCCTATGTCTCTAGTCATGCAGGAAACTGAGATATAGGGCAAAATGCAGAGGCACTCTTGTGTGAAATTACTCTGTGGCAAACAAATCCACACCTGCCTTTCAGGTGCAAAAGAATGCAAAGTTAGCCAGCAACCCTGGAGTGCAAGAAACAAGGGAATGCATTTCAAGGGCATGAGGTGAGGCAATGGAGTGAGGCCATTTCCGCACTAGCCTGTTATAGCGCGATGATTCCACTTTCAATATCCTCTGGAATCCTGGGGTTTGCAGTTTCAGGAGTGTGGAAATGGCCACAGTGATAGCTCACCATGACATGGGAAATTCTATGATCAAGCAGAGATTTCAACTTGGCTCTCTTCTAGCACTTTAAACATTACAGTACTTTGTACTGGTTGTCTCAGATCGGTTGCAGATGTCAAAAAAAAATGTATGAAGGCTGAAACAAAATTGAAGGGAAAAAATGCAACAATTGTTATGCTGCATTTGCACAATTAGAATACAAAATAGAGTAACTTGCATAACATGCAAATTAGAAGCCTGGGTTTGAGGAAGTGGAGTATGGCAACTATCACTGAATAGCACTCTTAAATAGGTAGCAAGGATCCTAGACAGATATAGGGGATGGACAGGGGGCATGGTGATATTTTTGGTATATTTATTTATTTGGTGGGAATCACCTTTTCTTGGTTTCCAGTAAGCGCATATAGAGAGCACCACATAGTATTTGTCCCCAGATTGGTGTGTGAGGATGACAAGAGGTTCATGTTATCCAACCAGGACAAAGCAGCAGGGGCAGGAACAAAAGTGCTTTTGGGCAATCCAGGAGGACTGAGGAGAAGCTGGCTTGCGGGAGATCTTTGCTGTACTTGTGACTTCCAATGACTTAGCTTCTCCCACCCCTCCACTGTGAAATTTTGCAAGGATCTGGAGGTCTTCAACATGGCTACTGTTCAGCCTCTGGAAGAAAATCCGCCCCCCGCTTTTTCTCACCAAAGTGACAAGATAGATGAAGAGAAAGTGTTTTTCTGGTACTAAGACCCACTGAAGTCAAGGAGGCTTATTTCTCAGTAGACACCTACAGACACTACGTAAATCAGAGATAATACAGAGGGGCATGCACAAATAAGGCAGAGATAAGGTGGTGTTTAAAATATAAATAAAAATATTACAAATGAATGACTGGACAAGATATTTGAATCTGCACATATGTGTGTAAATAAATATAAACATGAATAAAAACTATTGTCTGGAAAAGCACACACATGTACACACGCACACACATAGGGATAGGTTCCTACACCACAAAAAAAAGAAGTTCAACACCTTTCAGCAACATTTTAATTCAAAATTAACAATATGCACATTTTGAACCAGGTCAGGAGCCTTGCCTAAGTAAATAAACATATTTGGAATTTTCTAGACACAACCTGATGGCGTCAGCATCCAAAACTCCCCCCCCCCTTCATGAGCCTCTACTTTTCTTGTGATTTCCATTTTGGTGGCCAAACGTATAGGCCTGTTTTTTGTTTTAATATGCTGAGGATAGTTGGTAAGGTAATTATATCTGCTTTCTTCTTGTCTCTCTGTCTTGCTGTTCAGACATGCTGAGTAAGGGATTCTGGGGACAGCTGCTGTAGACCTTGCCTTTTGTAGTCAGGTACACACAGCAGTGATAGGATCAGCTAGAATAGAATTCCAATCTTTCCCAGCTCCAGCTTTATTGCAATTTTCTGTAGAAATGCTGCTGTACCACACATCTAAAATCGAAGTCTCCATCACCATTGTCTCAACATCAATGCTGCCAAAAACTTCCAGGTAGGCAAAGCATGAGGAGGAAAGATGACCTGGGTGAGCATAAAAAGACTTGATGGAAAGGGACCTATTTGTCAGAGGCTTTCTTAATGGAGGTATGACTTTACTAGATTTCATGCTAATGCAAGACCCGCATGCACAATGCTAGCATGCCCCCTTACTCCAATAATTACAAGAGTAATTCATACTAAAAACATTAGTGTGACATGCAAGAGGATGAGCCGGATCAAAAATACAATGAAGCAGATTCTGGAGATGCTACAAAAATGCTCTCATGTAAAATTGACCTTCAATAATAATAATAATAAGGATTATCTTTAACAATATGAGCTTCTTGGATGTTAAGACGATCATGTAATTTCAACCTGTATTTTTTAAAATATGTGATTTTTAATTCATAGAATCATAGAGTTGGAACAGTCCACAATGGCCATTGAGTCCAACCCTCTGCCATGCAGGATTACACCATCAAAGCATTCCTGACAGATGGCCATCCAACCTCTGTTTAAAAAACTCCAAATAAGGTGACTCGTTGTTAATTAATATTTTAACAGTAGTGTTTTAATTTAATTGTTTAATGCCTTTAAAGCTTTTGTACCACAAATTATTTTAGTTATTTTGTTTCAACATACATTGTAAACCATTTTGGGTACTATTTTGAAAGAAAGGCAGGATACAAAACAAGTAAACAAATATCTAAAACTTGCCTGTTCTCTTCCATATTAAAAAAAAATCACTGTGTATCTTACAAGGGAAAATTTTGCTTCTAAAAGGCAGTAACTGCCAGCTACAAATTAAATAGCAGCGATAAAGCTGATTTTTTCCCCCACCACAATGTTTTTAAACGTGCAGTCTTATGGAACTCAAAGGGCATCCCAGGGCCCATAAGATGTGAATGTCTTTATAAGCAGGAACAGGTTCACTGGTGGGAAAGGTCTGCAGAAAAAGGAAAGGTCTACTGGCATTAGCAGTACACCTTTGTGGCTCTGGTAGAAGAGAAAGGGGGCATATGTAGGGTGAGAGAGTTTTAAAAAATTCCTAATTTTGCTATATATAAAGAAGATAGACAATAAACCTTTGTAGCCTATGTCCTCTTTCCAACATCTGATGTGGCACTTATATAGATCCGCTTTGATTTATGTAGGGCTGGGTATTACTTGTAATTAAGAGAATAAATCCTTTGAACTAGCATAAATTACCATGAAGGTTCTATTATCCCTAGTAAGAGGCTCCAGCATCCAGATTACGTACATTCACAGACAGCCTTGAGGGCTGCTTTCCTACATACCTGCCTGACTGTGAGCAAATAACTTTTTATTTTTACTTATTATGCCTTCCTCATTCTGTACATGCAGTGACCTGGCACACACGGCATATAAATGTGGGCGAGTCAGTCAGCTTCAAGGCAGCATACATGAACAGTATCAGGAAGGAGGAACAGCAAGTTTATACTCTTTATACTCAAATTCTCTCCTCCTCCCCTCTTTCTTTCTTGCAAAATGAGAGGTTGCTGCAGTAATAGTACTGCAAGTTACAGAACTGAAGACTTTGGTTATGAAATGTCCTTTCTCTAGTATGCATTAAATGGGTATGAAATACACATTTTTTCCCTTCAGTGTGGATATATTAGTGTCAACAGCAAGCAGGGCAAATCCATATAGCAAAAGGTAATCCATGATTTTTTGAGATAAGTCAGGAGCAGGCAGTTTCTGATATTTCAGCTGTTCCTTGAAGCTGCTCAGAACAATATAATTCTGCCAAAATGCAGTGATTTGTTGGGAGCCATCCAGTGAGTTTTCTTGCTGGGCAATGCTTTGAATGCAGGCCGCCAAAGTGTGCTGCCTGAAATTCTGCAAACTTTTGAATGAAGGTCTTCAGTAAGGTACCTTCCACACTTTCCTCTACCTTCCAGTTGCCTATCAAGGTCTCCAACTGATTTTACATCCTGTCAAATTGTGCCAGACATCTACAATACTTGTCAAAGTTGAGGCCAAAGGGCACAAAGCAACTAGAAAAGCATGCAAGCATTCAGCATGCAGACATTGAGAGAAAATATGCTTATTCTTATATGTTACTAATCATTTCATCATCTTGAATTTATTTATCAAAATTGAACTCATGTTCACCCTTCTGTTAGAGCATTTTTTAAAGAATACCTTCTCCCACTCTGAGAATATTAAACTTGTTACTTTAGTAATAACTTTCCCTTTATGACAGTTTTTCATTGAATGTTTGTATTATCTAATGGACAACTGATTTACTGGAGGCACATCACACATTTGTAGGCATGTATTTTATACAGAAAAAACCCCAGCAATTTATCTTGACCTATGGGCTAATTTACCATTTCTTGCTGGCAGTAACTGTCTCACTGTAGACTGAATCACATATGTGTTTGTGAAACCAGAGAGAATGAGAACAGGTATAGTTTCCTTGTGAATCACCCCACATGAATTTTTTTAAATGCTGGGAAGGTAAACCTACTGAGACCTTACCATAGCTTACATTATGATCCAATTAAAGGTCACGTGTAGAGCTGTTATTGTTTCATTACTTCTGCCACCTCCTAGACACACCTGTCTATCCTTGCAGCCAGCCTTTGGGTTGCTCATTCAGGTTTTTCTAACTTGGGGGAGATGTTTCATATGAAACCATTTATTTGGTTTACTTGAGGAGTGTCTCCAACTAGAGGTAATGATTGATGGTGATATATCTGTGGTGATAATCTTCTTACACTGTGCTGTGTGAAATTGTGACACTGTTCATTTTGATGCATAGGCATGGCCAGTAGCAGACTGTATTTACTAGTGACAAAGAGAAATGAAGCATCATTTTCCTTCTTGATTGTCATAGCCTAGCTTGCTGGCATTGCTGGCTTCTAAATATGACAAAAGAGTTGTGGAGCTTTCTACCGACAGTGGTATTTATGCTTAATTGTACAAATATGTCAGTGACGGAAAACTTCTGTGGCGTAGACAGCTGAATTTTCCACACTTGTGACCTAGAAACTCAAGCACAGATATATAAAAGTCTTTGGAAAAAGCATCTGCCTGATGGCTGTGTATTCTATTTATTGTATTTACCTATAAGTACATAAGAAGAATGTTGCTGGATCAGATCAAAGTCCTGTCTAGTCTAACATTCTGTTCACCTCATAGCTAATACCTGTGGAAAGTCCCATATACTTCAACTATCCTGATTTGGCAGGGACTCTTCTGGTTACTCCTCTGTCTTTTCCCCTTTGTCCTTGGCTTATATCAATTGCTGGAAAGTGAGCGAAAAAACACCACTATGGTTTGGAGTCAATTAACTGTGGAAAGGAAGGGACAGAGTAGGCCCAGACAAAAGCAAACTTTTGCAACCTTTCCTAGCTTGTGAGGTCTTTCTCATTAATAACTTTTGCCATCTTGATCACACTCTGATGTTGCTTGGCCACATGCGTGCCAGTTTGTAATCTGTGAAACATTAGAGGATACAAAGTCCACTACCAGGACCTGACTGCAACTGCGTGCTCCATCCCATATTCTTCAGCAACTGCTACTGCCTATAATACTGGAAGTGACACATAGGTCATTTCCGCACTAGCCTGTTATAGCGCAATGATCCCACTTTCAACATCCTCTGGAATCCTGGGGTTTGCAGTCAACTGCAAACTCCAGGATTCCAGAGGATGTTGAAAGTGGAATCATTGCGCTATAACAGGCTAGTGCGGAAATGGCCATAGTTACCCTGATGAAGTAACACTTAAGTCTAGGAAAGCTTATGCTACCAACTTCTTTCTCTCGGTCTCAAAATTGCTACAAGATCTCTTTACGTAGTTATCCTGATGCTGCTCTACACTTGGAAAGTCTCTCAGAGAGGCTTGGGGGGAAAAACAGCCCTTAGTCTCAGACTTACAATCTAAAAGAGACACAACCCAAAAAGAAACAAGAAAACTCAGGCACAAATTCTTAATGTTATGATTTTCCTCTGCCTAGTGGAATGGCTATTGGGAACTGGCAAAGCCTGATAGAGCTGGAACAGAAATAAGAAGTCAAACCCCTCTTGCTAAGCTTCCCTTGGTTCAGCATTGACCAGCTCAAAACAGTACATTAAGCTTGTCTGCTAATTTGTTAGCTCTCCCAATAAAAGAGAAGTGGGGGTTGTTTGATTCCATTGAATAAATATATGTCTCAGTATTATCCCATGTGAACTTCTAGCACATCAACACCTTTGAGCATGAAACTATTTTTCCAAATTCTACAACTATCGTTTCCAGAGACACAAACGTCTTTGATGTTTTCTCTTGAAATGCCACTGCAAAAAGAAAAGGCAGCAGCTTATTTGATTGGCTCTTTAGGTGTCTTGAAATCCCTGAATTAGGTCTGTGACAGTGTAAAGTAATCAAGTTTAACAACTATTGCTGGTTTTGGTGTGATGTAAGAATCCCGTCCACTGACCATTGGGAAGATTATACTGCTGTGTGGGGATTTATTATGATCCATAGAATAATACACCTGAACTTTAGCAGCTCAAAAAATGATGGTGGGGGTGGGTGGAGATAGCAAAGAATTAGAATAGTTCAAAGCCACAATATTCAAAGTAAATAAGGTGATGCATTGTAAAAATAAATATTGTGTATCCTTAAAACACGTCACAGCCCAGAAAAACCTGCAGACACTCATTTTTGCCAAACATTTTCCATGAATCATCTGTTTCCAAAACATTTTCCTTTTAAAAGTAAAATTTTCCAGAGAGCCTTTGCTCAAAGGTCTTCATTGTGGTACACTCTGATTTGTCCTCGTAACTGTCCTGTCCAAACCCTATCAGCTGTCCACTTTAAAATTGCTTGCCAGCTAGTGAAGGCTAACATTATTTTTAAAATACTGTCCCAGAATGGGACAGGGATAAAGCCGGTACAGACTGTATTGTTACTCTGATCTCTAGGGTTCCCAAGAGGGGCGCCCAAATAACCAAACAACAACAACAACGACTTGGGGAAAATTAGCTGGAGCACTCACTAAGGCTAGCGAGAGGCATGGTGACGTAGCAGGATCTTGCAACCCAGTGTCTACGGGGTCAGGTCAGTCAAGCAGCCAGATGGTTTAAAATAGCAAAAATGATGTTTTATTGAATACAAACAAACATTAAAGACAACACAATCACACAGCTAACTAAAGAATTGGAAATAGGGATTTTCAGAGGGAAATGGGTGATACGACACCTGTCTCGTAGTCCTGTAGTTTGGGAGCGATGTTGAGGTGCAGTGAAGAAGCTCAGCACGGTTTGCCGAGGGGAGCTCGCTGAACAAAGCGGCAGCAAGGCGGGATGGAAGTCCAGAGCGATCCCGGGTTGAGCGGGCTCAGTTACTGGAACTGAGGGGACGGCTTGCGAAGCGGAGTGGCGGCAAGGCTGGATGGAACTCAGGAGCGATCCGAGGTGGTCTCGAAATCGGGGATTTTTATAGGGTGAATTGTGACTGCAGGTCATGCCTTACTCAGTGAGAACAATGCACTTTTGGAGCGGGACAAGGCTTTGGAAAGGTCAGAGTTTAGCATGATTGGCTTAAAGCCGAATCAACAATAGTGTAGCCAGTATGCAAATGCGGAGTGCCTAGTACAGCTTTGTGAGGTTACCTGCTCGGGGCAGGGGAGCCTTTGTTAGTATTGTGCATAAGCAAAAGGGTGTCTGCCGAAGAAGTCCCTGAAGCGACGAACCAGCTCTGTTCGGCCTGCCTAGGTGGGGAATGGAATGTCCAGCAATTATCGGCCACGCCTGTTTACGTGCTTTTCCGGAGGCCTCGCAAACATGTGGAGTAGGGTGGCAGAGGAAGGCCAAATGGTTTGATATCAAAACGATATCAAGTGCTATCTCCGGGTAGGCCTGGACCACAGTAACAGTATACTGCCCCACAATGGACCAGGGGTAAAGCTGGTACAGACTCTAAACTTTACACACTAATGTTTCCAGCTTCTCAGTGCCTGCTGTTATTTACCCACAAGTGGGCAAACTAAAGTGGGCATCTGCTGCTAGAACAGCAGAATCTATAGAACTGGGAAGATCAATGTTTATCTGTGCGAGGCTTATGCTGTGCCACCAAAGCTGGCTTTGGAAGCCTGTGAAGTCCTCTGGATCCAGTTTCTGGATGGCAGAGAGGGCTGCAGAGGAGAATTTTCTCTAGTGACCTGTGCTGGATTTAGCCAAAGTCACCCAGTGCTAATGACCAGAGCTCTTGGAGGTCTTTTTCTTAGGGTTACCATAGGTCAATAACCATATGCACTTTTTAAGTCCCATTAATTTCAGTTAAACAGTGAAATTTCCATTTATATGAGATGTAAGGTGCATAATTTTAGCTAGATTGCTCTAGTGTTTACAGAAAGCACAAGAGTAAGACCTACAAAGCATGTACAAAATAAAGCAAATAATTTAAACATATACATAGGATTGCTAGTACAGTCAGACATAACCTAAACAGTGACTTCTCTTAGCTACAGGAAACTTTTTTTTTTAAGTTGTGAATTACTAGATATCTTTAAGGTTGCAATCTGTAGCACGCTCACTAAGAAATAAGTTTCTGTTGAAATCAGTGGGACAGATCTTAAGCATATATGAATTTATAATCACTTTTTTAAACAGAAATTCTTCAGATTGCTATGCATGTTCTTGATATTATCACACCCTAATCATCAGCTACCTATTAACCAGACTAAGGATTGTCAGTCTGCACAAGAGTTGGCTTGCCTGGGCAAGTTTACATATGGTGATTATAGATTTAAGGATTAGCACCGCTTCAGCACTTCCATTGTTCAGTCCTGTTATGTGGCTGGCTCAATGAAGAGAAGACTAAATTTGGATTTGAGTTTTCTCAGACTCAGATATTAATTTATTTGGGTATCTCAGTCTACTCAAAACAAGTTATTTGAATTGAATTTGGAATATTATTACAATACCGTTTCAGTGGGTGGTCATGAGGATGAACAAGAAGAGATGGCTAACAGAGCATCCTGTACATGAAAAAAGCATTATAAATATTAATTGCATCACAATAACAATTAGATAAATCAACTCACCTAATTAGATTCAGTCTGCAGATTTTATTTCCACCGCCCTTATAACCTTCCAACAAATAAGTAACAACATCCCTTTATGGCTTGGGCAGTATTTTATATAGCTCAATCAAAATAGTTTGATTGTAAAATAAATGAGACATTCAAAATCAAAATAAAAAAAGGAGTACAAAGCTAAAATATTATAAAAAAGAAATCAGATATGTGTCTTGAATACTGAACTCAAAGTACAAATTTTGTGACTGCAGTTTATTCTTTCACACAATTAATTTCTGGTCACTTTGGGCATTGGAGGCTTTACCTTAGAAGGAAGTGCTTTTATTAAATCCAGCTTTGGCATCTGATTTTTTTTCTGGTTTCCCTCATCTACTTCAACCTGATCCTGAGAGTGGGGGTCTCTCTGGAACATAATGTGGTAAGATTGCAGAAGGCTGCACTAGATGCAAAGAATAGGCCAAAAAAAGATAAAAATAAAAATGGACATGGTCTCTTACATTGGCAGAAACCTTTTCTGCTAAGGCAAAGTTATAATAGGAAACCTCCTATATATTCAGGGGGCAAAAAAAATAAAGCTGTGAAAAAAGACTAGAACTTACAGCTTTATAACTACACCATCAGCAAATACAACCTAAACATGAACACATTCAATTTCTGTTTTTAATCTGTTCGGGTTCCATGCTGTTTTGGTTATTATCTATGGCTTCTTAGCAGAAGCCAGCTTGCTTGGCAGGAAGTAATTGAGCCCGCTGCGTTTTTTTCTGCGTTTAAAAGCAGCGTGAAGACTCCTAAAAATACTTCTATAGATTTATAATGGCGTAAGCTGCAATAAATCTAGCGTTAGGTCTGCTGGAATTCAACCATAGGCAGAAATTCAACAGGAACAGCTTTTCTTTTTCCCCACAATGAAGGCCATTTCCACACTAGCCCGTTATAGCGCTATTATTTCACTTTCAACATCCCACGGAAGCCTGGGGTTTGTAGTTTAAGGAGGGGCCTTTGAGACCCCTCCCTAAACTGCAAACCTCAGGACTCCATAGGATGTTGAAAGTGGAATAATAGCGCAATAACGGGCTAGTGCAGACACGCCCTTTGTCTTTTTCTTCCCTCAGGTAGCTGACAGTTGGGGAACTGACAGTTAGGGCAGCTGTTGCCACCAGCCCCCGTAGAAACAGGCGGGGGGGAATTGTGTGGGGGAGTGAGGGCCAAAGGTCTCTTCTGATTGGCCAACGGCGGAAGATTGCCGTCACCCTCTATCAGCAAACACGAACTCCTCTGAACCGCAAAACATTCGAGGCCAGGCTAGTCTAGAAAGGGGGGGGTCTCTTTCTATCCAATCAGCGTTTGCGCGTCGCTGGCCAATCCGTACACAGAGATTTGGGCGGACTTTTCAAAAACAGATTTTTTCCCCCTTGTTCCCTTTAAAGGAGTGATTCGACAACGTGTCCTTCCGCCTCTCTCTTCTGACAGTCAGGGAATCCAAAGCGGAGATGGCTCCGCCTCTTTTAGGGCAGAACTTTACTCCGCCACTCTTCGTACTGATATGAGATGTAAAAGGCATAATTTTAACGGCGTTATGATAAGAACGCTGAGAGAAAGGAGGGACTCTTTTTTTGTAACCCGTCATTCCCCCTCCTCCAGAAGCCGTATCACGCAGAGATAAAACCTTCCGCTCAAAAAAAAAGCGGCCGAGCAGAAGGGAGGGGGGAAACAAAACAAAGGCTGCTGGTCACGTGACGAAAGAGGGCGGGGTTTAGGGCTCTTCAACTCTTCCCCAGCCGGACTCCATTTTGATGTTGCTCTGAGGCGAGTCGGGTTCGGTCGTCCCCCCGCCGAGGTCTCCGGGGCTGGCGGACGGAGGGGAACCGGGGGGGGTCATGGTGCCGCTCGCGTGCTGACTCTCGGCGGGGAAGGACGGGGAAGGACGGGGTTGGGTGGGCGAGCGAGCGAGCGAGCGGGCGGGGGGGCTGAATGTGTTGGGCCGGTGAGGACGAGGCGCTGCTGCCGCTGCCGTCGTGGTCATCCTTGGGGTCGGCCGCCCCCCCGTCGCCCCAGCCCCCGACCTCCTCCTCTGTCCCTTCGGCGCTCCGGGAAGACCAAGGAAGGGCTTTCGCTCCTGAGGAGAGGTCAGTGAAGGGGGCGGGGGAGGCGAACGGGGTGTGAGGGGGCGGGTAAGAAATAAGGATGATGGGTGTTTTAAGGGGTGGGAGGGGGACAGGGAGGGGGTGGGTAAGAAGTAATGATAATGGGTGTTTTAAGGGGTGGGAGGGGGACAGGGAGGGGGTGGGTTAGAAATAAGGATGATGGGTGTTTTAAGGGGTGGGAGGGGGTGGGTAAAAAGTAATGATAATGGGTGTTTTAAGGGGTGGGAGGGGGACAGGGAGGGGGTGGGTAAGAAGTAATGATAATGGGTGTTTTAAGGGGTGGGAGGGGGACAGGGAGGGGGTGGGTTAGAAATAAGGATGATGGGTGTTTTAAGGGGTGGGAGGGGGACAGGGAGGGGGTGGGTTAGAAATAAGGATGATGGGTGTTTTAAGGGGTGGGAGGGGGACAGGGAGGGGGTGGGTAAGAAGTAATGATAATGGGTGTTTTAAGGGGTGGGAGGGGGACAGGGAGGGGGTGGGTTAGAAATAAGGATGATGGGTGTTTTAAGGGGTGGGAGGGGGTGGGTAAAAAGTAATGATAATGGGTGTTTTAAGGGGTGGGAGGGGGACAGGGAGGGGGTGGGTTAGAAATAAGGATGATGGGTGTTTTAAGGGGTGGGAGGGGGACAGGGAGGGGGCGGGTAAGAAATAAGGATGATGGGTGTTTTAAGGGGTGGGAGGGGGACAGGGAGGGGGTGGGTAAGAAGTAATGATAATGGGTGTTTTAAGGGGTGGGAGGGGGACAGGGAGGGGGTGGGTTAGAAATAAGGATGATGGGTGTTTTAAGGGGTGGGAGGGGGACAGGGAGGGGGTGGGTTAGAAATAAGGATGATGGGTGTTTTAAGGGGTGGGAGGGGGACAGGGAGGGGGTGGGTAAGAAGTAATGATAATGGGTGTTTTAAGGGGTGGGAGGGGGACAGGGAGGGGGTGGGTTAGAAATAAGGATGATGGGTGTTTTAAGGGGTGGGAGGGGGACAGGGAGGGGGTGGGTTAGAAATAAGGATGATGGGTGTTTTAAGGGGTGGGAGGGGGTGGGTAAGAAGTAATGATAATGGGTGTTTTAAGGGGTGGGAGGGGGACAGGGAGGGGGTGGGTAAGAAGTAATGATAATGGGTGTTTTAAGGGGTGGGAGGGGGTGGGTAAGAAATAATGATAATGGGTGTTTTAAGGGGTGGGAGGGGGACGGGGAGGGGGTGGGTAAGAAATAATGATAATGGGTGTTTTAAGCATAAGTGACTGGGACAGAATTGAAACCTTGGGGGGCGAAGAGCTTTGGGGGAGGCGGAGAGGCACGAACGGGCAATACTGGATCAGGAGGGGGGGTCTGATCAGGAGGGAGGCGGATGTCTTTTATTTTTCTTTTGGGAGGGAGAGCAATTGCTGCATCCATCATACTGATCTCACGCACAGCCCCCCCCCCCCGAGGGCCTCTGGCTCTTTACAGTCAGGCCACCAAGGCTTATTCTTGGAAATTTGAAAAGAAGGACGGGCCAAGATTTCCCCCTGTATTGTTGTCTAGAGAGGGAAGGGAAGGGCTGAGAGGGAGATGAGGGAGGGCAAAGAGGGTTCCTAAATCACTGTTCAGACCCCGAGCACCCCTCTGTATATGGGGGAGCAAACCCCTTGGAAGGACTGGTCTGGAGATGCCAGGGTTTTGTTGTTGTTGTTTTTGAAAAGGTATTCCAGGAAAGATGCAGGGAGGACTTGCAGCATGGCCTTCAGTGGGAGAGATCTCCAATTTTATTTATTGTTGTATTTCTATATTTATATTTATAATCTGCCTGTGTCCCATTTTGGGACTCAAGACAGCTTACTGCAGTTAAAAATCCACAAACATGCAAAAGTTGAAAAACGTTTAAACTATAAATACAAACTTAAAACCAGTTAAGACACAGACAACACTATATTGTGGGAAGTTCTGCTGATGGAAAGAAATGGGCATGAATTGGAAAGGGATAAGACTGCCTTCCCCAGATAGCACCCTCCAGGTATGGAGGACTGTCATGTCTATTTCTCCTGGCCAGCATTGCTGTTGAGGATGACGGCAGTCCCTAGAGACTCCGGATTGGTAGTAGACTGCAATGGGTGAGGAAGCATTAAAGCAGCATTACAGAGCTTTTAGAAGGAGCTACGAGGTTGGAGTGAGTCAGTGTATGGTGGTGGGTGTGTACACACGTACAAGCAAAACCTCTTTGTAGAGTTGTGTGCGTATATGTGTGATCGGAAATGGTTTGCTGAGGCTGATCTTCAGTTCGGGGTGAATAGGATCCTGGATTTTAGAGATTGGGATGGGGGAAGAAGAACCCATGAAAGAATGTGGGGAAGGAAATGACCCAAAGTAGAACTGAATTTGAATATTCGAGGTAATCAGGTTGGGACACCGAGTGTGCAGAGAGAAGCAGGCTTTTTTCAGAGTAGGCTGAAGGTCTGTGCGGAAAGCTTGGAGCTCAAGAGCGATTGGGGCAAAGTTCCACAGGAGAGAAACAGTGGACTGTTGTGGAGAAATTATGAAGATCTTTTGTGTATCAGTATGCCTTTATATCAGTCTTGTCTATTGTAATCTGCTTATGAATAAATGGCACATATTTAGCCTCTGGTTCTGAATGGTATCATTTTTGTATTTTAATTTTTGTGCCCCAGGGCTTGATTAAGGACTGAAACAGAGGTGAGATGGGCTGAGAACAGAGTTTGGGTACTCATTTATTTCCATGCCCATCTCTGCTCTTCAAGTGTTTTGTTATTTCAGGACAGAACCAATAACATCTCATTGTTAGATGTGAATAATAGAGGATGTAGATATGAATTATAGAGGATGAAACTGAAACCAGTTTGCATTTACCACACTAATTGTGTGTGAGGGAGAAGGAGGAGGAGAAAGAGGTACAAACGTCATCCATAAAGGAAGCATAGCAGGCTATTGCATTTGTTGAGATCATAATTAAGCCAAGTAGTCAGATGCTGAAATTTGACAGGATGGGCTATACATGATGGCTTATCTTCTCAAAATACCTTATCATTTGTGCAGCTGGAATTGCCTGTTTACTCAAAAGTCCAGTGTCTTTATTTTTTGGAGTCTTAGTTCCTAGTAAATGTCCATAAGAGTTTTAATCCGCTGGTGATTATTGCTGATGAGCCTTTATGTGTTCTCCTGCTGCCCCCTTCAGTCATTTGGAGTTACTGTTCCTGGGTGTACGTGACACTGCTCTTCTTTTAACGTTCCTCCTTCCTCCCTCCTCCTTCAACAGCCTGTCTGTCAATCAGTCCCTGAAAGGGGAGGAGGCAAAGTCTCTCCTCTTGTCCTTTCTATAAGCGAGAGAATTTAAGTCTGTGTTAAGTCCCTTGCTTTCTTTCCCATGAAATTGTTTTTGTTACACATTGTAAATTTTGACATAGCTGTTCATATGAGAAGTTCAGCCAAATCTTTAACTGTAAAATTCCTACACCTTCAGGCTAGGAATTCTAACATTTATTACTGGCATTTAAATAGACATTGTTGTAACACATACTTTTCAGCCTTTACAATGGATATAAAATTGATTTTTTTTCTCTTTCTAAGAATGTTTGTTCTTCTGTTCCTCACCCTCTTTCAGATGAAGGATACAGGAGTGGAAGCACAGATGAGCAGTTGGCTCTTCAAGCAGCTGAAACTCCACTTGGAACAGGAATGGAAATACCAACCACGGGAAAAGGGGCTGAGCTTGATTGAGTGTACTGCTGAGGTGAGGAGATGCTTGTCCCTGGAGATGGAAATGGATCAGTGATGTGATTGAACATTGGTAGCACACGAACGGAGGAAATGGTCAAAAACATAGATTTTTCCTCATACACTTCAATAGGAATTTAGTAACAGTTCTACAAACAGTGCATTGGACATTCAGACTCTTATATGCAACAGACCTACACTGATGCAGCAATTTCAGCCTCATAAATCATGATTTGATTTAGAACAGGTTTCCCATCTTGGTACCCTCCAGACATTTTAGGCTACAGTAACCATAAGCGTTAACCAACATGTCTGATCATTATGTGCACTGCAATCTAAAACATCTAGACAGCACTAAATTAGGAAAAGCTGGCCTGGGGTGAGTGACATGCTTCTCCCTTCTCACGCAAGTCTTGGTATCTCTGTCTGTTGTTTGACCCAAGAACAGTTAGATGTTCCATTCAAGCTGGGAAACTTTATGTTAAATCTTGGACTATAGATTGCACTGTGAAACCAGGACCACTTCTGCACTGGAAAAATATCTTACCCTTAAACTGTTTGGAAAGGAAATTTCAGCATTCAGATTTAGATTTGTGCTAGATGGTCCTTTTGTGAAGATATTTTGTTTATAGAAGTAGCAGGTATTTCCACAGGGGGCATGAGCCAGCCAAAGTGAAATACTATTAGGTTCTGTTCCTCTTGATAACAAAGATGTAACACTGTACTTAATTCTTCAAACATGAACGTGCTTAGCTTTGGATGTACTATTCTTATTGCCATTCATTCCAAATTGTTAGCTGCTATAAGCTCCTGTGAGGAAGGATGGGTTATAAACAAAAGGTAATGATAATGGTGACAATAATATAATAGAAAGAAATTGGTACGTACTTGTGTTCATTTAAAGGAACACTTCTGTGCGGAAGGTTTCCTACCAGGAACTGATGTTTGCTAATTCCATTGCATTACATTTTTCTAGCAATATCCTTGGTGCTAGAGTTGGGGGAAAAGTAGTGGTGTTGACACAGCCTGTGTTCACATAGCAGTCTGGAAACTGAAGGGTTTTCTAGCATCCTGGTTGTGGATTGGATAGCCCTGCTCTTAAGTAACTGGTGAGCTTAAGCACTAGGCTGTCTGTGGCATGCTTCTTACATGGCAGGTGCACTTTTGATTAGAAATGAACAGCTGCCCCTGAACCCAATGAGTGCAAACTCTCACTTTCCTGTAGTTAGAGAGCGTGCAAGAATGAGAGCAACATGTTGCTTCTAGCAAGGCTAGCTCCACTCACTGAATGAGTTTCCTGAGGAATCATTTTCTTTCTGAAAGTAGTACTTGACTATTCCCTGAACAAGCTGCTTGTGAGAGATCAGTGACATACAGGCAAGGGGGGGGGTTGGCATCTGGACAACTGAGGCCTTTTCCGCACTGGGCTATTAAAACAGTGCAGAGCGACCTCCAACGGAGGTCTTCTGCACCGTAGAGTGGACTGGGGCAGACTACTTTTTGTAGTACCATACCTCAGTCCACTCCGGAGCGACTGGAACTGGTCACGTAGCGTGTTTTTTAAAAATCTCTTTTTAGAGGTTTTTAAAAAGCACGGACCACGCAACCCCATGCTGCTCCGTCGCCCGGCCCTGCAGCAGATTTGCAGGTGTGCGCAAGTGCATGCCTGCAGATCTTCCGGGGGTGGGCTTCCAGCTCGAGAGCTTCCACCAACTGGAAACCGCCATTTGGGACGCCAGAGGACTACGGAGCAGCGAACTCGCGCCGCTCCTCGTGGCGACAGACTTGGCCGGCTGGAAAACAAAGCTGATAAGCTCCATTTTCGGGCATTCCCCCCCCCACATGCAGAAAGGGTCTGAGCTAGGGTGAGTTTGTCTATTGCTTCTCCTCCCCAAAGGAGTTGGCTTTTCTCACTGTGTCACAATATGTAGCTCATCCTCAATGATCTAATAGATCCTAATTCTACAATTAGTGTAAGAATGTTGTTTTTCTTACTGCAGAATGAAAACACCATATGTCCCAGACTGCGAAATGCAAAAGTAGAAGATCTTTGGAGTCTGACAAACTTCTTTGGATTTGCCACCGAAACATTTGTCCTGGCTGTCAACATTCTAGATAGATTTTTGGCACTTATGAAGGTATGCAGAAGTAGAAAGACTGCTGTATTGAATTGTGCATATAATGTGTTGAATAGGTATTGAAACATACAGTTTTTGACATTGGTTTTGTATTTTAAGGCTCTGTAGTCAATTTGCTCTCAAACAAACTCTGTCTTTGCTCTCAAACAGACTCTTGGCATATTGCTCTTTTTCAGTGGGATCAACTGAACCTTTATGCCCAAATTGAGAACTAAGGCATCATAAACAATCTTGTTGCCAAAATTCTAAAAAATGACCATTACAGGTAGGAAACTAGGATTTGGAATTGTAGCTGGACTTTCTGTAATTTGTTCTGCTATTGCAGTTGAGCCTAGCTTTCTGATTCAGGGTCTTACTTTTCAAGTCAACACACTGAATGCACAGTGATTTCATGGTATCTTTAAAGTATGTTCCGTTTTCTATCTTACACATAGTGGTTTGTAGATTGCCAGCCTATTTCACCAGTTCATGATGGTTTTCTCCTCAGGTGAAGCCTAAGCATTTGTCTTGCATTGGCGTCTGTTGTTTTCAGTTGGCTGCTCAAGTGGTTGAAGAGCAATGCAATATTCCATCCCTCCATGATGTCATCCGGATTAGCCAATGCAAGTGCACAGCATCTGATCTGAAGCGGATGGAAAAAATAATCTCAGAAAAACTGCACTTTGACTTCAAAGCTACTACTGCCTTAACCTTTTTGCACTTGTACCATACCATAATACTCTGTCATACCTCAGAAAGGTAAGTCTTGAATCAGTTTAATTATCTTTATTCCCCAGTCAGTAACCTGAAGCTTTTATGCTATTTCTTAGCCTTTTGACTTTTCCTGGTCCCTTTTTCACTTACATCTCACTATTGCATACAGTGGCTCCAGATGCTTTGTTCCCAGTATTTTATTATTTATTGAGTTTATGCTCCACTTTTCTCTTGACATGTTATCCAAATCAGTTTGACGTGATTGTGCATTATATGTGCTCCTGCACAATGGGATGAGAAAATGTAGCTGAGACTAGAGAGTCAGTTTATTAAAGCCAGTTTTATATTTATACAAGGGCTGTCATGCTCACACAGCCAGAATTTCCCTTCTCTTCCTCTTGCCCAATGTGCTGCTCCTAATTTTTTCTGGATTGCCTCCCAACTTGCCAGAGCAGACTTGGAAGGCAGGGAAAGGAATTTGGTCTGCCAGTAGTGTTCATTCCAGTAGTAGAACAACTTTGTTGGGTACAACCTAGTAGTCCCATCTCCAGATGGAACAGGACAGATGTGATGGTTACAGAATGTTAGGGTCAGAGATTAATTGTCCCATTCTGTGGTTGAAGTAACACCTTTACAGCATCATCAGTTAGCTAAAATTTGCTGCTTCCTTTGATATAATGAAACTATTGTTTTGTTTTTTTTAAAAAACTTGCCTGTTTCATTATAGGAAAGAATTGCTGAATCTCGACAAACTGGAAGCACAACTTAAAGCTTGTAACTGCCGACTAGTCTTCTCAAAAGCAAAAGTAAGTCTGTGAGATGGGATGCTCAGTAGATGAATGGTTGAAAGTTGGAATCCAGCAAGGCATTACTGAACCTGATGTTTTATTTGTATTTTCAGCCATCTGTCTTGGCTCTGTGCCTTCTCTCTCTGGAAGTGCAGACTCTAAAATCCATTGAGCTGTTTGAGATTGTTCTGTGTGTTCAGAAGTATTCAAAGGTAAGGGACTCGACCATATGGATTTATTTCTCTCAGACCCAGCAATTTTAATAGTGTAATGAATGTATCTCCAGACATAGTAATGGGCTCTTCAAGGAAGACTTTCACATTTATGGTTGGAAGAAAAATACCTAAGTTCAGGTTGCTGGAAAACTTTAAATCAGCTTTGTTTGAGCATTTAAAAAATAGTGGATTTGTAAAGTGGAAGAAATTTCAGTTCTTCCTGTTTTACACCATATGGCCATTATGAACAGAAGCTGTTATACCTTGTCACTTGCACTGTCTTTGGCTTTCACGCTTCCCCTCCTCTCAAAAAAGCAGCCTATGGAAAGATCTGTGCCTGAGACCTGAGAGGGCTGCCTTGGTAAAATTGTTGTGTGCCTTCAAGTCATTTCCAACTGATGGCAACCCTATCTTGGGGTTTTCCAGGGCTGAGACAGCATGACTTGCCCAAGGCCTCCCAGTGAGTTTCCATGGCGAGGAATTTAATGCTGGTCTCCAGGGTCATTGTCCAGTGCTCAAACTGCTACACCACACTGGCTTTCGCTGTGTTAAAATACGTCGTCTTTAAGTTCTCTTTAAGAGCTGGCATCAACTTCATAGATGTTCACATTCATTTTATTAGACTCTGCTGTGGTCCACCACAAACCTGTGTTAAGTGATCCTGAGTATTCACACTTACTTAAGGCAATTCCTGTTTTCTGATAGAATTAGAACAAGATTCACATAATTTCATGTTCTTTTTCAAGAACAGGAGGTATAGCCTGCAGTGTCACAGCCACAAACAGCTGGTGAACTCTTAATTGAAGCCTTCAACTCACAATAGGAGTGGTTACCAGAGTTTTCCATTAATCAGAGTTGGCCGAGATAGGGTTTTGTAGTTGAGATGAATGTGCTAGTCAACACTCCCACACTCTCATCTGTGTACAGTTACTTGAAAAAGTGTAATGTTGTTGAAGGGGCTTGAGCTGAAGTCACTGTGGATAAGACTGCAGCCATTATGTCATGGTGTTCTTTCTTGAAATATCAATGTAAGTAAATATGGGGTGTTTTTCAGATAAGTGACAGTGACTTGCTGTATTGGAGAGAGCTGGTCTCAAAATGCTTGGCAGATTACTCTTCTCCTGCATGCTGCAAGCCAGACCATAAGAAATTAGTTTGGATTGTTTCAAGGCGCACTGCCCAAAATCTTCAAAACAGCTACTATAGTGTTCCTGAGTTGCCCACAATCCCTGAGGCTGGATGCTTTGATGAAAGCGAGAGGTAGGTAACACCACACAAAGCTTTGTCTAACCAACTTGGCTATCTTTGTGTAATTACTTCAGTTATTGACTTCTAACTTTTTTTTCTTGTGCTGTTTGTTTTGGTTTGTTAGCATTTAGGATGATAAAATGACATCCTTGATTTCAAAAGTGGCACATGCTAGGCTACAAGGTAGTAGTAGTTCAGGGTGAATACATATACTTGTTTGCGATTTTGGCAGAGGGAAGGAATTCTTTTCAGTCATACAGCTTGTATATGTCTAAACAGAAAAAAATGTAATTGATATATGCATTTCACACAAAAAAGGATGTGAAATATTTCTATGCCCATAGTTAACTACGAAATAACCTACCTGTCTTAAATTAGTAGGCACTCCTGTTTAAGACATATTTTTCTATTCTTAGAAAATAAGATCAAGATTCAGTTAGCCCAATGTTGTGTCTCAAGAATTAAATTAACCAGCTATTGAGAAGTGCAGTGCAGAAGAATCTATTAAGTGGATCAGTTTTCTATTGTTCATTCCTGTTTTGAAATACATGGGTCTTTTTTTTACCTATTAAAGGCACATGCATCTGTTTTGCTCTTGGGGACAGCTCTTTCAAAAATCTGCTTGAAAAACTACACTCTGGAAACATACATCTTGGCCCATCAAAAATCACTGTTGTGTGCATCAGTGAATCAGCTGGCACAATTGGATTTACATAACTAGATGCAATTGTTCAAATTTACAACAGGAAAAAAAGAGAGAGAGAGAAGGGTATTTAGATCTGTAGTTGACTGGAGTCTTACACAGGCATTACTTACCTAGTTTGAATCAACTTCCAAATAGGGGAATGTCTGATCTTATTCCCCTCCATTGTTGTCTTCCTGCCATGGATAGCAACAGATCTGAATATGAGAAGTTCCTCTTTCTGTGGAGAGTCCCCAGGTAAACAAGAAGCCTGATTTTTTTTTCACAGCATCCTTACTCATGTGGAGAGTCTTCATTGGAACAGGAACTTCTCTTGTGATTATTTTTTCACTTTGAATGTAGGGAAAGTAGGATTGGGGAATAGTACCAGTAGCATGTTGATTCAGATTGGATAAGTGATGTGTGAATAAGGCTTATGTTGAAATGACAAAGCTGATTGCCAGTAGCAAACATTTATGTGCAAAAAAGGTGTCCTTAGGATGATAGGTAGTATCAGCCACAAGCAAATGGGAATCATCACAGCATTAGTTTAATCTTGATTTTTGTATCTCAGTGGATAATTTTCATTGAAGAATTAATGCACTTATGCATATAGTTTGAATTCCTATAATTAATCTAAGTACATAATGAAACCTCTCAGGACTTTTGTACTAAGCATTGATAGGAAATAACCATCCCTATTGTTCCAGCCTATTTGAAGCAGCACTGTGCTTTGACTCATCCATTTATATTCTGAGGCTCCACTCATTGGATCAGCTGGTGTTCATTAGTACCATTTTGTACATAAGACCAGGACAGTTACTGGCCTGAAAAGTGTTTGCTTCCCTAGGAAGTGGAGGCACGCGTCACTCCATTCTCCTCATCTACCAGCCTGGTTTTGTGTTGGCTGAGGAGAAAGCGGCTTGCTATTTCCACAGGGTACATGGAGACCAAATGGGCTCATGGAGGACAAACTGAGCTGTCCTTCCTTAGTCAACTCGCTTGCTTGCATGGAATTCCTTGTTCCCTGTGGTTACCAGACAAGTATTTAAGCTCAAAGCTGTACTAATGATCAGACAATTTCTAGTATTGTTCAACTTGACATTCTATTTAAAGTGTTAGGACTTCCTTGAATTAAACTCCTATAAATTAAGCGCCCTGGTCTTAGTTTTTAATATTAAGATGCTGGTAAGGAGATGTAAATAAGATGGCTCACAAATAGAGAAGATTTGCAATTGCATGTAATGGTGGTTTTGACTGATTTTGAAAAATATCTGTGATTTCAAAGACATTGCCATGACTGATGTTAGTTTTATATCTCTTCATCTTTTGTAGTGAGGATTCTTGTGAAGATATGAGCTGTGGAGAAGAAAGCCTAAGCAGTTCTCCACCAAGTGACTTGGAAGGCACCTTCTTCTTTGACCTCAAACCGAAATCAAAGTGGCAAGCTCTCTCCTTTGACTCAGTGTGCTAGATGGAGCTCTTAATGCATTACAGTACTTAGGCAATAAGTATCTAAGCACTCTCTGTACTCTTGACACAAGGTCTCATGGAATATACTGCGCTTTCCCCTTAGTGTGATAAGTCAGATGTAGCAAAGTGGATCTAAGCATTTAGGGTCATATTCAGTGGCAAGCATTAGTAAGTGCATGCTGTCTGTGATCAGGCTGTAAGATAGCTGCAAATCTTGATAATGCACTTGAATGCTGTGCTGAAATTAGAGGCTGAAGCTTAATGGTGAAGTATTTTGGGAATAGGCTAAATTGCAAAGAAGTATATGCTTATTTCTTTTTTGACTGAAGTACTTTAACCAAAATTTTCATTGCGCATTCTTTCAAAGAAAAGAGAATCTCATCACTTTAAAACTGTATTCAGTTTCAGGAATTTTGTTCAAATTTGTTCAAATCAGGCATATGCGTAGATTATTTAGGGAGGAATAAGCTGCCCCTTTAAGGTGTGTTCCAATCTGGTTAAATGTTCCAGGCATATTTTGTGTTAAAACATCTAAAGGTGAGCTTTCATATCCTCAAATTAGGAACAAATTGTATTCACAAAACTTAGAGTTAATGTAAAAGAAAAAAGAAAAAAAAAGCTTACTGCTTAAATTAGAACTGTAAAATTCCACATTCCCTTTACCTACTAACTTCCACAGTTCATTTCAGTCTTTCTTACATTGTCATAAGTAAATCCATAATCATAACATGTTTGCATGCTTAAGTGAAAGCTGTTAGCAGAAAGGTGGTAGATGTGAAGTTGATAAAATGGTTGTAATGACACTTAATTGCTTGCCATTTTTTCTTTAAAGCACAGATTATGGTTGCGTTACTTAGTATCTTAAAATATATGCAAAATGAGCAGAAGAAGAAATTTACTTTGTAGTCTAATGACGTGAAAGCAAGGTCTTGGTAGAAATGAAGGGGCAATGAAATTTAGGATTGTAGCATTGTGTAGCCATCTTGAAGTGCAGATGTGAATGGTGGTGATGTGTGGTGTGCTCTGATTTTTTTATAAACAAAAAATGTTTACAAAAATTTGTAAAAATGTAAATTAAAAACTGTATAAAAATTTAAAAACAAAATAAGCTGAAAAACTTTGTATTTTTACAGTGTTTAACTTTCTTATATGTATGTTGCATGTAGATATTAATTTATTGTATCCTGTACATGATATACATACTGTACATTGAAGGCTTGCTTTTTTGGTACTACATGCCTGAGTGTCAGACATTTTCTGAAAGCTATTTTCTCTCAAAGATAACTCAGATAATCTCTGCTTCTGTTCAATAAAACCAAATGCTTTTCCTATATCAGTCTGCTGTGATTTTGGGAAAGAGGGCAAGAGTCAGAAGTAGTATCAGTCCCATTCTAGAATGTGGTAGATTCTAATAGATGTGAAGTTGAACTTCCTTAGTGGTGAAAATCCCTTACCCAGCATCAGAAAATACCTTGCTGAAGAATTCTGGCTACTGTGAAGATTTGTAGACAGCAAGGTGCAAAATGGCCGTCCACGTATATGGGGGTTCTGTTCCAGGAACCCTCACATAAAACAAACATGAATGCTCCATCCCATTATTCTGGCATGTCCTTTGACAATAACTGGACCTGAGGCTTTGTGTGACCTTGCATTCATTGGTACTGAGATCATGTCTGCAGACGGCACACTCTATGCTAGAATTCTGAGACAGGCAATTTCTCAGTGGGCAAGAAAGGAACATCTTAGAAGATTGGGTTGATCCTCCCATTTTCTCCTCATAAGCAAGAGAAAGATCTGGTGTTACCATGTTGGAGGAGCAACCCCTTGGAGGTTGGTCTTTTTCCTGCCTGCTGTTCCTAGATGAAGTGCTCACCTGAGCTCGGAAACCTTCATCGCTGCAGCTGTTGGGACATTTTGACAGCAACTGAAAAAGCAGGATGACAGAGGGTTAGATGGGAGTGTCCCTGCCAAACTGCTACAGCACAGCACAGATAGGGGAATGTAGTATTTTACACAGTGGATAGTTAAATTCACAACCACCAGATGGCTGCCAATATAAATGGCTTTATGAAGGGATGGGGGATAAAAATGCAGATGACACTCATTAAGACAAATCCAGAGTCCATAGTACCTTCAAGTTGCTTCTGACTTCTGGTAACCCTATCATGAGGGTTTTCTGGGGCTGACAGTAATGCCTTGTGGTCAGCCAGTGGTTTTCCATGGCCAAATGGGGAACTGAACTCTGGTCTTCAGGGTCATAGTCCAATGCTCAAACCACTGCGCCATTGCCCTTGTACCAAAAAGACCAAATATCCGTATGTTAAAGTTTTCAAAACCACTAGTTTCTTCGACAAACATGCTTTAAAAAAGCAGGCAGGGGAAGGGAGTGAGAAGTAATGACCATGGTATCTCATTGCCTGCTTTTTGTTTTTCAGATGTCATAAGAAGAAGGTAGATTCCCTGGGCCCTAGGTCCATTAGAAAATTTTGCTCTCCATTTGAGGATGCAAATAATAAAGCTACTAAATAGCTGTGAAATCATGATGATAATATCTTGTATCATAATCAGTAGACTTCTGTAATGGCAGTCACTGGGGAACTTTTCCGTCCTGGGAGTGGAGCTTCTCAGAGGCATCTGCTTGCCAATTGTAATAACAGGTTGCTGGACTAGGAGGCCTAGGAAAACATGATCCTTCATGCCTCATGTTTTTATGTTCCAGACCAATCTTTAGTGTTCTCACAAGTTCCTGTCAAGAGGGCACTTTTTCTTTGATGTTCTAGTCCATCTGTACTGAGGACCAAGCAGTTGGTGATACAGGAGGTAAGGTGGAGGTCCTAGTTGAAGACCTCCCTCAGTGCCTTACAGTCAAATTGTCTACAGTGACACACAAAATTAAATTTCATGAGTACCACTCTAAATTACTTGCACTTAGGTCCCATTGAAGTACCTGTGGAAAGAATCAGGGACTACTCATTGTTAAGTGAAGTGACAGATTTTCAGCGTAGTAGAAAACCAGATTATTGGCCTCTAGAGGGTGCCATCTTTCTGTTACTGGGACTATACAGAGCAATTACGGCCAGCATTATCCTGTAATCACTCTGTCTCTTTTTTGTTTTGTTCAAAGCATGTTGAGTAACGTTGTTGTTATATCCCCCTTCTCCCGATGGTGGGATTCAAGGCAGCTAACACGATAGAACACATTAAAACATCCATGAAAGTATAAATTTTTAAAAATAATTGAACAATTCATGAAGTTAAAACAATTACCTGTTACAAATATTAATATAAACATATTAAAATATTAAATACTATATATAGTATTTAACTTTTAAAATATTTAACAAGATGATATATATAGTATTTAATATACAATAATATATTAAAAATATTAAATACATTACCAATATTAAAACTATATCAGCTTGAAAGCTGCACAGCATCATGAGCCCATATCCAGTGAATTTAAAAAGACTCTTGTCACAAAAATGTCTTCACCTGCCTTCGAAAGGACAGCAGGCCATCCTGGCCTCTCCAGCGAGGGAATTCCAGAGTCTAGGGCCAGCAACCAAGAAGGTCTTCCTTGTTCCCACCAAATGTACCTGAGATAAGGGTGGGACAGAGAGAAGAGCCTCTTCCAAGGGGCTGTTGGTCTTCTGCAAAGGTTAGAAAATTACTTTTAAAAAGCGATTAGTCCTCAGTATAAGGCAAGAACAAGGAGTTACACTTATACCATTTCTTCATGATGATGGCCCTTTTCGCATGCTTTATTTTTTGCGCGAGCGCCCCTTGAGCATCTCATGAGTGGGAGCGGCACTCTGTATGATGCACTCCCACTTGCGCAACGCTCACGAGGCTAAAATGGGACGCGCATGCATTTTTTGATTTTCGGCTTTAAGCTGAAAATGCCCTGCGCTCATGCAATGCTCACAGCGCCCTCGCACACTTACCTCTGTGTGGTGTGTCGGGTCGCACTTCCTTCCCCCTGCACAGCCTACAACTCCCAGACTGCGCTGCGGAAGAAAGGGGCGGGGCGCTCATGCGACGGTCACGCTAGAAGGAAGGCATGTGGGAGACAAAAGGGCTGTTGTGAGCAGCTCGCGCAAGCGCCACTCCCTGCTGCCGTGACGAGGTAAGGTATGAAAAGGGTTGATGCTGAGCCATGTCATCCCATTGTAATCCCAGCAGCGCTCTTGCCGGGAAGAAAGCACAACAGAAATGCTCCCCTCTGTACCTGGCCAGTTGCCAATAGAAGGGAGTGTGAGTGACATGTGCGCAGCCTGGCTCTTTCCCATGCTATGTTGGGGAAGGAATTGCCTCCATCACACTTCCTGCCCTTCTGCATGGCTGGGAAGGAAGGGAGTATCGTGCAATTGCAGGCGCTTAATGAATTTTTCCCATTAAATGAATGTCCCCCGAGCATGACACATGTGGACGCAATGGCTGTGGGACTGCAACGATGTCGTGCAAAAGCACAACTCGAAGACAACTGCCATCATGTCCCCAAGGTGTGATTATGACACCATGCAGAAGTGACCTTACTGTGATAGTCAGTGTTTAAAGGTAACTCTTTCCTTGTCCTGTACCCAAAAGCAAGTAGTGGCTTTTTGCTAGATTTTAAAAATTATTTAGCTAGATTTTAAGAAACCGAAGTGCTCCAAGCCATTGGCCTGTAGGACAAAACAACAGAGTCTAGGGAAGTTATTTTTTGGATTATACTTCCCAGAATCCTCCAACTTGTAGTTGTAGTCTAAGCAAGAGGCAAGTAACTAATTGAGATCATACCTATAAAAGTAACTTAAAATTGCACTTCTAATTAAGAGTGAATTCAGTTATGCTTTGATTATTGCAAAAAGCTGGTGCTTTACATACATGTATGGCTGTACTTTTTTTGGCCATGGTGTAACATCTGTATTCAGTTCACGGTTGCCTAAGTGTAATTCTGCAAATGGAACTGTTGCACGGGTAGTTGCAAATTCTTGGAAAGTGCGTTCAGTACTCATTAGTGCCTTCAATGCGCAACTTGATCCCCTGGGATTGCAGAAGCAGCAAGCCTGTTTTCAGATACACAAGTTGATTGCTACTTGCTACAGATACAAGTTGATCTGTCTTTCAGCAGAATGGTGGGGCTGTGCAACCAGCACTTAACTACATGAGAGTTATTTGTTTGTTTGCTTAGAGTATTTACAACCCGCACTTCAGCCATGAAAGCTATTATTTTGACAGTTCAGGCTTAAAATCTAAATAAGACATAAGACACAAGGCAGTAGGGAAGGGGGTTAAATCCAACAGACATTGCTTTTTCTTCTCTCTGCATCATCCATGGGGCCAGGGCAGTGGCAGCTGGGATGGACAGAGGGGCTTTCGCCTGCTCATCTGCTTTTGTTAGGGGTAACCCCAAACTCTCAAAAAACACATGAGGCCAGAAATAAATAAAATATTAGGTCCACACGGACTACCCCAAGTAGTCTACACAATTGCAGGTGAGCTCTGAATCAGCCTGGAAAGGTCCCCAAATTTGGTCAAAAGGACTTCCGCCACTCAGGAAGAACAATCAAAACTATTTCTTACATGAGCAAAGGGAAGGACCCCTTTATTGTACAAAAAGAGGGTTTTTTATAGATTTGGGATGACAACGATTTCATAAAGCATACAGCACATGTACAGGAATATTTGCTTTCCCACTACTAAAACTATGATACATGGCTGATAAGAAAGTAACTTCTGGTTAACAATCAACAAAGAAACTTAAATCACACATGTATTCGCCCAGCAGTGAAGCATAAGAAATAGTGTTACCAAGAGTACTGGGAACCCAGGCACTGGCTTTGCCAATTAATGTCAGCATAATTTTAAGTAGGACAGGGTGCTGACAACAGGAACAACTGTAAAAGCTGACTAAAATTCAGAATGGAGGAACTTTAGTTAAGCAAATGCACAGAGACAGAGGCCATTTCCACACTACCCTCTTATAGCGCGATGATTCCCCTTTCAACAGCCTATGGAATCCTGGGGTTTGCAGGATTCCCCTCCCTAAACTGCAAACCCCAGGATTCCATAGGCTGTTGAAAGGGGAATCATTGTGCTATAAGAGGGTAGAGCAGAAATGGCCAGAGAGAGGTTTTTTTAGCTGAGACATTTAAGCAGGCAATATCCTCTGTGAATTGAACTGTCCAGGGTGCTGAATCTCTAGCAACCCTGCAGAGTAGACCAGAGAAAGGCTGGGAAGCCCTATCTATTTTGTCTGTACTCTTTTACTGCTTACATATACAGGCATGATGTAGGATGCTGTCAACTGTCCAATTACAAGTATTTGCAACTATTTATTTCCAATATCTGTTTCAGAAAGTTACTGTAATTACAGATGCGGGAATACAGTTCCTCATAACAATCTGGGACTCTGATATCTACTCTCCTGCTTTATTTTGGTGGGTGTCAAGGGAACTGTGGTGTATCTTTTCATATCACTGTGAGGTTCACATAGGTAATTTAAAGCTGGAAGTTGCTAGGTTTGTGTATAATGGGACCAGAGTAGCCATATGCTTAACCTGGGGACTATTAATTAATTAATTAATTATTTAATATCCCACCACTCTCTCCAGTGAGGCCCAAGGCAGCTCACACATGAATTAAAACGAAGTATCTGAACTAAAAATTAGTAAGAAAAAGGTTAAAAAAAAGCTACCATATTAAAACATCAATATAAAATATATATATATATATATATATATATATCTCTCAATATATAATATATATTGATATAAAATATCAATATATAATATTGATATAATATGTAATATATATATATAATTTAAAACCATGACAAGAAAACAAATGCAGCATGTGCACCCTATTTAAAGACCTTTCCACATAGCCGCTTAGTTACTCATTCAAATTAAAAGGCCTTTTTACCTGCTGGAAGAAACAGAACAAGGAGGAAGCCTGTCTAGTCTTTTACGGCAAAGAGTTCCACAGCCTGAGAACAGCCATTGAGACTTTTTTCCACATCTTCACCAAACATCAAATTGAAAGCTGGCTTTATACCTTTAAAATACGGGCAGGGTTTTTTTGTAATTTTTTTTATATGATATGATTTACAAATGAAATGCATTTTTTAAAATTGCCAGTTTTGGTTAAAAAAAACTGCCTGAAGCAGCTGTCTCACTCTGCCAGATGGTATATTAGTTATTTATTATTTCTTAAAATATTTATATATCACCCTTTATCACAGTCTCCTTGAGCAACCTACAATAAATTACAATAAAGCTGTTTGCCTGAATTGGGTAGTTTGCTTTCTCTCACTCTGAGTTTGCTTTCTCTCACATTTGAATATCTTTAAATCTCACGTTCTTCCTGTTCTTTTATTAAGAATTTCTATATACTTGTATCTAAAATAATCCAAACGAAATTCTCATCCACATCTGATGTCAACTATGAGGCCGACTTGCTATAAGGACTCCAGAAGACTTCTAAGGATTCTTCAACATTTCACATGAAAAGTAGGTCCATGTGGTCAAGCAATATCAGAGTGTGGTCAAGATGGCAAAAGTTATTAATGAGAATACGAGATAAGCTAGGAGAGGTTGCAGCAGTTTGCTTTTCCCTAGCCTGTTGGGAAGGGCAAGATCCTATTCCCTTCTTCTCTCCCCACTGCTGAGTTTTTACACTTTGCAGCCATCAGAATAAGGTGAGGACAGAAGGGAGAATCAGGAGGAAGAGAAGAAAGAAATTGAGACATTTTAAAAGCACCTGAAAAATTAGAATGACAGACGATTAACTAGGACTGCCCCTACAAAACTGAGTTAGTTGGAGAGTATGGACTTCCTCAGAAATTTACAGAAACAGTTTTTCTGACTGCTGCTGCTGCTGAATTTTGTTTGTTGTTTCCTACGGCCTCTTCTCACCCCTCATTTGCAATATTTTTCTGCTTTTTCTGCTGATGTTTTCCTTATCTGTGGTCTTGTAAATCCCCTCCCAAAGAAGCAATCACATTCTCTAGAGGCAGCAGACTTTGAAGACAGGGGCAATCCCATTTATCACAACATCAGGAAACCTCCCACCTCTCTTGCCAAAGCCAAATATATTACCAAAATGCCACATTTGCAGAAATAATTAGGGCAAGAAAAACTGCTGGGTTGGTTTACTGATAGCACCTCAAAAAAGAGGGGTAACTGGTTTGCCAGCTTTCCCGACAGCAGTCTGTACTCAAACCACAGGACAGAGGGTATGTGCGGAATCCTGTTAAAGTTAATAGATTCCAATAGAATTTAATTCAAGGATATGTATGTTGACAAGTAGGAGAAGATCAAGGACCTCTTAACATTACAGTGGGCCCTTGGTATCCACTAGGGTTTGGTTCTTGGACCCTCTGTGGATACCAGTATTTGTGGACGGTCAAGTCTCATTACGTACAATGGTGTAGTAAAATGGCGTCTCTTATATACAGTGACATAACCAAAGTTTGCTTTTTGTAATTTTTGGATATTTTTTTTTGGGGGGGGAGTATATATATTCAAGCCATGATTTGTTGAATCTGTGGATACAGAAAGTGCAGATATAGAAGGCAACTGTACACAGTTATAATGTCACGATTTCATTTAAACTGTCATGGCTGAATCCTATGGAATCCTGGCGTTTGTAGTTTGGTGAGGCACAAGAGCTCTCTGGCTGAGAATTCTACATACCTCTCTCTAAACTGCAAATCGAAAGATTCTATAGGATTTTTAGTGTGAAAGCACAGTGCTAGAATTGTGTAGTGAGAAAGGGTCCTTTCCATACAAGTGTGAGCTTGGAAATGTAATAAACCATCACTATTCTAAGGCCCTTTCCACAGGACACTGTCCTCCTGGCATGAGGATGCAAGAGGAGTGGGACCACAACAACACTTCCACATGACATGATTGTGGTTCCATCCTTCTCACATCACCAGCAGGTGCAATTGCAGGGTATATGACTGACAGAAAAACTCTGTCAATGGCTCCCGATTGTGCAAGCCTTCCATCACAGCTGACTATGCAGAAGGCCTGGAAGTGTGATGATGCTCTTTCTTCCCCACTGAAGCATGGGAAGAAGGCTGGCTGCAGTGCAGAAGGAAGGGGCATGTCCCTCATGCTCCCTCCCGCAGGCATCCAACTGCATGGGGAGGGGAACACTAGGGACACAGTCTCGTCCTAGCAGAGGCACTGCCGCGATTGTGACGGGACAACACACACGAGCATCATCCTGCAGAAAGGACCTAACCTAGAAATGGCATTTCCCTTTAGAAAAGGAGTGGGCAAAATATGGCCCTAGGATGGCATGTGGCCCTCAGGGCCCTTTTTGTGGCCCTTGGCCTCTCCAGGTCTGCCCTTTTCCTGTCCAAATAAAAAGGGAGAGCTGCCTTTCCTGGAAGCCTCTAGAACAGGGCTGACAATTGTACTACTACTACTACTACTACTACTACTACTTTTTTTATTATTATTATTATTATTATTATTATTATTATTATTATTTTTATACCCCACTTTTCTCCTTGAAAGGACTCAGAGCGGCTTACAATAATTTTAAAAAGAAAACATAGTTAAAACTGTAACATACAAACGTTAAAAGATACATTAAATAAACAATAGTCATTAAAACAACATAAAAATACATGTTAAAAACAACAAGCAAATCATACGTAAAATAACCAGCACTTTTCTTCAAAATAGTCATGTATTAAATGACTGCTGAAATAAGAATGCCTTTCATTGTCTCTGGAAAGTAGGCAAGGAGGGTGCCAGTTTGACCTCTTTGGGAAGGGAATTCCATAGCCTGGGAGCAGCCACTAAGAAGGCCCTCTCCTGTGTTCCCACCAAATGCACCTGTGAAGGTGGTGGGACACAGAGAAGGGTCTCTCCAGCAGATCCCAAAGCCCGGGCTGGTTCGTAGGGGAGTATACGGTCCTTCAAATAACCTGGACCTGAGCTGTGTAGGGCTTTAAAGTTTCCAATTAGCAATAATCGAGCCTTGGATTAACCTCATTGGCTACGATACTGCCACTGCGCAAAACTGTGTAGGACTTTAAAGATCACCAGCACTTTGAATTATGCCCGGAAACAGACTGGCAGCCAGTGGAGCTGTTGCAACAAAGGGGTTGTGTGATCCCTGTAGCCAGCTCGAGTTAACAACCTGTAATCAGGGCAGGGGCCATTTGAACTTCCTGTACTGACATGGTGGACCACGGCAGCATGTTTTAGCATGTCTAAAGTGATGTGATGTCACTTCCGCCCATCATTTTGGCTATTTTTTTTTCTTTTTTGTCCATTTTGGAAGGTTTTAGGGGTCTGGGGGGATTACGGGAGAAAACTCTTGCTTTTTTGAGGCAGTTTTGGGAGATTTGGGGTGGTTTGGGGGGGAAAAGCAGCCTCCCCAAATAAATGGGGAGGAACTGGTGACTTTGAGGAGCTTTGGGGGTCCCAAGGGCTGCACGTTGGAGTCCTTCACTTTGCTGACCACCGTTATAGAAACAGGAATTCACCATTTAAGTATGGCCATTTCTGCACTAGACTGTTATAGCGCTATTATTCCAGTTTCAACATCCTATGGAATCCTGGTGTTTGCAGTTTAGAGAGGGGCCTCAAAGGCCTCTCTCTAAACTGCAAAGCCCAGGATTCCATAGGATGTTGAAAGTGGAACATTTCTATGATTCTATGATTCTATGACACAATAACAGTGTAGTGTGGAAATGGCCATAGACTGCTGAAAATCCCCCCCTCCATTGTTAGTTTTGAAAGGGATTTTTTTTAATGTTATACAATCTGAAGGAAGGAGGGAGATTGTAAACTCTTTAATAAGTGAGTTGACAGTCCCATGGGGAGAAAGTTTGCCCTTTTTTAAAGCCAGAAATAGGCAGTCCTTGAAAATGTGGATGGTATCAAGGGCCATGAAACAGGCCAAGGGGGCACACTTTGCCCTCCAGTAAACAAGAGAGGTGGCTGAATTAAGCTTTGCAGTACTTGTGGATGATCTTCCACTGACACACAAGACTTCCCATATGATGAGAAGAACTTAGACCAAATAAAGGAAGTCCATGTCTGCCAGGCTGGTATATAGGTCCCAGAGTTGAGCTTTTCTTGGCATTGAATTTGCCAAGCTGCAGAAAGTTGTTAAATGCAGAGTATGCACGCATTGGTTCATATGTGTGTGATTGCTTCATTACTTCAGCAAAGCTGAAGTAGAATTAAGACTCCCCTCCCACACTTTGCTTTGGAAATAAAAGTGGCCATTTCCGCACCACACTGTTATAGTGCTATTATTTCACTTTCAACATCCTGTGGAATTCTGGGGTTTGTAGTTTAATGAGGCCAAAGAGCTCTCTGGCTGAGAATTCTAAAGGCCCCTCTCTAAACTGCAAACCCAGGATTCCATAGGATACTGAAAGTGGAATAATGGCACAATAACAGTGTAGTGCAGAAATGGCCAGTGACTTGTTATTTGGGATGACCATGGGGAAAGGATCACAGTCTTTGGCTTAACTGTCACACAGAGCTTCATATTTGGTTTGCATTTTTCCCATTCTTTTTTAAAATCAGGAGTTATTAATTTTTGTATAAATGCAATTCAAAATACAGAAGGCAAAGGGTTAGACTAACATCTACCAAATGATCTGTAAGGAATGGCCAGAGCTTGGGAGAGTTACTTTTTTGGACTACAGCTCACATAGTGTCTCAGTCAGCATGGCTGCTGCAGCTAAAACAGTCTGGGACTTGTAGCTGAAACAAATATTTTTCCTGGCTCTGGAAATGGAGCAATTTTCTTCTTTGCTTCATCTCTTACCAATTTTAGATTTGGGGTCTTCATCACCTTAATCCAGGGATGAGCAATTTGTGGACTCTGCAGATATTGCACTGTGACTCCCACTAGCCCTCACCATTGGCTATGCTGGCTGATGGGAGTTGCAGTCCAGCAACATCTGGAGGACTACACTTTGCTGATCTCCATATCCATACAGCCAATGGTGAGGGATGCTATAAATTATTTATTTATTTTATATATTAAATTTATACCCCATCTTTCTCCCAAGATGAGACCCAAAGCAGCTCACAATATACATTAAAACAAAATACGGTTAAAATAATGGAAAATACAAATGGTAAAAAGCTATTCAATAGACCAGAGCTTTCCAAACTTTTCATGTTGGTGACACACTTTTTAGACATGCATCATTTCACGACACAGTAATTCAGTTTTACTAGCAAACCAGAGGTTAAACTAACCCCTTATAAGAGATACCAACACATACATCAACTGTAATAGCAAAATATATGGGGACACAACACGTCTCATGAAAACCGTTCATATATTTTTAAAAATATATGATTTATAAATAACAACATACATTTCTAAGATTATAGGCGACACACCTACACATTTCAGGCGATACACTAATGTGTCGCAGCACACGTTTGGGGAGCCCTGCAATAAACACTCATATTAAAAACAGTAATTTAAGACAGTTTCTAAAATGTGATTAAAATATGATAAAAATACAGTATAGCACATTACAATTAAAAGAGAATTTCTGCAACAATTAACACTTGAGTCCTGGTTAGAGAACTGAAGAGAAGTGGAGAACGGAAGGTAAGAAGTTGCTTCTCTTATGCAACATTTGTCTCTGGCTAAAAATAAAGCAACTTTTCTAGGAATACTGTTCTGCAAAATCAGTTCAAACAAGAAATGAGGATGTTTAGGATGGGAAGTGATGCTTTCTCTCAAACTATTGCTGCCTCCTGAACTAGCCAGGAAGGTGACATTGATGCAAGCTTCTCTTTAATGATGTTGATACTCCCAAAAAGATGTTTCTACAGAAGTCACAGTAGGGAGCAAAATATTAAGACTGTCCTTTTCCAAGCCACGCTCCATGGACTGCTCTTTATAAATAGCCAAAGTTCTTTATATAACCAAAAGTGTGTAAATTAACTGCATTCAAACTCTTATTTCTCTCTGCTCTCCCTGCCCAGCAAAATTACTACAAGCACTAAAGAAATCAGAACAATGTAAAAATACACCAGTAAAAGAAAAATGTGGCAGACATCCAGGAGTGTATCCACATTGTACAGTTATAACAGTTTGATAATGATTTTAAAGGCCATATTTCTATCTGATGGCGTCCTGGTATCTGTAGCATGGTGAAGTCCTTAGAATTCTGTGCAAGAGAGCTCTAATGCTAGAATGCACCTTGAGTGGATTAGAGAGCTCTATGGACCTCGCTGAACTATAAATCCCAGCATTCCAACATATGGAGATACAGTCCCTAAATGGTATCAGAGTGCTATAATTCTGCAGTGTGGATATGCCCCCGCTGAAAAGCACTATCCATAATAAATGAGGCCAGTCACGAAAGATTAGCACAACTTGTGTCACCCAAAGAATAGTGTTTTAAGATGGTTGGCAGAGAGACATGACCAGGCAACAGACACTAGGGAGGTCAACAACAGCAGTTACCAAACAGTTTCTCCATACCTCATAGAATCATAGAACCATAGAGTTGGAAGAGACTACAAAGGCCATGGAGTCCAACCTCCTGCCATACAGAATATGCCATCAAAGCATTCCTGACAGATGGCCATCCAGCCTCTCTTTAAAAACCTCCAAAGAAAGAAACTCCACCACACGCTGGGGCAGTGTATTCCACTGTTGGACTGCTCTTACCATCTTCCTAATGTTTAGATAGAATCTCTTTTCCTGAAGTTTGAAGACATTGCTCCATATCCCAGTCTCTGGAGCAGCAGAAAACAGGCTTGCTCCAGCCTCCTTATGGCATCTCTTCAAATATTTAAACCTAGCTATTATGTCACCTCTTAAACTTCTCTTCTCCAGGTTAAACATACCCACATCTCTAAGATGCTTCTCATAGGGCATAGTTTCAAGGCCTTCTACCATTTTGATTGAGCTCCTCTGTACACGTTCCAGCTTGTCAATATTCTTCTTGAACTATGATGCCCAGAACGAGACACAGTATTCTATGTGGATTCTGACCAAAGAAGAATAGAATGGTACTGTCACTTCCCTTGACCTACATACTATGCTCTTATTGATGCAACCCAGAATTGCATTGGCTTTTTTAACTGCTGCGTCACACTGATGACTCATGTTCAGCTTGTGGTCTACCAAGACTCCTCTCTATTGGGAGGGTACATTTGTGAGTATCTCCGTCCTCTGTCCTTGAAAGCAGTCATTTCCAAACATCAGTCCCCCAAGTATTTTAAACTTTACCTCCCAGAAGCCCCAACCAGCTTGGCCAACAGTCAGGAATTCTTGGAGCTGAAGTCCAAAACATCTGGAGGACCAAAGCTGAGGATCTACTACCCTAAAGTGTCCTGCTGTCTCTATCCCCTCATCCCAGTAAGATTCATTTGGGTAAGAATTAAGGGGGTGAGAAACAGTACGGATATTATTGTGGGGGTCTACTACAGACCCCCAAGCCAGGCTGAGGATTTGGATGATGTTTTCCTGGAGCAGATGACCACACATTCAAAAATGAGAGATGTGGTAGTAATGGGAGATTTCAACTGTCCTGATATATGTTGGAAGTCAGACTCTGCCAAGAGCATAAGGTCCAACAAATTCCTCACTTGCTTTGCAGACAATTTTATTGTCCAGATGGTGGAAGAGACAACAAGGGGATCAACTATTTTAGATCTGATCCTAACCAACAGGGATGACCTTATTAATTGGGTGGATGTGGTGGGATCCTTAGGTGGGAGTAACCACGCTCTATTGGAATTTGTCATTCAGTGGGAAGGGGAAGCCATCTGTAGCCAGGCATACATTCTAGACTTTAAAAAAGCTGATTTCTGTAAACTTAGGGAATTACTGGCCGAAATTCTGTGATCAAGAATACTGAAAGAGAAGGGAGTTCATGATGGACGGAAGTTAAAAATGAGATACTGAAGGCACAATTTAAAATTGTTCCATTGAGGAGAAGAAATGGGAGGCATCTAAAAAAATCAGAATGTTTGACTAAGGAACTCTCAACTGAGCTAAATGTTAAAAGAAACATCTATAAGAAATAGAAAAATGGGGAAATCACCAAAGAAGAATTCAGAGGAATAGCCAGGATATGTAAGGGAAAGGTCAGAAAAACTAAGCACAGAATGAACTCAGGTTTGCCAGAGAGATTAAAAACAATAAAAAGGGGCTTTTTTAGGTATGGCTGCAGCAAAAGGAAAAACAAGGACATAGGGTCACTGCATGGTGAAGATGGCCAAGTGCTAACAGCGGGCAGAGAGAAAGCAGAATTACTCAACATGTTCTTTGCCTCAGTTTTCTCCCAAAAGGAAAGAAATACTTAACCTGGGGGGTAGGGAGCAGGTAGGGAAGTGGCAGAAACTCAGAACAGTATAGGTAGAGAAGTTGCACAGGAATATCTGTTTACTCTAAATGAATTCAAGTCTCCAGGGCCAGATGAACTACATCCAAGAATAGTAAACGGACTGGCAGAAGTAATTTCAGAACCACTGGCATTAATCTTTGAGAATTCTTGGAGAACAGGAGAAGTCCCAGTAGACTGGAGGAGAGCAAACATTGCTCCCATCTTCAAAAAGGGGAAAAAAGAGAACTCAAATAATATTGTCAAGGCAGCCTGATGTCAATACCAAGAAAGATTCTAGAGCAGATCATTAAGCAGACAGTTTGTAATTACTTAGAAAGCAATGCTGTGATTACTAAAAGTCAACATGGGTTTCTCAAAAACAAGTCATACTAGACTAATCTTATCTCTTTTTATGATAGAGTTACGAGCCTGATAGATGACAGGAATGCAGTGGATATAGCATCTCTTGACTTCAGTAAGGCCTTTGACAAAGTTCCCTATGATATTCTTGCAAAGAAGCTAGTAAAATGTGGGGTAGACAGGGCTACTGTTAGTTGGATTTGTAATTGGTTGACTGATCGAACCCAAAGGGTGCTCACCAATGGCTGCTTTTCATCCTGGAGAGAAGTGGCTTATGGGGTGCCACAGGGTTCTGTTCTGGGCCCACTGCTATTCAACAATATTATCTGACTTTGATGAAGGAACAGAGAGCATGCTGATCAAATTTGTAGATGATACCAAATTGGGAGGGGTTGCTAATACACCAGAGGACAGGATCAAAATTCAAAATGACCTTGACCAATTGGAGAGCTGGACCAAGGCTAACAAAATCAATTTCAATAGAGAATTTTTTTCTTCCTACACCTAGGCAGAAAAAATGAAATGCACAATTGTGGGATGGGAGACAACTGGCTGGACAATGGTATGTGTGAAAGGTCTCTAGGAGTCTTAGAGATGAACATGAATATTCAAGTTGAACATGAATCACCAGTGAGATGTGGCAGTCAAGAAATCCAGTGCAATTCTTGGTTGCATCAATAGGAGTATGGTGTCCAGATAGAGGAAAGTAATAGTACCACTCTATTCTGCTTTGGTCAGATTTCATCTGGAATACTGTGTCCATTTCTGGGCACCTCATTTAAAGAAGGATATTGACAAGCTGGAACGTGTCCAGAGGAGCGTGCCCAAAATGGTGAAGGGTCTGGAAGCCATGCACTATGAGGAGTGTCTCAGGGAGCTGGGTATGTTTAGTCTGCAGAAGAGAAAGTTAAGAGGGGACATGATAATCATGTTTAAATATTTGAAAGGATGTCATATCGAAGAGGAAACGGGCTTGTTTTCCACGGCTCCAGAAGCTAGGACAAGAAGCAATGGATTCCAACTACAGGAAAAAAGATTCCACCTGACCCTCAGGAATAACTTCCTGACAGTCAATGCTGTCTGGCAGTGGAATATGCTGCCTCAGAGTGCAGTCAAATCTCCTTCTTTGGAGGTTTTCAAACAGAGGCTGGATGGCCATCTATTGGGAGTGCTTTGATGGGTGTTCCTGCATAGCAGGGGGTTGGACTGGATGGCCCCTGTGGTCTCTTCCAGCTCTACGATTCTATAACTGGTTGTCTGGCCAGGTTCTATACATGAACCAAGAGAGAGAGAGAGAGAGAGAGAGCATTATCTTGTCATTCAGGGAGTGGAAAGTCATAGACTAAACCAGGCTTTCAAGGAGGGTAAAATCTCCTCGCAAATATTTAGTGGGGTGGAATGCCTATTTGCCCAGCCAGGGCCATCACAGGCCCGGTGACATCTCAGAATGTGGGCCTGGTGATGTTACAAGGGCAGTCCCTGGAGTTTATGAGCTAACGCAGAGAAAACTGGTAGATGCCAAGGGAAAGTTGCTTGGAACGCAAAAAAAAAGTGCATATTAAAGCAAGTAGCACTCATCTCATGCAGTGGGGGTGTCCTGGGAAAACATTCTTTAGAACAATCTTAAGAGTCTAAATATAATGTTAAAATACAATGATAAGGGGAAGCTGAGGCTTTTAATTCAAGGAGATGAAGGCAGGTCCTACACCCGTTATCAGTTCTAGAGAAGTCACACTGAAAATTCATGCAAGATGTCACACAGAATGCATGAGAAGAGAATGTGATGCAGAGTAGGTTATTTTTCTGGCATTAGAATTGGTAGGTTTTCAAAACAGCAGTAAAGAACAGTTGAAATTCAGTTGAAATTCATGAGGAAGAGTTGACAGTCAGGTAGTGGCAGTTAAAATTTTCTACCTGAATGTCAAATAGAAGTATCATTTAGCATAGCCAAGCATTTCTCTGTAAATTTAATGTATCGTCCACATTCTCCAAGCATTAGTTACATGATGCACAAATTTGTGTCTTTATGAAAATCGATATTTGGTGGGGTTTTTTTTTTTTTTTTTTGCATGCATCAGAAAAAAATGCTTGATAGCCATGATTAAAATTCAGTTTCAGATATGGTTATATTTACAAAACATGAGTTCCTTTCATCACTCAATTTCTTTTTTAGAAGTGAAAAGCACCGTACAAAAGCATTTAATGCTGGAATGCTCAAAATGTAGGATATTAACCACAGTATATTGGGCACTTCTCTTAAAATAGCTTTACTGAAGAAAGATATCCATTTTCTATTAACATTTTCAGTGATCTGAATATTTCCAGTTTCTCTTAAGAACTCCTTAAAGCTTGAACATTCTTTTTAAAAGATGGTCAAAATTGAAACCGGCACAAATGTCTGTGAATTTTACAGCATTAGTTGTTATTGCATGCTTTCAAGTCATTTCGGACTTATGGCAACCCTAAGGTGATTTTCGGGCTGAGAGTGTGTGACACACCCAAGGTCACCTAGTGGGCTTCCATAACTGAACAAGACATTGAATCCCAGCCTGCAGGGTCATAGTGCATCATTAATACCCTCTTTGGGTTGGGAAAATCTGCCATTCTTCAGATCTAATGCATTTAGGTATTTGAAGATGAGTAAAATCGATGTCAGATATAATTTTCTGCAGGTTATGTAAAACAGTAATATAAAAATTGATGAGATTTTTCATGACTCCATTCTGATTTTTAGGAAGCATCTTTGTTAACACAGACTTTACTGCATTGCTCCAAAATTTATCTTCCATACTACTGATTCTATTTTTATTTGCAGGTTATACATTTTGCTAGTCAGCAGAGTCATTTTGTTTATTAAAATAAACAGGGAAAAGATCAATCAATCAATCAATTAGCTAACGCAGAATTTTAAAAGGATTAATATACAATTTCATTAATTGAGCTAGAGGTTTGTGTGAAATGCATCCTTATGAATACCAAATTGCCTAAAAATTGTTTCTGTGTTCTTTATTTGTGGTAAATTTCACAAGTGAGTGAACTTTTCATGCAATGCCGCATATCATATTCTCCGAAGCCATCGACTGAATGTCAATTCTCGAAGGTGTTTTCAGTGGGCAGGAATGTCTAATCTTGCAGCTGCTAATAAAATAGTATTGAGATCTTTGCATGCCAGATCCTTTTTGTGTCTACTGAACATGGAAATTTCTCCCAATGGATATAGAGTCCTCCTTCCACTGAGTGAAAGTCTTCCTCTGAAGATCTTAAAACTCAGGCAGTTTCCTAGGGGGAGACAGGTTCTTTCAGATGGCCTGAACCCAAGCCACGTAGGTCATAACTAGCACTTTTAATTGTGAAGTTTTTGTAACAGGGAATTTCTGTTCAGTCCAGTCAGCAATCTGGCCACAGCTTCTCAGACCCATAGAAGTTCCCAAATACTTTGCAAAGGCAGCCTCATATCGAATGAGTTACCCTAATGCAAATAGGATGTAATCAAGCCATGTTTCAGTATGGTCAAATAAGCTATAAAAAAATTAGTGCATGATTTTTGAGAAGTTAGCATCTGGCTTTCAACACTTAGTTTGGCTTTTTCATACCCTATCTACACTTTTCACTGCCACAGCTTTGTTGTTGATTTTTTTTCTCCTTGGTGGTTGCTGTAAATCCCCTCTCACAAAAGTAGTGGGGACATTCCAAAGAAAGCCATAGCATAAGAGGAAACAGCCGGCCTCTCTTCAGTTGAAGAATGGATAGCAAAGTGCCATTCCGTGCAAATAGTTAGACCGAGAGAAAGGGAAATGCGGGAGAAATGCTGGTTCAGTTTACTGCTTGTACCCCTAAACACACTGATAATTAGCTTTAGGGACTTTTTTCATCCTTCCTTCAAAACAAATGAGGGTGAAAAGTTCCTTTAATTGCAAGAAATACAGCCTGCAATCTTCCTTACACCATTGTCTTTGGGCTGAATTTCAAGAGAAAAGTTGAAAGTAATCGTATAAAGAAGAATTCATTTCTGTGTATAGGCACACTGCTTGGTTTTATTTGGCCAGTTACTTCTAATCGAACAGGATTTTAATTATTTTGGTACAATGCATAAAAATGTGCTCTACCTATGTACCGGAAACATAAATATGAGCACTGTTGCCTCTTGACCCCCTGAAAAAATAGTTTGGAAACAGCTTTTTGAACTACAACTCCCAGATTACCCTCAGCCAATAGTCAGCAGGGGCGGAGGGAAGGAAGCGCGACCCGTCCGCCTCCCCGACGCTCCGCACAGGAGGTAAGTGCACGCGGGCTCTGGGAGCGTTGTGCGAGTGCGGGTGATTGTCGCTTCAAAGCGAAAATCAAAAAACCCGCGCTCGCACCGCTTCAGCCCCGTGAGCCCGGCGGAAGTGGGAGTGCGTCATGCAGAGCGACGCTCCCACTCCCGCGAGGCTCACGGGGCTGTCGTGCGACAGAAGGCCTGTGCGAAAAGGGCCATAGTAACTTCTTCTACAATGATTAAATACATTGGCTCAATACACAGCAGGCCTTGCTCTGTTCCCATGGCAGGGGCTACACATCCAAACAATCAAGGGACATTATAAATGCAACTGTTGCCTCAGTTGTCTACTGTCCTTGCAGTTAAAGGAATTTATGTGTCCAAAGGATGGGAGACATTTCAGACAGAATCATAGAATCATAGAAATGTAGAGTTGGAAGAGACCCGAGGGGCCATCCAGTCCAACCCCCTGCCATTCAGGAACACCCTCAAAGCACTCCCAACAGATGGCCATCAAGCCTCTGCTTAAAAACCTCCAAAGAAGGAGACTCCACTACACTCCGAGGCAACACATTCCACTGCCGGACAGCCCTGACTGTCAGGAAGTTCTTCCTGTAGTTCAGGTGGAATCTCCTTTCCTGCAGCTTGAATCCATTGCTCCTTGTCCTGGTCTCTGGAGCAGCAGAAAACAAGCCCTCTCCCTCCTCTACATGGCATCCCTTCAAAATCTCAGAAGTCTCTATCTAACTATAATAGTTTCCATGTTAATTGATGTGATGATTTGCATCTCCCTGGCTGGCGTAAGACGGCTGAGAGGACTGTTGTCTACACATAATGTTTCCTGTGTCCTGGGTGGAGGCAAGAATGTTGCAATTTTGGAGCACCAGCGTGGGTGGGGATGGAGGCCCAGATTGAAGACTCCTGTTAATGATCTTCCCTTGGCAGCATGGGCATTTGCAATCCTGTGAAAGAAGCAGTGGTGTAACTTTTTGTAGGCAGGACACCCCCCCAGAGAGCAGCAGTGTTCCTCTCCGTATCACACCACAGACAGTCTTCTGGTTCCCAAACCTGTTTTTTGCGATGGAGAGGATGGCTTCTTTTTCTGTTTTTGTTTGTTTTTTAAGATTTTGCATGCAAGATCCATGCCACAAAGCCTTCCTGCACCTCTTTCAACCACAACATGCCACGTGACACTGGCAACGGCTATATACACCTAAAGATGAGCAAATATATTTACAGTGATTTCTTGAATCTCTGGGCTGGAACAGAATAAGCGATCTGAAGTCATGACATAATATTTTCATGAACCTATCTTAGCCGTTTTGCCAAATCCTATCTCAGGGTTACAACTTTGATATAAAAATTAATCTAGCCCACCAGAGAGATCCCTCGGATGTGCACGTAGGCAATAAAAAAATGGTCGTATAATCAAAAAGGGAAAAAAAAAATCCAGGCCAGGCCTGTATTCCCAATCACGTAGCAACAGAAAGACCTCATGGTATATTGCCCTGATGGACAAGGGAGTTAACGGTGTTGGGCACTGGAAGTAATAAAACCTTATCAAACCATCTCCAGATGCTCACACTACAGCCTCAAAGAGGAGGAGGATCCTGTTATTTAAATGATCTTCCGATATCAGAGAAATGCCAGGTGTGGAGATGTCTTGTTTTCTGCCCTACCTGTTTGTTTACCCTGGGAACGGATTTTGCCTTCAAAGTAAAATTTTTCCTACAAATAGTCCATGTTTTAAGGCTAGAGAGGACAGAAATTCACAGACACAAAGACAGAAAGAACTCTCTCCCTCTCTCTCTCTCTCTCTCACAGACACACACACACACAGAAAAAGCTCCCAGGAGGAGATCTCTAACAGAGGACTTCAGGAAAAGGTGCAGTATAATTAGCATAATCTCTTAGGCCCTTTTCGCATTGAGGCTTCTCGCATGAGTGGGGGAGGGCGGCTCGCGCGAGAAGGCTCCTCCGGGAGGCTGCCGTTTCCCCCTCCTTCCTTCCGCAGGCGAAGGAACGAGGTGGGAAGCAGCAGCGTCGCGCGAGCTGCCCTCCCCCCGGGCGAAGCAGGAACCTGTCGCATCGTCCCCCCCGCCCGCGCGAAGCAGGAGGCTGTCGCGTCCGTCGCGCTAGCGCCCCTTCCTTCCTTCCGCAGGGGTGGGGAGAAGGAAGCGCGACCCGGCCACCTCCCCAACGCTCCGCACAGGAGGTAAGTGTGGGTGGGCGCCGGGAGCGTTGCGCGAACGCAGGTGATTTTCGCTTTGAGGCGAAAATAAAAAAAACCCGCGATCGCGCCGCTGCAGCCCCGTGAGCGCAGCGGAAGTGGGAGTGCGTCGTGCAGAGCGACACTCCCACTCCCGCGAGGCTCACGGGGCTGTCGCGCGACAGAAAACCCGTGCAAAAAGGGCCTTACTTTCACTCTGTTAAATCTATTAGCTCTTGAATGAGTGTGGGTGTGTATGAGCTTAAGTACAAGCTATTGTTAGTCAATAAAAGCTATTCATTGTATCCCTTTGTGTGATTTGTGGCTGGCCTGACTCGGTTAAAATTGGATTTCAAGATCCTGGAATACCCTGTCCTCTTTGCATGGCTAAAAGGAGTTATTCAGAGCTAAATTTTTCCCCACAAGAGACAATTTTGACAGCTTTTGGGAATCCTCTTAAAGGAGTCCTAAGGAAACAGGGTAACACCTACCCTGCATGCCTTCCCACGTCTTTGGTCCAAAACAGCTGAGAGTATGCACATATCACACAGAATTACCAAATCTGCAGTCATAGAAATATATATTCACGGTAAGGCATATTTTGTTGCTAAGTGTTCTTTGAGAGTTTCACACCTGTTCAGCCATTGCTTTATGGATGGTCATTCTTTCAGAGAAGAAGCTTAATGACATCATTGGGAAGACTCTCCATATCTTGACTGTTATAAAGAAGATGTCCAACAAACAAACAAATCTGGGTTCACTCATTTTCGTCTCTGCACATACAGTTGCCCAGACCACTGAAACTGTTTCTGCCAGAGAGAAGAGCATGCAATTCTTTTTTCTTAGAAATTGGTAGAGTGAGGCCATTTCTGCACTAGCCTGTTATAGCACTATTATTCCACTTTCAACATCCTATGAAATCCTGGGGTTACAGTTTAGGGAGGAGCCATCTCTAAATATTGCCACTCTGCCTTTGTTGTTTTGGGAATCTTTTTCCATGACTAAGAAACTGGTCTCCTTCTTGGTCAGTAACTTTTTTGGCAAAAAATATGCCATTTAAGTAACTTTCTCATGCTTGACCTGTGGAGTGTTTCATTTGCTGTTCCTGGGAATGCTTTTAAATTCAGCTGATTGGCAAAAAGAGTTTAGTGAGGGGGAAAATGCATAGATTAGCAGGTAGGTTTTAAAGCTTTTGTTCTCTGTGGCTGTTTTAGGTAACAAGAGGCCTGTTCATTTCTGTCCATTTAAGTCTCAAATTACAGAAAGCTACAGTTAAAATAGAGATAGGAAAAGTTGTGTCTTCCATCAAACAGGAGGTGAAGAACACTAGTTAATAATCTCTCTTTTTTTAAACTATTGCAAGCTTGCAGCTGTTTCCACGGCACCCTCCATTTTCACATACTTCAGGTGAGAAATATAGTTGGTATCCTCAAAGTGTTTATGGCTACCTGTGTTCTTGAGAAACTTTGCAGCTAGAACAATGGAGCATTTCTGCAGGAACCCACATTCTTCAGGAAGGATAGTGTCCAAGGTGTATTTGCAGAAATATGAACTCTAGCGTCTTCACGTTACGGTTACATATCAGCTGAGAGACAATGTCCTGTGCATGTCCTGTGAGGATGGTTGCCTTATTGCTGAATTGGCAAACTGGATAATTTCTTTTGCAATGGGTGCCAAAATTGTCAAATTCAAAGGAAAAAGAATGGACTTTCAGTTTCAAAAGCTGAGCACTCATAGCTGAAAAATTAGAGTTCAGTTCTCAGTTTCAGATCTGGGCTTAGATTTGGAGGTGTTGATCCATTCCCACGGTATTAGGTATATGTCTGAAGGATGTGTAATTCAATGACTTTAGTGTGAACACATTAACTAAAGCTGTACATTGCTTCAGCAAAGCGTAAATATTTACCAGTCTTGCAATGTTAGGCTTGCATTACACAGCCATTGAATGCCAATATAGCACAATGTAAATGGATAAGTGGTCAGTGCTCATGGCTGACATCCCATTGCACAATGGCACTGTGCAATGTGCGGAGGTGAGGGGCACTGTTCTAGCTAATGCACACATGCCCTGCAACAGTAGGGCACATATGAATAAGTTCTTCATCACTGTACCCTGCGGGCCAAACGCAATGGTATTTGTCTTGAAAAAGTCACCTGGTGCTGGAGGTTGACAAACTTAAATAGAGCTGACCAGTGTAGACATGAACAACCAGAGAAATGTTAGATTGCACCATGAAAATGTTTATTAACACAAAAATATTAAGTAGTGCAACTGAATGCAAACATTGAAGAGACAGCAAAAACAACAAAAAGGTCCAATATTTCTTTTTTTCCCTTTTCTTTGCTCTTGTAATAATGTACATGTCATTTATGTATTTATTTATACATATATGTGACATATATGTGACATACATATATGTGACAACTCTAATAGCTTTGTTTATATTACTTGAATTTTAATATTAAAAAAAAGGTCCAGTGTGGACTGTTAGGCCATTTCCACACTAGACTGTTATAGTGCTATTATTCCACTTACAACCCCCTTGGGTCCCTCCCTAAACTGCAAATCCCAGGAATCCAGAGGATGTTGAAAGTGGAATAACAGCACTATAACAGCCTAGTGTGGAAATGGCCTTAAAGGTCATGCTGCTGGAGGTGAGCTTCCCTTCCCGGACAAACTGTTCCTGCAGGGAGTCCATGAACTCTGGAGGAGTGAATGGTCAAACTGGCAGTGGGTTGTATTCCACTTCCTCCTAGGATGTCCCCCTCCATAGGACCCCATGGATAACTGCAGGAAAACACAGACAAGTTGAATTGGATGGAGGAGAGCCAGTCATAAATGCAACCATGCATCGTGCTCTTCCATGATGCAGCAAATTGCACCATAAATGTATTGGACCCCTCTGCCATCCTGACATTTCATCTGGCTTCCCCCACTAGTAAGGTCATTGGAACAGTATACGTCCATATCTGGATTGATGTATTCATCAAGTGAGCAGGCGTTGCTGGTCCTTGCCCTGCATTTCCTGGTGTCATTTTGCACAACACCCTTGGTAGATGGGAGTTGGTGCTTTCATGTGGGGCTAAGCTGGTTGCAAACATCCCTTCTATCTGGTGTTTGAGAGATGATGAAAAACCTCTGGTTGCAGATCATGTGTAGATTTAGGAGACTGGATATGCTGCATGGGTCTTGGGTCATGGGCATCAGAGTGCTGTACAGCACTGCGTCATCTCCACGTGTCTCTCTTCCTTCCTTCCTTCCTTCCTTCCTTCCTTCCTTTCCCTTTCCCTTTCCCTTTCCCTTTCCCTTTCCCTTTCCCTTTCCCTTTTGATTTATTTATTATTTAGTGATTTTATTTACTACATTTCGATGCTGCCTTTCTCCCAAGCAGGACCCTCTCTCTCTTTACGTCCTTTCCCTTGTGGCTGCTGCCTAGCTGATTTCTGTCCAGAGTGCTACAATAGAATCATAGAATCATAGAATCATAGAAATTTAGAGTTGGAAAAGACCACACAGGCCATCCAGTCCAACCCCCTGCCATGCAATCCTCAAGGCAATCTCGACAGATGGCCATCCAGCCTCTGCTTAAAAACCTCCAAGGAAGGAGACTACATTACACTCCGAGGCAGCATATTCCACTGCCGAACAGCCCTGACCGTCAGGAAGTTCTTCCTGAGGTTCAGGTGGAATCTCCTTTCCTGCAGCTTGAATCCATTGCTCCTTGTTCTGGTCTCTGGAGCAGCAGAAAACAAGCCCTCTCCTTCCTCTACGTGGCAACCCTTCAAATATTTAAACATGGCTATCATGTCCCCTCTTAACCTTCTCTTCTGCAGACTAAACATACCCAGCTCTCTAAGTCTATCCTCATAGGGCATGGCTTCCAGGCCTCTCACCTCATCACAATCAGTGATGTATTTAAGTCTTTTACTCCAAGTCTCAAGTCAAGTCTCAAGTCTCCAGTCTTCAAGTTCTCAAGTCAAGTCTCAAGTCCTTGAAGATACTTTCAAGACAAGTCTCAAGTCAAGTCTTAAGTCTGGAAGTCAACTTTATACCCCAACCAAAATTCCAGAAATATTGGACAGAGTGAAATAAAGTCAGTTTTAACAATTTAAGCAGAGTCAGCTCTCCACATTTGCAATTTTGCCATTTGTAGCTTCAGAAGTGGGGAATAGGATCCTGTCTTACTCTCCATTAGTGAAGATTCAAAAGATTTAGAAGGAAGGCTCCTTCTTCCTCAAGCCCTTTGCCTAACACATTTGCTGTTTCCCTCTGAGAAATGCACCCTGCACTCTGGGGTGCGAGTCTTGTCTTCTGATCTTAGGAAATGTTTTAGAAGGTTCCTCCGATATACAGCAGGGACAGGCTGCTGAGCAGACCTCAAGCCTGCTTCAAGCCTATTGCCTAACCAGTTTGCTGCTCCCCTCTGAGAAATGTGCCCACCCTTTGGGCTTGAGACAGATCATCACATGACCAGTAGGCAAGAAGAGATGGAGGTATTGTTCAAAGATGCAAGGTTTCTGGATGAACGTGTTATGTTACCGAACCAAGGGCAGCAAGTCAGTCATAAAAAATATACAAGTCTCGAGCCATCATTTATGGCCAAGTTGAGTCACTGAAGCGACTTAAGTCCAACTTGAATCCGAGCCTATCTATTTGAGTTTACATCACTGGCTACAATGCTTTCCAGTACCTGCTGATGTCCTGGCCTCTTACCAGTCTCCTCTCACAGGCCTCTTATCCCCTCAACCAACTCTGCATTCCTCTCTTTGATCTCTGAACCACCTCATCTCACAATTCCTCATGCAGCATGGGTAGTGTTCTAAGGATCTCAGCAATCTGTTTTATGGCATTATTCCAGCTGCTGGGTGGACACTTGGACACTTATCAAATACACTGGGACATTTGTGCCACTGACTATTGTTTCTTTCCTCCTGAATGTTCAGAAAGCAATGTTACCCTCCAGACCTTGCACAAATTAGAAGTGGCTGCAAAGTACTGAGCATATCTGGAACAGCATATATGTGGAGTTATTCTGCCAGAGTCGTCTGCTGCTCTGCTTCATTCACAGGAGTTGCAATAAGGTAGGAAACTGATGGGAATGGGATATGTCTTTTGCATATGGTGCAAGCACGCACAGCATGTGCTGTCAGGTTGCTTCACCTATAGGCATTTCTATGGCAATAGAAGTCATTAGTAAGCCCTCTCTTTGCAGCATCTAGGCTGTGGATAAGTTAAGTCTACTGAAGCCCATTACCTCAAGTGACCTTGGCATTATCTGTCTGTCCTCTGCACACATCACCTGCTTGATGTCATTCCAGTTCTTACTGCCCTGTTTACTCACTCATATATTGAACCTAAGTGTGCAGAACTCCTTGTCTATGGCAAGGCCAGTCTTGCATTGGTAGCCTCTTGTGCAGTTGTTCTGCCAAGCACTATTTCCTGAGTCTCCAGCACAAGCTCCATCATCCTGTTTGTCTCTGGTTCTTTCCAGTTTGGCTGGCAAATTTTCTGTCTAGCTGCTGGCCTGTTTATCCACCATTGCGGTGACAGTGTGGGCTGGGTTCTGAGTGGTCCAACTGCACTGTCATCCACGGGGAAGGTGGGCCTGGTTGATGAAATAGTTCAGCCCTTGTTCCACTAGGGACCAAGTGGTTCGTACCTATTCACTACAACCATTTCAGCACCATTTTAGGTAGTAAATACTGCGATGTCTACTTAAGAAAAATGGCCAGAAAGAAATGGACCGTTAAAGTCTACGTGAAGGCCTGCATAAATGGGGTCATAGACACCTCAACTGGAATAGAGTTTCCATAAATATGGGGCCTCCATTGATTGAGGTCTAACTAATCTGGTGGATCTTAACAGCAGGTACACAAGCAGGATGTCTGAAGTTGATTTCAAAGTATGTTGGCATGGATGAAGACACTTCTTAAAAGCAGAAGTTAGAAATACTATTTTTGGGGACTACAGTTCCCAAAATCCCTTAGCCAGCATAGCCACTGTATTCTGGGAACTGTAGTCCAAGAAAAGTGACACACACACACACACACACCGGTCCTGGATAAAGTGAGTGAATAATATCAGCAGACATAGAAGTCAGCCTTCTCTGTGCCTAAAGGCCTTTTAAGTTATTCTGTTACTGTGTGGTTCATAGTATATTTGCAGGTCTCTTAAAAATACCAAAGAAGAAGAAGAGTCAGCCATGAAACATCTGCATGATTATTGGGTGGGGACCCAGGCTGTGAAAGATGTCCATGGCCGTTAGGGTGAAGGTTTCAGCACCTTCCTTCTGGCTTTGCTAATAAACCAAGTCAGTGCTATTTCAAAAGCAGAAAAATCTTGTCCACTCTTGACTCAGTTCGGGCAGTAACTTGCAGCAGTTTTAACATTTAGTACTTTGCATTCAGTAAAATAAAATAAATAAAATAAAATTATCTTGGTAAGAAATCCAAATTAGGCAGAATGAGAAGCTGGACTCTAAGAATATGCCCTTGGGCCATATGAGGCCACAATTTGTCCCCTAGCACCCCAATTTAATTTTTTAGGTTTGTCCTAAATTCACCCCTGATCTTCACAAATATCTTAAAACTTTTGCAGAACACAGTGGTTTTACCCCCATAACTTCTCGAGTCTCCCAAGTACCTTAAAAATTAAGGAAAACCCAACATTTTCCCCCAAATCAGAAATAAAAAAAAACCCAAAACAGTAGTGGTGTGACATCACCATTAGACATATCAGTGCACTCAGCTGGGGAGTGAAGGGCCAGAAAATTACCCTTGCCTGCTCCACAGTTGCACGATCAGACTCTAGAGGCTGTGTTAGTCATGCCCACTTGAGCAAATCTGCATGGGTCCTCCAATATGTTTGCTAGTTATGTTTGGGTAAGGCACTGGTGTTACCCTGATTTCTGGGGTCCCTTGGGGGACACCTCAATGTGCTCCACGTGATGGGGAATGGAAACTATCCAGAATATGAGCAATAGCAATGCGAGAGGCAGGGTAACCTAGCGAGGTCTTTTTACCCAGTTTTTACAGGGTCAGGCCAAGCTGGGGTAATACTGCACCTTTTCCTGAAGTCCTTGTTCCGGGAAAAACAGTGGAGAAGTGGGGCTGAGCATGGAGAATGCTGAGGGGATTACTCAACAGACAGAGAAATGGTCTGCTGGGATGACTGGGAGTAATCCAAAGAAATGCTTAAAAACTGGGACTATTTGTAGGGGAAAAAGTACTTGGAGGGCTAATCCTTTCCCAGGAAGAACAATGGGTGTTGCAACGAGAAAGAAGCTCCGCAATGGTAACTTCCTTTGCGTGATGAGATTACAAGGTGTTGCCAAAGTCTCAGGATCTTTGGCTGCCTTTGGTTGTGGTGTGACTTCATGTAAATGGTCCTCACCTGATAGAGTATTTGCTCAACTTGCGGCAAACATGCTAATCCCCTCAAGTCGGCTTCTCAGGGGCTGAGGACCCTTTGTCTACTCTGGGTTTGCCTGGCTTGAAGTCTCCTGGGGCTACATGACTGGGAATTTTACTGGCCTGACCTGGTTTTCGATTGTTCGACCGTGGCTGCCTACGTGCCCATCCGGGCAACCTCTCAGGCACACAGAATCATATTTAATATCAAAATTGTAGACCCTGGGATAGGGTTTTTCCAGTGGAGTATTGTGGCTTATTTTCTTTTACTCTGGGTAAAACTCTATATTATGCAAATATAGCATGTAACAGACTTTTTTACTTCCCAATAAGTATGTAGCCACCCAATCTAGATCAGGACTGCTGTGTACAGATGAAGGAGGCTTGGTTGTTGTTGTTGTGTGCCTTTGAGTCATTTCCAACTAATGGCGACTCTAAGGCAAACCTATCGCAGGGTTTTCTGTGGCTGCCAGTGTATGATGTGCCAAGGTCAACCAGTGGATTTCCATGGCTGAGCAGGGAATTGAACCCTGGCCTCCAAGGTCGCCCTTCAACACTCAAAACACTACACCACATTGGCTCTCTTTGGTGCCAACACTGGAGCCAAAGAGAGGGTGTTCCACAGTAAGAGTGCCACAGGTGAGAAGACCTTTTTCTGTCTCCTCCCACATCATATTCCCCCTTCCAATAGGACACAGTGGAGGTCCCTCAGTTCTCAGTTACATATTCTTAACCATTCAGAGTTTTCTCTGCCCACTTCCTTGGAATGACAAAATAAAGACAACTCAACCTGTTGGTTCAACTGTAAGGTAAATATTCAGTGTGGCATATAGCAATAGCATGTGCATTTCTATACCGCTTATCAGCTAAGTGCTCTTTAAGCAGTTTACAATGTGTTAGCTAATTGCCCCAAACAAACTGGGTACTCATTTTACCAACCTGTGGAAGGATGGAAGGCTGAGTCAACCTGGAGCCCGGCAGGATCGAACTCACAACCTTGTGGCTACATTACTGGCATTTAACCACTGCGCCACCAGGGCTCCTTATTGTTCAGCTCTCAGTTAACCAAAGCATGCAAACGGAAAAGCACCAAGTTTCTGCAGAGTAGTTTCTTATCTGTTCTTGCGAAGTTGCCTCAGAATATCTGGGGAATCCCTCTGTGGGAGGAACCAAAGTGCACACAGAAGAACTAATCATTCTCTAAGAGGGCACATTCTTCAATATGATGGAAATATATTACAGATGTACCTTTGTACTGGTCTGAGTGAAGCCTGAAGCCTGCCATGTACTAGTGAAAGGGTTAAAGATATGATTTTGTGTTTGGTAGAAAAATAGATGAAATTATAATTAACTGCAGATGTTTCTTATCTAAGGAACATAGTGCTGAAAGTGCTTAACGAAGGGGTGGTAGGTCATGGAAAACAGGCTTGTTCTTTCCTGCAACTTATCACAAGGACAAGGGAAGGAATAGATCATTTTGACATGTTGTGTCCTTGCATGCATGATGTAATGTAACCAATTTGTAATTGATTCTACTGTTAAGGGTGTATATAAGGGAGGTTTTTGACGAAGTGCAGGGTCTTCAGTGATGCTCACACTGGGGACCCTGCGCAGTTCAGAAAAACCTGCGCAGTAAGAAAATAAAATATAATACTTTCTGCTTCAAGGACTCTGAGGTTTTTTCGTTTCCCTAGACGGCCACTTCACTAGTAACTGTTTGTTTCTGAATCCCCTTCTTTCTTTTCTGTACGCATACAGTAAAATCTAAAGTAAAGAGCCAGTGTGGTTTGAGAATTGGATGAAGACTTGGGGAGATCAGGTTGCAGTTGATGCCAGAAACTGCAAGAAAATAGGACAACAGCAACCTTGTTTGCCTATTTTTTTTTAAAAAAAAGCCCAAGAACTTCAGCAAAAAATACCACAGCCTCAGAAAATATTTGTCACATCTGCAGGAGCCCACAGATATTGAAAGAAGGAAAAGGAAGGAAGGAAGGAAGGAAGGAAGGAAGGAAGGAAGGAAGGAAGGAAGGAAGGAAGGAAGGAGAGAGAGAAAGAAAGAAAGAAAGAAAGAAAGAAAGAAAGAAAGAAAGAAAGAAAGAAAGAAAGAAAGAAACTTTCTTTTCTGTCTGAATCCTCCTGTTACTGTTGTGTGGAGGTTTCTCCAAGAGTAGGAAAAGTCTCCAAGGCTGGCCGCTTTCCAGAGCTGGAAAATCTACATTTGGGTGCCTTAACTTAGCTCTCTTTGTGTGTGTATGAACATAAATCAGCATTTTCAAATTTTATGCAGATTTTCCTCCTAAGAGGCCTGAGCCTCAAATTTCTTTCATGCTCAGCTGTATCCCTGCTTCCACCATAGCCCTGTGTTAGTTGCTATTGCTATTCAAAACAGCCTCTATATTTACAAGAAACTCTTGCTTTTTCCGGTGACCGGTCACTTCCAATAGAGCAGGTGATTTAACAGTTCCATAGAGCAGTAGTTCTTAACCTGGGATTCATGGACCCTTGAGGTCATCACAGGAATCTACAAAAGCTTAAAGAAGTATTATAAACTTTTACAGTTAAAACAGGGAGGGAGGGGGAGGGGGAGAAGGAAGGCACATTTGTATGGAATCATTCCCAAAAAATATTATAATAAGAGTGTGTGCATTTACTCATTTCTTCCTTCTCTCCAAATCTGAAGACTCTTGATGAGCAATTTTAAATAAATATTTGATGCACCTTAAGTTTTTAAGTCTTGAGTTTAGAGTTGGTGGTCTGCAGCCACAAAAGATTTTTAAAGGGGGCTGCCATGGAAACATGGGCTTTCCATAAACACATGCATTATTTCAGTTGGGAAACAACAGAACTATCCCTTCATCCAAGGGCATAGCTGCTTCTACATACTTTGAGACATTAAAGCAAAACAAGCCTGTTTGCCAAGCTCAATAACAAGATAGATTCAGAGCATGTTTGGGGTGTTGTTGCTTCTTCTTTAGGTGGTCATGTGGGACTTTACTGGGCTGCAGAGCCCTAGATATTGAGGGCTCCAATCTTAATAGCATCACCAGTCACCTTTTTCTAAAACGAAAGTTGCAAAGAATGGTATTGCATGTATTAATACACTACTGAAGCTTCATAGACTTCCCGTGTTTTGTATCTACAAGAGCACCTAATTCTTCCACTTATCTCATTCTCAGCTCCTCTTTAATAGCCCCCATTTATCTTAAGAAGTACTGGCTTGTTAAAAAAAAATTACTCAATATCCAGTTTCCAGAGATCACTAGGTTTCCAAGATCACTAGGTCAGAGTTTCCTGCTTTGCCTTCAATCTTCTCTGGCCAACATCCTCTAGGCTATGGTTTCTGGAGAGGACATCCAAGGTCAAGAAATGAGGCTAATTCATTCTGATCTTGATGGACAGAAAAACTTCCCCCAGAAAACATGTAGCTTGGTTGATTCCTATGATTTATGGCCCTTCCTGAAGGACTTTTCTAAGTTGCTTTAGAAGATGGTCACAATGTGGTCTAGAAGGTCAGAAAATGTCCCATTATCATTTAATTTGGCAACCCTTAGTGGCAAAAAACAGCACATTAGAACACAGACCCCACAAGCTCTCAAAAAACTGGTAGACTTTGTGAGCCCTCGAGAACCTGGTAAATTTGCTCTTCTCCAAGCTGGCATTCTCCAGCTGTGTTGGACTGCAGCTCCCAACTGACTTATGGAAGTTGCAATCAGACACATATAGAGGACAGCATATTGGAGAGGGTTGCAGAAGATGGTTCCCTTTCTTTTAGCTCATTGGAAGATAAAAGCTGGCATCACCGTTTATTTATAACAGGCAGAAGCAACTGGAGACAGTCCAGGAACATGCCAAACTCATCTCCCTAGATCTCCACAGGCCATACCCACTTTTTTTTAGAAGGTCATTTCCTTGACAGAGAAGCTGTTCAAGGTCCCCCCAAAGATTTGTGTGCATAGGACAGTTATGCTTTAGGGAACATAGTTAAAATGCTAGTAAAACTATTCAAGGGAGCATAATTAAAATGGACAATTATGCTCCCTGGAGACTTCTGGGGTCATAACTGTCCACTTTCAGGCTGATTATTTTGCTGTGGCATAGGAGTGTTCTCTAGAAGTCTCAGCAGGGAAATTACTACAGGAGGAATGACCTAGAAAATGCTATGCAGAGGTGATTCTTCAAGACACTCCTTTCATATTGCCCTTTCATAGAGCCCTTCAAGGCCAGGCCTTCAGGAAATATGCAGCCTGGAGCCAGCCTCCTCATGTTACTGGTGCTGCTTCCATGTGTGAGGTCAGAAAGTGTGCAGCCACTTGTGTTGTGGTCCACTATGTGTAAGCAGTTTGACACTACATGGTTGTGGCCCTAGTCTTTAGAGCATGTCCAGCTGTGCTCTACTTCCTATAGTACTTAATATGGGAAAACTTCAGTATATCACAAAGTAGCCCCCTCTCCTGCAGGTCCATCATGGGATCTTAAGCTTCTTCTTATTATTATTTCATTAATACTCTTCAAAGAGAACATTCCCTTTTCCAACTTGCCCTTTAATCTCAGGCCAAAGTCTTAGCAGTTCTGCATGGGGATGGATGGATCTAACAATAGTGTTTTCTCCTATATTTGAATGTTTTCATGTTCTTTCTGCCAAATTATTAAGAAATTCAAAATTTTTGAAAAGTTCATAAGGAACATGAAGGGAATGAAATTTATAATTGTCTGTCCTGGTAAAATAAAAGAACTAACTGCTATCTTGCCACCTTCATGAAGAAATTTACAATGTTTGAAAAGTTCTTAAGAAAAATGAACTGAATGGAGTTTCCACTTGTCTCTCCTGACCCAATTGAAAAAGGACAGTTGTTCTGTGATGCCACGATGCTCTTAAAAAATGAAACCCATCAGAAAGAAACAGAGGTATCAGTGTACTTTAACACCACATATTTGGCAGAGTTAACATGTTACCCTGATTTCTGGGGTCCCTTGGGGGCACCTCAATGTGCTCCATGTGATGGGGAATGGAAACTAGCCAGAACACAAGTAATAGCAATGCGAGAGGCAGGGTAACCTAGCGGAGTCTTTTTACCCAGTTTCTACAGGGTCAGACCAAGCCAAAAACCAAACGAAGATGCCTAATAAATGATTTTATTGAAGGAAAGTCTCATGCAGCAACACAGTCACTCACACACTCACTCAAGACCTATTAAGAAGTAAAAGCGAGGAAACTGTATAGGGGAATATTGAAGGGGTTGCAGCTGGGGTAATACTGCACCTTTTTCTGAAGTCCTTGGTCTGGGAAAAAGAGTGGAAAAGTGGGGCTCAGCACAGAGAGGGCTGAGGGGATTGCTCAACGGACAGAAAAATGGTCTGCTGGGATGACCAGGAGTAATCCAAAGAACCACTCAAAAACTGGGGCTATTTGTAGGGAAAAAAGTACCTGGAGGGCTAATCCTTTCCCAGGGAGAACAATGGGTGTTGCAACGAGAAGGAAGGACCACAAAGGTAACTTCTTTTGCGTGATGAAATTACAAGGGGCCTTTCCACACTACACTGTTATACTGCTGTTATTTCACTTTCAACATCCTGTGGAATTCTGGGGTTTGTAGTTTACTGAAGCCAAAGAGCTCTCTGGCTGAGAATCCTAATTGTCCCTCCCTATATTGCAAACCCCAGGATTCCACAGGAGGTTGAATGTGGAATAATAGCACTATGACAGCATAGTGTGAAAAGGCTCAAAGTGTTGCCAAAGTCTCAGGATCTTCAGCTGCATTTGGTTGTGGTGTGACTCCATGTAAATGGTTCTCGCCTGATAGGATATTTGCTCAACTTTGGGCAAACGTGCTAATCCCCTCACGTCGGCTTCTCAAGGGCTGAGGACCCTTTGTTTATTGTGAGTTTGCCCAGCTTGAGGTCTCCTGGGGCTACGTGACTGGGGATTTTACTCGCCTGACCTGGTTTTCGATCGTTCAACCATGGCTGCCTACATGTCCATCCGGGCTACCTCTCAGGCACGCAGAATCATATTTAATATCAAAATTGTAGACCCCAGGATAGGGTTTTTCCAGTGGAGTAACAAACAATACCAAGCTTTTATGCGTAATCACCCTAAAGCTCTGGTTGAGCAAATCTGTCAGTTTGGTTCCCCTCCTGCACTCATTTTTTTTTAAAAAAAAGCCAAGTTACATTTGTGAAGAACTTTGTAAAATTGTGCGAGCTCATGTGCAAAATTGAGCAAAATCAAATTCTTACCAGTTCCTTATTCCAAATGGGGCAAATTCGGCAAAGCTTCCAAATAACTATCAATTAGAATTTTTCATTAAAACTTGGCTCGAAATAGATGCAGCAATGTACCTTGTAATGGTCAAAGTAGTTTTCTTTTTTAATCAGCTTGGTTTACCAGACACATGGCTCTTATTATTTGAAAAGAACTCAACAGTTTATGAAGTTTTCTGCTCTGGTCCTGTTGCCAAAATGCAAAGTCAGCTCTTTAATTTTTACGGGAAACAGAATGGGAAATTAACAGTGATGCAACTTTGCATAGATGATACTTAAAATAGCCTTTAGATTGTTGATGTAAAGTGGGGCGCTGTGAAATAAATAGAAGCCTCTTGCCTGCCAAAAGTCCATTCAACAAGAATTCAAGGCTGAATCCCCTCTTGAGGAGAAGAGCTGACAACTAAATCCAAAATGAGATCTCACCTTCTTATCATCCTTTCGGCGCTGGTTCTTGCCTGTCATCTCAGTGTTGCAAGTAAGTACCGTCTCTGGTTTATCCTTTCCCTTTAACTTTGGATTAAGGGCAACAGCATCTTATTGTTTATTTTATTCTCTTTAATTTCATTTGTACCTCACCTTTCCTCCAGAGACCAGAGCAGCAGAGCCTAACAACAACCCTGTAAGGCCATTTCTGCACTACACTGTTATACTGCTATTATTCCACTTTCAATATCCTGTGGAATCCTGGGGTTTGCAATTTAGGGAGCAGCATTTAGAATTCTTAGGCAGAGAATTCTTTGGCCTCAGTAAACTACAAACTCCAGAATTCCACAGGAGGTTGAAACTGGAATAATAGCATTATAACCGTGTAGGGCAGAAATGGTCTAAGGCAGGAAGGGGCAGTAACTTGCCCAAGGCTATCCTTTGCTCTCCTTAAGTGGGCAGAAATCTAAGCCTATTCCCACTTTCCAGGGTATTTCCATTTGGGATGTGTGTGGCTTGGGAATCTCCAATAATTTGCACAGAATTGTCCCACACTTTATTTAAAGAAGTCAGGTGCTTTGCTTTGTGTATATAACATGTGTCAGTGGCAGTTTCTTCACAAGAATCAGTAAAACTTGCCTGAGTGGCTCATGAACCAATGGAAATCCTGACTTAGGCCATTTCCACACTAGCCTGTTATAGTGCGATGATTCCACTTTCAACATCCTCTGGAATCCTGGGGTTTGCAGTTTCGAGAGGGGCCGGATTTCTCCTGTTCTCACCTGGGACCCTTTCATACTAAAGAATTACAGCTCTGTGATGCCCCTTGAATTGCCATGGTTCCACTCTATGGAATCCTGGAGTTTACAGTTTAGTGAGTGATATTTAGAATTGTTAGACAGTAAACTACAAACCCCAGGATTCCATAGGAAGCCACATTGGTTAAAGTGGAATCGTAGTATTATAATTATCTAGTGTGAAAGCGACCCAAATTTGCCTGGTAAATACTGTCCTTTAAGTGCTTAATAAACACTTAGGCTTCATTCCAACATCCCCCTCAGTGTCATGTTATGCTGAGCCATATACTCTCTCCCTGACTTACTGCTAAGCCCCTGAAGCTGCCCTGCATGGCCATTTTGTGCTTCACAGCAAGCAGACATGTTCAGAGAAGCAGCTTACTATGTTCCCATAACCAGACAGATAGCGACGACAGCAACACAGAGACCCATGAAGGACCCTCGTGGCTCTCAGTGCAGTGTCATCATTCTGTGTCTGGCTCTAGGGGAGGTAGGCAGATACTTCTCCAATCCTGCCAGCTTGCTGCAAAGCCATAGAATAGACTTACGAGGTGGCTTCTGGGTTTTACAGTAAGTTGGGGTGGAGGTTTGGGCATTGCAGAGGGAGGAAGGGAATACCAGCTGCTAAGGCATGTGAGAAATGATTACACTCACACATAAGGGACACTTAAAAGTGTATGTATCTCTAACAGAATTCTGGCCATAAAGGATCTAGTTTCCCTCCCATTTTTCCATCTGTGCATTATCAGTTTTCAAACTGCTCCTTTTTTTTCAATTGCACATTTTGTGTCCAACCGTACTCTTTAAAAAAAATAAAATACCAAACTGTCCAGCTAGATAGATCCCCTTCAGGAAGAAATTCTATCAGCCCTCTTGGGGACAATGCCCAATGTGTTGGCAACAGTTGTCTTGGTACCTCTCATTCTTCAGGAGGCTGAAACGACTGGCTGTGGAGAGGCTAGTGAGTCAGTTGGTTCTTTTACACCAACGAATTTTGAGAAGTTGGCATTGTCATCTGAACTTCGATGCCTCTGGGTTTCTTCCTCCATAGTGTGATGATACAACTTTGCATTGGGCATCGCACTACAACTCTAATTGTAACCGACTTGCTGCAATTGTATTTGCAGCTCAGCAGGAACTCTTGAACTTCCCTAAACTGGGTCCATTATTGACAGACCTTGAATTACATTCTAGCTGAAAGAAATCTTGATGTTTGAATAATTTTCAAGTATGACATGGAATTTCCCCATTTGGTTCTAGTAAGGCAAAATGAGTAGCAACATAGAGGGGAAATTATGCTTGAAGTTAAAACTTTGACTGCATATCCCTCCATCACAAGTCACAACCTTAAATGTTGAAAGGTCTTCATGAGCCATTATGACATAAGGCTACAGAGGACTACCGTTGCTTTCTCTTAATTCAGAAGTAGGTGATTTACAGCCCTCTCATCCACAGACAGTTGGACTGCAAGTCCAATCATCCATAGGCAGCATAATCAGTGAGGAGGGAATCTGGGGATTTCTATCTGGCAACACTCAGTGGATAACAAGTCACCCACACGTGTTTGCTACTGCTCTAAGTGGTTGTTGCCACCCAGTTTGCTCTCACGTGAAATTAAATTAACTGAAACCTCTGAAGCCTTGTTGTCATGATTAGAAGCTTCCAGGGCCATGTAAATGAAAAGATTGCATTTGTTGCTTGAAAATAATGCTTGTATCGCCAGGGCTAAACAACACAGAAATGCACTTCACAGGAGCAGAAAGATCAGCTGCTGTATCTTGACATTTATATTTGTTGTGAGATGCCTCACCAAATTTCTGGATCTTGCAGGTATCTTTGACCCAAACGTGACCTTATCCTGCAAGTGTTCAAGAGTAATATCCAAATTTGTCCCGCCTAGAAAATATGCAAGAGTTGAAATCTTTCCTGCTGGAGTCACCTGCAGAAACATGGAAATAATGTAAGTGATCTCCTTCACTTATTCTGTGGTGGGGTTTCTTTTAAAGGACGAGATGGAAAGGGGATGGAACAATTTGGTTTGTTCACAAATGTTCAGATTTCAGTTTGGTTATTCAGACCCGGAGCAACAGAAAGCCACTGCATTAGCACCTTGGCAAATACACCCAAGGTATCTTTTGCGCTACGCAACTGTAGTACTTTAATTCTACAGGGTTCCTCCACTAATCTGACAGGTTAGGGACTGGAGTACTGTCAGAAAGCAGAAATGGTTGAAGAGCTGAACTGCTGTGGGGAACATGAAGGACTCAAGGAGGCTCACTGGGGACTAACCATGCACATGCACTGCTTGTAAAGTCTCTCAGTTGGCTTGGTGCCCTTCTTCTGAGCTCACTTTGGAAGCAGTACACGCACAGTCCCAAGCGAGCCTCCATAGACAAGAGGAACTGATGGAAGTCCACTGTTCCAATGCTTGCAATACAGATAAGTTTCATTAATTTGACCAGGGGATCTGCTCTTTCCTTAGGTAAGATCAGGGACCACATGCATGTGCAAGCAGTCCCAAGCAAACTTCCATAGACAAGAAGAACAGATGAAAGAGTAGATCTCATGTCAAATTAATGGAACTTGTCCTTAATCTGGACACCTCAAAAGAGCGAAGCATCAGATAACGGGACGTTGAAAGGCGGGAGGGTTCCTGTGTGGATATGGAGATGGAGTTATAAGCTCAGTCTCAACAATGATGGTAAAGAGTAGTCAAAGGGGCAAAGGTCTCCCACAAAAGGTTATCCTAGAGATTTCTTTTTCTTAGGCCATTCCCGCACTACGCTCTTATAGCGCGATCATTCCACTTTCAACATCCTATGGAATCCTGGGGTTTGCAGGAAGGGCCGGCCAGCCCCTCCCGAAACTGCAAACCCCAGGATTCCATAGGATCTTGAAAGTGGAATGATCGCGCTATAAGAGTGTAGTGCGGAAATGGCCTTAGTCTCAAAGACCCTACAGTAGGGGTGGGCAAAATGCACCCCCAGGACTATTTTTGTGACCCAAAAATGCCCTGTGGGGTGTTTTTGGCCCCCTTGAATCATTTTAGGCCCTGGAGAGGCCTTTAAAAAAATCAGGAAGTGAGTGGAAGTCACTTCCTGTTTTTTTAAAAGGTGTCTCCTGCACCCAAAATGGCCCAAAGGGACCTAAAAACATAGTTAAAATCGTCCCCACACTCTCTAGAGGGCATGTGGGACAATATATATATATATATATATATATATATATATATATATATTTTAATGGAGGGGTTATGTTGAGGGGTCTGGCCCTCCAAGGTCTCCTGGGGGACCTAGGTCCCATAGTTGCCCATCCCAGTGCTACAGGATCCCCTTATATCTTTTAATGCCCATGTTTTAGGTCCAGTAATTAGTCATAAGTGGTAGTGATACTCAGTAAGCAGGCCAGAGGTGAACATCTCCAACGGCCAGTCCCCAAATACTGTCCATCTCATCAAATCAGCTTTCTCCATCACAAATTAGAAAGTTGTATTTCTTGTTGAACTTAAGGCCATTTCCACACTAGACTGTTATAGTGCTACTATTCCACTTTCAACATCCTATGGAATCCTGGGGTTTGCAAATCCTAAACCTATGGAATCCTGGGGTTTGGAATCCTAAACTGCAAACTCTAGGATTCCATACGATGTTGAAAATGGAATAATAGCGCTATAACAGTCCAGTGTGGAAATGGCCTGCTGCTTAGCACAAACCTTTTGACTTGGAAAGAGTAACACCATCTTATCTACTTGTTTTACAGAATCACACTGAAGAAAAACAACAACAAAGTGTGTGTTGATCCTGCATCTAAATGGGTGCAGAATTTAGTGAAGATGATAGAAAACACGTAAGTTCCAACATAACTCCTGTTCCCCGCTTCTGGTCCGTCTAGTTTGCCCAGGCAATATTATCCAATTCAGGAGTAGTCTTCCAGATGTTTTGTTTCACAATTCCTGTCCACTTTATCAATATAGCCAATGATAAGGTATTGTGGGGGCTTTAGGCCAAAGGTTTCTCCAACCAAAGCCTAACTTGACTGTGGTGATGGCTGGTAATTTCCATGTCAATGAATTCATTCTGGATTTTAGTTCAAAGTGTGAAGCAGAATTGGGCAAAGTGTGGCCCGTTGGCCATATGCAGCCATTCAGGGTGGCTTTATAGCCCCTTGGGCCCTAGGGATAGGGCTGCATTATCCATTAGGCACAGTACCTACAAAAAATTTAGACTCTACAAAAACAGGATTTTAGGGCCTATGAAATCATTGCTAGTGGTTCATCAAGACAAGGTTGAGAGTTGAATATAAGAGTGCCTAGGGCCTATGAAAACCTTAATGTGGTCCTGCTTAGGGGTCAAGAATTGATGCCCCCCACAAATGAGCTCTGAGGAGTATAGGGGGCACTTTCCCCATGTTTCCTCTGCCCCGGGTCATTTTAGATCCAGGAAAGGCATTTATTAAGAACAGCATGTAAATATTTATGAAAAATGGCCTAAAATGCTCCTCACGATCCTTTCCTGTGTTGGTGGTGGGGGCAAATTTTGTATTGGTTCATTGTGGGGTGTGTGATGGGGTAGGTGTATTTTTACCCTGATTTCTGGGGTCCCTTGGGAGACACCTCAATGTGCTCCACATGATGGGGAATGGAAACTAGCCAGAGCACGAGCTATAGCAATGCAAGAGGCAGGGTAACCTAGCGGGGTCTTTTACCCAGTTTCTATGGGGTCAGGCCAAGCCAAAAACCAAACAAAGATGTCCAATAAATGATTTTATTGAATGCAAGTCCTGAAGTCCTGGGTCCGGGAAGGCAGCGGAGAAGTGGGGTTCAGCATGGAGAGGGCTGAGGGGATCACTCAATGAATGGAGCAACGGTCTGCTGGGGTGACTGGGAGTGATCCAAAGAACCACTCAAAGAACCACCCAAAAACTGGGGCTATTTGTAGAAGAAAAAGTACCTAGAGGACTAATCCTTTCCCGGGGGGATGATGGGTGTTGGAGCGACAACAAAGCTCCACCGTGGTAATTTCCTTTGTGTGATGGGATTGCAAGGTGTTGCCAAAGTCTCAGGATCTTCAGCTGTGTTAGTTTGTGGTGTGACTTCATGTAAATGGTCCTCGCCTGATGGAATATTTGCTCAACTTGGGGCAAACACGCTAGTAAGATAACAGTATTCCCCTGAGGTCTTCTGGGGAGGGCTAATGCAGTCCCCTGATGTCCCACAATTGCCCCCCAGCTGCTATAAAGGTGCAAAAACTGTTTTGAGGATAGCATTTGGCATTTTAGAGAGAAGCTTTCAAGCCACCAGCTGCCAATGCTTGGCTGGCAGAGACAACTTGTTTCCAGTCCTCCTATTAGTGATCCTTTTAACTGGAGATAGCAGGGGATTGACCCTTGGATCTTCTGTATTGAGTGTTAAGACACTTATACACAGTCGGTGAAGCCGATTGTGAAGTTTGGCCACTGGCTGCCCTTGGAGTGGCTGAGGAGCATCATTCAAATTCTACTGTCACATAAAAGAGAATCATGGCAGCTAAAGTGGAATCATAGCTTTATAATTCTGTAGTGTGTATGCGCCTTTAATTCCACTCCAAAGCAGAAGGAGATTTATGAATTCTCCAGAAGTTCTTTGGTTGGTCACAAACTTTGCAGCTCTGGGTTAAGATCACAGCAGCTCTTTGTGGGTTATGAGATGACAGGCCTTAAGGCCTTTTTACTTTGTTTCCTCCAGTTATTTTACTTTTTATTTTTCTTATAGGAATGAAGTTTTTTCTTGAAATGTGCCAATATTTGAGATGTTCCAGGGAAGCGAAGCACAGATAACGCACAAATCCCAGATGTGAAGTGCAATTTCTTTCTTCTTTCTGCTTTATTGATTAACTTTGCCTTGGGAAGAACAATGCTACTTATCTTGTAACTGATTCAGCATCCATTAAAGCCCGGTTAGGCTGTGTTGGCCTTGTTGAAAATCTGCAGTACCAGTCCATATTCTCATGTGTTCATGTGCAATACGTATCTCATCCTAGAATTGATCATGGAACAGTTTCCTGTAGCAGGACTGCAAAAGACATCTGCCTGCCCCTGAAACTTTGGAAACACAAATACAGTTTCATGAACTTGTCCCTTCCAACCTGCTCTACATACTCCTGGTTTTAAATAAGTGATAGGTAAAAAGAGGGGAAGCCATTATGAAGCTTCTGCTTCAGTGGTGTTCTAAGGCAAGGCTGAGTTTAGAAAGTTATTTCTTTTCCTTGTCTAACAACAGGAAAAGATACAAGATGGCAGCTCAGTTTTCTAGTTCTAAGCAGAGTACAGAAATGCTATTACTTTGGCTCATAACTTCCAGAATTCCCCAAGTAGCCAGAAACAAAACCAATATGCAATCCCTTCCTATTCCATATACAAAAACAGCTGCATTGGCACACAAATCTTTCTTCAACATTGGTTAAGGGACAGCATCTCCCATCATAGCTGCAAGTTACAGGCTAGCTAAGGAAGAGATTCAAGCAGAGGTGTGGATACTGGGAAATATTGCTCCCAATAAGAATTCTTCTCCCTAAATGAAGTTTACCTTCAGTCCTTCAAGTTTCTGTCATTGCAGTGAGTGAAACACTGAAAACTGTTCACACTTAGAACTCTTCTATTTCTTATGTTCACCTTCCCTTGGGAACTTTGCCAGCTCTTTTTCTTTAGATGCCTAAACTCTTACCAAATGCTCAACTTACGTTACTGCAATTCTAGAAATTTGAGGACTGAATGACGATCTCAGTGGGAAAGTCAGAATTGTTATTTGTTGCAGGGGGACAATGTCCTCATTCACTCCCCATAGTTAGACCTCTGGATGTTGGAAAGGCTGTTTAGCACACATCACTCTTCACACCTTGATGCTGTCTCCCAGCATTGGCTGCCATCTGAGGCAAGTAGCTCACTCCACCTAATAGTAGGGCCGGTCCCCTAGAAAAATTAGCTGGAAAGAAGGAAGTATCAAGGAGGAAAGTTAGACATGTGGTTCACTGTGCCCTTTTCACATGCTTTCTTTGTAAACCCTCCCCCTATTATTTACATCTGTTTGGCAACCTACCTTTTAGAGCACAGTTCTGTCCCTACCTCCCCAGAATTTCTGTTGGACTGTTGTAGTGAAAGCCGTTTTGCGAACATACTATTGTGCTTTAGGTGGCTTCTACCTTCTCTCTGTGAAAACTTTTAAGATGTGAACAGAATCAAATGTGATGCAACCCCCCCTTTTTTTTTCTTTTGGTAAATTTATGTTACAAAACTGAACAATAAAATCTTTTTCATTTGCAAACATATGCTTTTAATTGAATTTATTTTGGCAATTGTTGTAGGAAAGTAAATAATCAATTTCCTTCTCGTGAGCAACAATGAACAATTTAACTGTTTTTCACTGCACAATTCTTAAGAGCTATTTGCAGTTCAGGATTTATTCGGCAAAAAAAGCCACACATGCATTTTTGGCAGATAAAACAGCATTTTCTCTCTGTTTTCTGCACAAAAAAAGTCATTTTCTTCACAAACCCCTCTCACATTCATTTTTTGCGTAGAGCAAATCCCAAACTACAATGGTTCCTATCTGTCTAGGATTCTTTTGAGAAGAATTTTCCAAAACTCATTTTTTTCATTTAGGATTTGAATATTTACAAACATTTTTCCATCCCTAGATTGCTGCTTTTCAACAGATGCACAGCTACCTGGTTGAGCTGTCAGCTGTACCTATCCAAGCACTGGATGGGGAAAATATTGCATTTCTCAGCAAACAAATATTGTGGTTGGGAGAACAAGGAAAATATGAACCCCCTGTGAGAAATAGCTGAAAAGACTCATGAAACAATTTAGCACAGGATCGGCTGAAGCATTAATGTTTATTAAAAGTACGTTTCTGCAGAAGCGGGTGCTCCCCAGAGAGAAGGACACACCCCACTACCTCATGTTTTATCCCCTGTCCCCGTCGCAGGTTTTCCCTCTCCTGGGATCCCAATGGATAGGACCCCAAAGGTTACAGCCTATCAGGATCGCCTAAGAAGTTACATTTCCCCTTCCCCATATTTACAGTATAAGTGATCACGCACTGATCATGCATTTCCCTCATGTATCCTTAATTCTCATTAACAGTTTCAAAATGCTCCTTAGTGTAATCACCCTAATAGCTTCTAACCACCCCTACTTCTAAACAATGCCAACCTTTTTCTTATATTCCTTATCAACCAGTTTACTTCTTACAGACGGCCTTGTCCTGTCACTACTAGCCTGTTATAGCGCGATGATTCCACTTTCAACCTCCTCTGGAATCCTGGGGTTTGTAGTTTCGGGAGGGGCCAGCCGGCCCCTCCCGAAACTACAAACCCCAGGATTCCAGAGGAGGTTGAAAGTGGAATCATCGCGCTATAACAGGCTAGTGCGGAAATGGCCTCAGAGTGTCTTATCAGTCTGGTTCTCCACTCTGGAGATGCAAGGCCAAGAGGCCTTCTTCTGTCCTGTGGCCAATTTTAGAAAGCTGTTTTCTTAGACTTAGTGTATTACAGAAGCTAAAATATAAAATATACTGAAATATATGTGTAAATATATCTAAAATATGTGTTATACATATGAGCTAATATATATGTTTCCAATACATGTTATTAACGCCGTATACCCAGTGCAGAAGCTAAAATAGATTTCATTTCTCTCACTCCCTATAAAGAAACTGCCTCAGGGCTTTATCACAGCAGCCTGTTGTCTCGTAGCAATTGCGTTAAATAAGGAAATGAAAGCATACTGGTATAGAAACAATCACAATAGCACGGTCTCTGCAATAATGCTATGCTGCTGGTTCAGTGATGCACATTCCCACAATTGGCCTTCCACACCACCCTGTTGACCCCAACTCCTTTCCCCTGCCATGCTACCTAGTACATGCTCTCTATTTTTTCTTTCTTTCTTTGCATGATTTTAGCATGTCAGGAAACTTCCTCCCTGATGTTTTGGCTTGTGCTTTCCGGTTGTAGTGCCATTTTGGCATTTTGCCCTTCCAGAGTTATGCTTGGTTTTCTGTTGCGCTGTAACGTTGTAACTGTGGTCTGCTGTCAACCACCAGGGCAGCACAAGTGCACAGTTACGCAAGAAATAAAAAAAATATAAATAAAAAGAACTAGGGAACAGAATAAAAGCAATGTTGTCCACCTGTACCATGATGTCCTCTTTGTCCAGGCACTGGAAGTACAATGAACTCATGGAGGGGGAAATGGGAGAATAAAACTTAATTGTAACAATGCACAACATAGGGGCGGGGGTGTATGTGAAGTAAAAACGAAGGATAATAATGTTGCTGAGTATACATAGATTGCATTTCCATCCTCTAAAGAGTAACTCACAGCTTAACTGGGATCTTTGGTTCAGCATTTCCATAGAAATGTGAGTTCTGACGTTTATTTATTTTTTTAAAGAATTTAATATAAGGAACTTGTGGAGAACATGTGGTGCTACGAAGACTAGTCAAGCAGTAGTAAGAAATCCATCGAAATCCATAAACACATGTACAATTTCAACAGGAAAGAAGAAACTCGGAAAGTAAACGCAATTTGGCTACCAGTACTGAAGAACACTAAAATCAAGACTCAAAAATATGCCAATGAACACCGCCCAGACCCTGGAGGCCCCTCCACAGGGAACAACACAATGGGTTGCTAATCTACTTAATGCATTGTTATGCATATCCTCTGACTAACAATACAACCCTGGAGGATATCCCATTTAACAACAGGCCAACTGTAACACATGCAAATTGTGTAGCCCCACCCAGGGGACTACACAAGTATATATACTCTGTTTCACTTCCATGCCACCAGATCCTCTGAAAATGCCAGCCACAGATGCAGGCGAAACGTCAGGAGAAAATACTAATAGAACACAGCCTCTAAGCCTGGAAAACCCACAACAACCAGTAGTAAGAAGATTTATGGAAGTCAAAGAGTTTGGATGATTTGGCTTCTGTGATTTCTTTGGTGTGGTTTGTTTGCATATGGGTAGTATTGAATTTTCCCTTATAAATAGAGAAGCCCTGCTCTCAAGCAGGCAGGCACCTCAGCAATCTCTTAGCAATTCTACATTTGGCCCACATTTCAATGTGTACAAAGATTGTTAAGGAAAGATACTTTTTCTCACCTGGATTCTCAAAACGTTTTTTCTGGAGTTGGCTATAAACCTAGAATTCTGTCATTTAGGACAGAACCATTGCTTATCTTCCTTGCTGAACCCCTGTGTTTTTTGCTTCACTGCAACAAATTTGACGTTCCTTGTGCATTTACAGCTTAAGACCAAAGGGTTCTTGCATTAAAAAAAATGTGGCTGCTGTCCACTTTCATTCTTTGCAGGCCATTTGTGTAAGTGCCTTCAAGTCGCCTGTTAACTTACGGTGACCCCATGAATTTTGTAGGGTTTTCTTAGTCAAGGAACACTCAGAGGTGGTTTCCCATAGCCTTCCTCTGAAATACAGCCCACAGCACCAGTTATTCCTTAGCAGTCTCCAACCCATGTACCAACCACACTTGAATCTGCTTAGCTTCCAAGATCAGATGGGATCCGGTGCCTTCAAGGTATTTAGACCCAGAGCCTTTTTGCACGGCATTTGCCACGCGAAAGGGTGCCTGGAGCATTGCGCAATTGTGACAAGCGATCTGCACGATGCACTCACAATTGCGTGATGCTCCAGGGGCTGGCAGGTGCCGATCGCACACCTTTTAATTTTCGGCTAGAAGTCAAAAATGGTGCACGATCGCGCATCGCTCCCAGGCCCTGTGTGCACTTACCTGGCGTGCGGAGCCTCCAGAGCTGCTCCGGTCGTGCTTCCTGCCCCAGCACAGCCCTGCGGAGCCGAAGAACCCTTGATGTGAGAGCCTCTTGCTGGAGGCTGCTCGCACGATCCCCCCACCCCAGTGCTAGAAGAAGGTAAGATGCGGAAAGGGCCCTTGTTGTTGTGTGCCTTTGAGTCATATTTTACTTATGGAGACCCTAAAATGAATCCATCATGAAGTATTCTGGGGCTGAGTGTGTGTGATGCACCCAAGGTCACCTAGTGAGATTAGCCACCTGCTAATCACTTCTGGCCTGCAACACAGCCTTATGTGGCTCCCAAAGTCAATACAATTTTAATAAGCAGCACTCCGTTCTGCTTTGGCCAGACCTCACCTGGAATATTGTTCTGGGCACTGCAGTTCAGGAAGAATATTGACAAGCTGGAACATGTCCAGAGGAGGGTGACCATAATGGTAGAAGTTCTGGAGACCATGAAGGCCTATGAGGAGCAGCTTAGGGAGCTGAGTATGTTTAGCCTGGAGAAGAGAAAGTTAAGAGGTGACATGATGGCTATGTTTAAATATCCGAAGGGTTGTCCTTTGGAAGATAGAGCAAGTCTGTTTTCTGTTGCTCCAGAGACTAGGACACAGAACAATGGCTTCAAACTTGAGGATAAGAGATTCCACCTAAACATTAGGAAGGACTTCCTGATGGTAAGAGTAGTTTGACAGGGGAATATGCTGCCTCCGAGTGTGGTAGAGTCTCCTTCTTTGAGGTTTTTAAACAGAGGCTGGATGGCCATCTGTTGGAAATGCTATGATAGGGTATTCCTGCATGGCGCTGGGTTGGTCTCTTTCAGCTCTACGATTCCATGATTTGATGAATTAAGCTGTATGAGGGGGAAAAAAGAGACATGTGATAGTTTTCCTTGTGACTACAGGGAAACTGCTTTTGTTCAAATTGCAAACTCTGCAAATGAATTTTGAATGTAACATACCCTGGTCAACAGCTACGGAGAGTCAACAAAAATTTCCATGTGCATTTCAGAATTCTATGATTCTATATAAAATTGATTGTATTGCTTATTCATGAGCATTCCAAGTAGGCAAAGAGACACTGGGAATCATTCCCTGGAGGCAATTCTCTCTCTTTCTCCCTCTCCCTCTCTCTCTCTCCCCATTTCTGGAAATACCCCTGTTCCTCAGCATACATTTTCCACTCATCTCCATGTTGTCTCATTCAAAGATCCAGTATGCTAACATTTGGGCAATCTTGCCACCAATGAAGAACACAAGAAGAGCCACGTCGGATCAGACCAAGGGCCCATCTAGTCCAAATATGCTTTCACACAGTGGCCAAAGAGTTGTGCAAAAGAGAAGTCCACCAGTGGGATGTGAGTCTCTGTCTCATACTACCTGGCCACTGAAATTCCAAGGTATAGTGCACACAGTTATCCTGACTAGTAGAATCATAGAATCTTCTAGTTGGAAAGAACCTCAAAGGCCATCTAGTACCAATCCCTGCCGTGAAGGAAGACACAATTACAACACGCCTGAAAGATGGCCATCCAACCTCTCTGGTTAAAGGCCTTCTCTCCAAGGCAGTCTATTGCACTGTTGAACAGTTCTTACAGTGAAATTCTTTCTGATCTTTAGGTGCGAGGCGCATAAATGGAATATATGAAGTAAAAATACTGCTTCTGAGTATGTTTAAAGTTCCTTCCTCCATCACATTATTCCATATTACTCCATGCCCCACCAGGTATTTTGAGAGGAGGCCATTTAAATGTTAAGCTCTGCTTAGTAGATGGTAATAGCAGAGTGCTTGTTTCATTGTATAGAGCAGGGCTTTGCAAACGGTGTGCCGCAACACATTAATGTGTTGCCTAAGTGTGTCACCTACAATCTTGGAAATGTATGTTATTATTTATAAATCATATATTTTTAACAATATATGAAAGGTTTTCATGAGATATGTTGTGTCCACATACATTTTATGATTACACTTTATATATGTGTCTGTATCTCTTATAAGGGGTTAGTTTAATCTCTGGTTTGCTAGTAAAACTGAATTATTGTGTTGCAAAATGATGCACATCTAAAAAAGTGTGCCATCAACATGAAAAGTTTGGAAAGCTCTGATATACAGGAAGGACAACAAAAAGCCATGAGAAGATGTAAGGGAATGAAAATATTCAAGCTTTGCATTGGTACAGTTGGCCCTCTATATCCATGGATTTTGTATCCACAGATTCAACCAACTGTGGCTTGAAAATATGTAAAAAAAAATCTAAAAAGCAAATTTTGACCTTGCCATTTTATATATAGGACATCATTTTACTACACCATTATACATAATGGGGCTTGAGCATCCATGAATTTTGGTGTCCACTGAGGATCCTGGAACCAAACCCTAGCGGATGCTGAGGGCCCACTGTATTGTTTATTTGTAGATAAAATTCCGAATATTAATTTTTCCTTTATCAATAAACATGTACTGCCCTCTAGGGGACAATGAAATGTTTGCAAGTTGGCTTGTGAGTAATTCTGTGGCTGCTAACCCCAAACCTACAAAATCTCAGGATTCGTCCTGATGGGACAGTGCTTCCAGTAAATGTCAGGCTATTCTGTTCCTATGTTTCACAACAGTCTTGTAACAATTGTTCCCACTCCTACATCCAGTTATGCCCTAAATATACTGGGGTTTCATCCTCTCTCTCTCTCTTTTTTTCCCCCTATTTGTGATGCGGTTAAGTGTGCTGTGGGCATGGTTTCCTTCCATCGCTGTACCATTTCCTCCAGGAACACCTCCCCTTGCTCTTCCCCCAGTATCCATGTTCCCTCTCACATATTTAATTTTTCTAAATTTTGTTCTTATAGCACTGAAGTGCTATGCCACTTTAGCAGTGTAACTTTAAAAGGAACAAGTGGGGGGAAAGAAGAAACATTCAGCTGGTAACTGGAAAGGTAATGGGGGAAGGAAGATCAGAGGACAACCTCTGTGTGCAAAGTTCACACCTTAATTCAACATGTCATCAGTGGGGTTTCCCAGAAGTACAGGAGGAACCAAGTCAATGGACACAGACATGGGGATTTTTCATTGCTGTTGTGTGCCTCCAAGCCAACTTATGGAGATCCTAGGGGAAACCTATCACAGGCTTTTCTTGGCAGAATTTGTTCAGAATTTGTTTGCCTTTGCCTTCTTCTGAGGCTGAAAGAGTGTGATTTGCCCATGATCACTGAGTGGGCTTCCATGGCCGAGCGGAATTTCAAACCCTGGTCTCCAGAGTCATAGTCCAATTGTTACCCTGTTTGCTTAGGACTCCTTTAAAGGATTCCCAAAAGCTCTCAAAATTGTCTCTTGTGGGGAAAAATTAGCTCTGCACTGCTTTAGCTATGCAAAGAGGACAGGGTATTTAGGATCTTTAACCCAATTGACTAACAATAGTTTGTACTTAAGCTCATACACACCCACACTCATTCAAGAGCTAATAGATTTAAAAGAGTGAAAGTAAGAGATTATGCTAATTATACCGCACCTTTTCCTGAAGTCCTCTGTTAGGGAAGTATGGATTTCCTCCTCCTGGGTGCTTTCCTGTGTGTGTCTGTGTTTTTTCTGTTCTCTCTAGCCTTAAAATATGGACTATTTGTAGGAAAAATTTACTTTGAAGGCAAAATCCTTTCCCAGGGTAAACAGGGCAGAAAGCAAAACATCTCCACACCTGGCATTTTTCTGATATCGGAAGATCATCTAAATAACTGGATCTTCCTCCGCTTTGAGGCTGTGGTGTGGGCATCTGGAGATGGTTTGATAAGGTTTTCATTACTTCCAGTGCCCAACACTTTTAACTCCCTTCAAGTGGGCTCCTTAAAAGGTCAAATACCATTTGCCCATCAGGGCAATATACCATGAGGTCTTTCTGTTGCTACGTGACTGGGGATATTTACTGGCCTGGTCTGGATTTTTCTCCTTTTTGATTGTACGACCATTTTTATTGCCTACGTGCACATCTGAGGGACCTCTCTGGTGGGCTAGATTAATTTTATATCAAAGTTGTAAACCCTGGGACAGGATTAAGCAAAAAGGCTAACACAATGCTCAAACCCTGCCTATGTCAGAAATTCCTGGAACAGGAAGAAAAAAAAGACTACCTCCTGCCTTGCTTTTCAACAGTTGTACTCAGTCCCAGAAACTCACAGGTAATAGACGAAGACATATGGTTTGTCATATAGATATTTTTAAAAATCCTGGTAAGTACAAATACAACTTCAGCCAGAACTGGAGGCTTTGAGCCAGTGTGGCTGAGCCCTCAGTGTGTTTTGGTTGCAGTGCTTAGGTCAGCTTTACAGGAGAGTCTTAGAAAGACCGCATTTCATTTGGCTCGTGGGCTGTTTCTGGATCTTGGGCAAGACCCGTCCAGGACTTTCTGGCTGGCTAGAAAGCTAGGCTTGCTTTACTTTTCGCAACTCTTTGGTGTTTCTAGGGGGATTTTGCTCTAAGGCAAAGGGTCCTTAGCAGACACACGTCAAATGGCATGCCACTATTTTTCCGTAGACTGGCCCTAACATCAGGCTGCAAGGCAAGGCAGTCACTTGGGCAGCAGATCTGGAATGATAGGAAAGGGGAGCAAATGGTTTGAAGTTTAGTTTGCTCTTGTTCAGAATCCTGCATGACTGTACTACATTGCGTTGTAACTATGGTATATATAATAGATTCCGGCCAGACCCCTCCCCAACCCCCATTTCCAGTAAGTAGCTGATAGGATCAATGAGAGTCCATTTTCCTGTTGACCAAGAAGCAGCTGCCTGACATTCCCACCCCCTCTCATGAGCAACAGGCAGAAAAATAACCCCTCCTTCTTGCACCAAAGATCACTTGTGCGATGGGGGTGGGTGGGAGTGGGCCCCCATCAATCCCAGTGGCTGCTTACCAGTAAGTGAGGTTTGGGGAACTTTCCCATTCCCTCTGTAGCCCCTAATAGCCTGATAGGAATTGTGAGTTCGTAGCAGTTACGAATACGTAACTAGGTTACACACTTAGTTACATACTCATATTTAGTTATATATTTGTTATTATCAGGTTGGCTAAGCTCTTCCTGCCATGTTTTTAGGTAACTGACTTTGTTTTAGCGACTGTGTGCTCTGATACACAGCCACCTACACAGCAGAGCACACAATCACTAAAACAAAGTCAATTACCTAAATGGGATGGGATCTGTTGACGGCTGGGCAAGCCTGGAACATGGAACTGTTATCATAATGGCTTGTGATAAGAGAGTAAACAGGCATGGCTGCAGGGTGGGACACTTGGCAAGCTGAGTGGAAAAATGGGAAGGGAGCAGAAAGCCTGGGAAATATATTGTCTGGATAAACCATCGAATGGGATGTTCAGTGCACTCTAAATTTGGAATGTAATGGTTTGTCTAGCACTGCAAATCCAATATTCCTTTAGTTTCAGCAGCACCAAGATGTGCTGTTGTTTCTTTTATGGTCCTGAATAATTTTTTTAAAAAAATTCTAAGCTCAGTTCCTTGAACACAATCATCAGAATTAGACATACATATCCTGCTTGGCAGTTACCAATATGTAACCTACCTATATGTAGGTTACATATTGGTAACTGCCCAACAGGAGTCCAGTCATTGCGTTTTTGGTTGTATAGAGGGGGCAATGTATGTGTGGGATTTTCTGGATGATTATAGGTACAATGTAGAAGAACCTTTAAAAGTTACTTTTTAAAATTCCAACTCCCAGAATCCCCTAGCCAGTCTATCCAAGGAGGAGCTGAGAAGCTGGAGCTTTAAAATGTGACATTTAAAAACACAGATACAAACTTTTATTTAGGTAGGGTGGTTGGAAGAGCTCTTTTCTGAATTGCCTCTGATCGGCATTCCAGAGCCTTAGAAATAAGTTTTCCCATCTTTTCATTATCCAGATGTTTTGGACTTTAACCCCCAGAAATCCCAGCCGGCATAGGCAAAACCAGGGATTCTGGAAGCTGAAATCTAAAACATCTGGAGGATTAAAGGTAGAGAATTGCTATTGTTTAACAGTGATATTCTTTTAACCTGGGGTGAGGCTCCTCTAGGCCTCCAAATATTGCTGGATTAAAGCTTGCATCATCCCCAGTTGATCCTGCTGCCTGTAGCTGATGGTAGTGGCATTCCAACCAACCTGCAAAGTCAGGAACAGATAAATGAAGATGAGGATGAGATTCTCTTTTATTGCCACTGTTGAAGTAAGATTCTATCACTCTCATTAGTCTTTGTGAAATGGGAAAGGTGCCGTTTTGTCCTTAACCGCAGACAGAGTTTGGAACAGAGGGAGAATTTCCTTTTAGCAAGACATATTTCTGTCTGTGGGACCCAGAGTTTGGGAAAATTACTGCTGGGCAGGAGGAGGACAGCCAGTTCCAGTATCCCCTTGGATAGGGATGGTGGGAATTGTAGTCCAAGTAGTAAATTTTACAGCCTCTGGGGTCCTCCCGCATCAAGATGTCTTGAGTCAGCCCTACCTTTGATAAGAGACCATCTTCCAGACATGGCAACTGCTGGCTTGTTAATCCATTTAAGGTATACCTCCTGCCACTTCCTCTTTTTTCATCTGAGCCTGCAAAGAAAGTGAAACCTAACAATCATCTGCCTAGTGGGATAAAAGCTGCTGAATCAGTGACTTCTCCTTCCCTGAACTTGCTATCAGAACATCTTGAATGTTCTCTCATAGCTATGCGATAGCCCGTTCGGCTGTTGTTTGCATCACGTTTGAACCTTAAAGAACACAGTTCAAAATTGTCAAGAGGAAATCAAAGCTTTGAGACTACACTGAGAAATTTTGTTTTCCTGGGGATTTTTTAAAAAGGGAACTAGCACTGCCTGTGATCTTCCTTATTTCCCACTTGTTTTTTTAATATCTAAATAATAAACAGATAATAAAAACAGTGCAAGAGCACAAGTGGCTGGTGGCTTGCATGTCTATGAGGCTTCCACTAAGAGAGATCTTAGGTGCTGAACCCAATTCCCAGATTGGTTCAGCATCTTGGAAAGCTCCTTTCAAATTCAGACTGAAACCCAAAGTGGACTCACATTCCACAGACGTGGAAGGCAGCAACTAGCACTATATTAACATCTCTAGTAAAGTCTCTAGTACAGTAAATATCTGGAGCTTTGAAGGCAATTTTTTAAGGAACAAATATAATAATATGCCAAACTGTGGTAGTTCTGGACCCCAAAGTGAGAGCCTGGAATGTGGACTGGCTTCCTGTTAGTCATGAGCACATGACTGTTTCCTCGTCACATTTATGATGTTGGTATCATTGCCATGATCATAAATGTCCCCCAAACCAACTTTAAAATCCAGCCAGCTGCACCGAGTGATGGAGTTCTGCACTGCTGGCAAATGGTACACTGCAGGATTAACCCCATCCCAACAGTAAGCAATGGTATTAGGAGAAGATGCAAGGAAATCTGCGAGGCCCTGTTGTAACTCCTCATTTCATCATTGCTCACCGGTAGGAAGGGACTGGTCATGTCTTTGGCCATTTCCACACTAGACTGTTATAGCGCTATGATTCCACTTTCAACATCCTATGGAATCCTGGGGTTTGTGGTTTCGGGAGAAGCCAGCTGGCCCCCTCCCGAAACCGCAAACCCCAGGATTCCATAGGATATTGAAAGTGGAATCATAGTGCTATAACAGTCTAATGCAGAAATGGCTTTTCTGTGGTATGCCCATGACCAGTATTACAAATGTCTGCCGTTTGATGCAGTTTGTCAGATCAGAAGAGAGAGGATAGCTATGATACCATAGCTGATCACAGAATCATAGAATTGGAAGAGACTAAGGGCCTTTCTGCCCTATACTATTATAGTGCTATTATTCCGCTTTCAACATCACATGGAGTCCTGGAGTTTGCAATTTAGGGAGAGGCATTTAGAATTCTTAGCCAGAGGGCTCTTTGGCCTCAATAAACTACAAACCCTGGGATTCCACAGGATGTTGAAAGTAGAATAATAGCACTATAACAGTGCAGTGTGAAAAGACCCCCAAAGGGCCATACAGCTCAACCCCCTTCCATGCAAGAATACACAATCAAAGCACTCCCAACTGATGGCCATCCAGCCTCTGTTTAAGACCCCTTCAAGGATGGAGACTGTACCATGCCCCAAGGCTGCTCTTACCATCAAGAACTTCTTCCAAAAGTTTAGGTGGAATCTCTTTTCCTGTAGTTTTAAGCCATTGTCTCTGGAGCAGCAGCAAAGAAGTTTCCCTCATCTTCGATACAACATTCCTCCGAAGATTTAAGCATGGCTATCATGTCACCTCTTAACCTTCTGTTCTGCAGGCTGAACATACCCAGCTCCCTATGCCACTCCTCACAGGGCATGGCTTCCAGGCCCCCAGGTCTCAGCCATAATTTGTAAATGTTAACACATTAGCATTAGCATTCCCAGGAGAAGATCCAAGGTACAGTATCTGCTATTTTCAGCTTTTCCAAGATTCCAATTGTTTCTTATTTATACTAAAGAGTGGATGTATATATGTATATATACATATACTAAAGAGTGGGTGTATATATATCAATCAAGCATATTCAAAACATTGACTAGGATCCTGTTAATGACTTATACATACCTAAGTTCCCTTAGACATGCAGGTATATCTTCTTGGTCACGGTCCATGTTCAGTGGAAGCAGTTGCTGGAATGTGTGGTGCCCAGGGCACATGGAACCAATCCAAAGAGCACATACAGATGTGCATTTTGCATTGCAGTTGTGCATTTCACACTTGTTTGCACATTTGGTTGTTAACATTCACTAATATACCAGGGTCACATAACTCTGGGAGGTAAAGTTACGGCCATTTCCTTGACCTTAGCCAGGTTTTGAAAACGGGATACTTTTTGGAAACAGGGGCCACATGAACAAAGGAATTTGCCTTTTATTCTGCCAGAGAAACTCTGTAAAGGGGCAGGGAGGAATAGTTACACAGTGCCTCCTGACTGTAAGCAGCAAGGGCCCTCTAGATCAGGGCTGGTTGAACAGTGGAGCTGGGACCACATGTAACACCCCCCCCCGCAAAGCTGTTTCTGTGACCTTTGCTTTTGACCAAAAGGGGTGCATAGCTTTTCTTGGAAGCCAGAATCAGAAATGCAGCAGCAGCAAGTGAGAAGGCAGTAGGAGGAAAGTCCTAGAATTGAAGGGCCGACAGGACACAGTCTTTGTTCCAAAGCATTTATTGTTATGGCTTTCTGGAAGTTATAAGGCTGTTGTTACCATCTCACTTCACTACTGACTTTGTTGGCTAAGGTTGTATAGTCGTCCCACCCTATCCGCAGTTTTGCTTTCCAAGGTTTCAGTTACCCGCAGGCAACCTCTTCCCTCACAGACTCACCTTCCTCCCTCCCACTCTTTTTTCCCTGGCATCCGGGCAATGGCATTCATGCAGCCTGCTCTGGGTCCTGCCCCCCACACCTTACTGCCTGCTTGTCCACCCACTACTTTAACCAGCCCTTTACCAAACACCCTCATAGGAAACTGGCATCACCTAGCCCTCTAGTTTTGCAGGGGCCATTAAGAGGCTTCATATTATCCAGGAGTATGAAGCCTCTCTATGGTCCTTGTGAAGCTAGAGGACTACTTCTGGTGACAGCATAGGGTTCAGTACTATCCACGTTTGGGATATCCATGGGTGTGCGTGTGCTCTGGAATGTATCCCCCATGGATGGGGGGGGGCAACTGTAATTGAAGTGCAGCAACATCTGGTGGGCTGCAAGTTGCCCACTGCTGCTCTGGTCTATCCAGTCCAAATCTGTTTTAAAGACCCTAGCCAAAATCCTGTATCACCTTATCCTTAACTAAGCACTTAACTAAGTAACTTCTCCTGGCCTGACTCCCAATTTTGACCCTTTTACTACAATCCTAACTCATACCCCAACTTACTTTACTGGACATAATCTGCATGGGGAGAAAGAGGTTCATTCTGCCAAAGATCAGAACATGGTTGAATGATGTTTCCATCAGGTTTTGGAGGTGGTAGGGCAAAGAGAAGTTACTTAGTGAAGTAAAATCGGCCCTCTACACTTGCAGGTTTCACTTTTGTGGATTTGATTATTTGTTAGTTTCTTTAACCCCTGCCCTCCCTTTCCGGCACTTCTTTTCTGGGGAAACTTTTTCTCTTGGTGGCTCCAATCAGACCATACGGCTTTCTAAAAACTTGCCTCTGGTCCTTTTGCTGTCTAGCCAGGTGCTGCCTGGCCAGGGAAGGATTTGTAGTTTGGGGAGAAGTACTGAGATTTCTCAGCCACAGAGTTCTAGTGTCTCACCAAAGTACAAACCCCAGAATTCTGTAGAGTGGAACCATGGAATGTATAGTGCTATAATTGTGTGGTGTGAAAAGGCCCCTGGTCACAATCTTCCACCCTGTGATGAGATGTGTTCTCTTGCTATTTAAATTATAGCAGTTATTTATTAATTCACATTTCAATCCATATATTCAACATATGGGAAGTTATGTGCCCTTTGTGTCTTCTGTTTTCCTGGTGTGGTCACCCTGGAAAGGGTGAACTGTCCATTGTGGGTTTATTTCTTTTGCTGCTCTACGTTTCTTCGGGCCTTGAAACATTGGCCGTCCCTGCAATAAAAGACAAAGACTGGACAATTACTTCCTTTGTGGCTGTCTGCCAGCCTTGTCAAGAAACCAGTCACTCTTCTTCCTCATTTCCATGCAATTGCAGAACTCAAAAGGAAGAAATGCAGGAGGTTGCTTCCAACATAATAAACCTCAGTTGCATTTCTTTCTTGTCTTGCCAGGTCTCAGAGAAAAGAAAACCAAATGGCTTATTGCTCCCTTCTCCACCGCCAATGACAAACATCCAGTTTCTGTCTTGGGAAGGAGAACAGGTATGAAGAAACACTTCTACCCATATCAGCCTACCTGCATTTTCAGGTCATCTTCTGAGGCTCATTCACATGCCCACCCCTAAGGATACCCAGAGGAAGAGGGACAAAGAGGAGGGCTTTTTGGTGATGGCCCCATACTAGTGGTACATTTTTTCAGTTAAATGTGCCAGGGCCTATCTTTGCAAATCATTAGAAGAGACCTAAAGACAGGCCAAGATTCTACATCATGGTCTATGTTTCATAACTACACAAATTCCTAGTTACCTTACAGAATCATAGATCTGGAAGAGATCACAAGGGCCATCCAGCCCACCATCAAAGCATTCCAACAAATGGCCATCCAGCCTCTGTTTAAAAACTTCCAAAGAAGGAGACTCCATCACATTCCGAGGCAGCATATTCCACTGTCTACCATCAGGGAGTTCTTCCCAATGTTTAGGTAGAATCTTGTTTCCTGTAGTTTCAATCCATTGCTCCATGTCCTGGTCTCTGGAGCAGCAGAAAATAATCTTGCTCCATTTTTAATATGACATCCCTTCAAATATTTGAATATGGGTGTCATGTCCCCTCCTAATCTTCTCTCTTCCAGGCTCAATATACTCAGCACCCTAAGGCACTCCTCATAGAGCAGGTTTTCCAGATCTTTTACCATTTTCATTGCCTTCCTCTGGGCACATTCCAGCTTGTCAATATCCTTCTTGAATACTGAATACTTGAATACTTGAATACTGGACACAGTATTCCAACTGACCAAAGCAGAACAGAGTGGCACTATTCGTATTACTTCCCTTGATTTAGACATTACACTCCTAGTGATGTAGTCTAAAATCATATTGGCTTTTTAAGCGGCCATATCATACTGCTAGCTCATGTTCAACTTGACTCCTAGACTTCTTTCACGTGTTGTCAAGTCAAGTGTCACATGAAAGGGGTAGAGGAATCTTAGTAGACCACAAGCAAAGAAACCTGTTACTGAATTGCACAGATGAGCATCTGAGCAAGAGTGCTGTGATGCACATTGGATACTCCTGCTATGCTCCTACACTTCCTATCTGCGATCCTGATGTGCATCAGGAAGCAACTCCAGTGCACATTGCTGCAGTTGCGCATTGAGCTGTTGCATATCAGTCACTCCACTGGCTACCACTGTGTAATGGTAGTCCCTGGGTTTATACAGAGATCACAGAAAATACTCAGGCCATTTCTGCACGGGGTGAGGGAACTGGGTCTTATGCCTCCCTGGTCCAGTCCAGGCTGCTCCGGAGCAGTGTGTGCTCATCGCTCCGCACTGCTCCGGCGTCGAAAATGGTGGCTTCCAGTTGGTTGAGGGTCTCGACCAACCACTGAAGCTCGCCAGCATAAAGCCCGCCCCTGGCAGATCGCAGGCTCGCATTGGTGCAAGCCTGCAAATCTGCACAAGGGAGCAGACTCGCACTGCCACGCTCCGTGCTTTTGAAAAACCGAAAGAAACAGGTTTTTCAAAAGCATGCTGGATGACCACTTGGGGTCGTTCGGGAGCAGGCTGAAGTGAGGATCTACGTTAAATAGTCCGGACCCAGTCCGCTCCCAGATGCAGATGTCCTCACTGGAGGACGGACTGCACCATTTCAAATACTCCGTGCGGAAATATTCCTGCCCATGTAAGTCCACTTACAAACATGTAAGTGCCATTCTGAATTCCACCCATACTTGGTTTTTGTGGCTTTCCCTTAAATAGATTTTATTGGGCTGCTGAATGGAAATGCTTTTAGATGGAGTTGTTGGTGATTTTTAAAAATTTTTTTACATGGGTGAATTATGTTTCTGTGAGCTTTGGGAAGGTCTGGAGTGTGTCAGTAAGTAACTGCTACAGAATTCCAACCAGTGCTTTTTGGGACTACAACTTCTAGAATCCTCCAGCCAGTAGGATCATTGGCCAATATCGCCTAAGGGACTTTGGAACCTGTAGTCTCAAAGAGTAACCTTTCCAAGATCTGATTATGCTGGCATCTTTGTTCTCACTAATGGTCTATAGAAGTGTGTGTGTGTTTATTTTCTCAGCTTCAGTCACATGGAAAAAGGTAAGCACACCAAAGAGGAAATATTTTGAATACGTTATTGTATCAGATCATGATAATTCTTGTAAACAGTGAGGGAAAGAGTCAGATAAATAAGAAAGCAGGAATTACCTTGCTATAGTATAGTCCATGGGAAAAACACTGACTTTCAATGAACAGTTGCCACTCCTTGACACTGGGGCATCCAGCTTCAGCTGACTTCCACACTTCCCTCCCAGAAGCAGAGCTGCATGTGGAGCAAAAGGAGGGCATGGCCCCTAAGTATGAATCCTCTCCCCCAAATTCCTAGCAGTGCAGACTGAAAATAATTCACACCTGGTGTTCTTATATTCGCTGGGTTTATTTTCCCTTGGTAACTTTGCCTCTTTTCTTTGGATATCCAAGTGGTATTTCAACCTGCTCAACTGAAGTCTTAAGTTACTCAAATGCTATTAATTTAGGGGTTGGAAGAAAATTTCACAGGAAGGCAGAATTTTTATATGGGATGCGGTCCTCATTTTGCTTCCGTCCATAGCTACACCATGGGTCCTTCTCTTCTCTTCTCTTCTCTTCTCTTCTCTTCTCTTCTCTTCTCTTCAATTGCAGACTGATTAGCACTGGGACCATTCAAGGAATGTGTTGGTACTCTCCACAGTTGTTTCCAAAGCCAATCAGCTGAACAAGGAGAACAGTTGCAAGTGATGGGATCACAACACTCAGGGAGTTTGCTGGTAGGGGGGATACAGTCCTCAAGATCTGTAAGAATTAGGACCAAGATCCTAGAGCAACGATTTAGTTAACTAAGGAGTGTCTCTTGATCCAAGCTTCCCCCCATCCTGCTTTACCAGACAGCAGCCTATCAATTGGAGTGTAACATACTAATGTTTCCTTCCCCCTCTGGCAGTGAACTCTGGCGCCACAATCAGAAGTCGGATCCCTGTTGCATTGAATTGACCTAAGGTTTCTAAGCAGAGGTTGGATGGCCAGATGTCAGGGACACTTCTGTCATGGATTTTGCACCTGGACTACTAGATCAAGTCACCCTTGGAATCCTCTGAAACACTACAAATCTACAATTCAATGAATGCAGCTCTCAACAGAAGATTCCCCATTTTCGTTCTAGAATTTGGGGTCACCCAATTAAGTTGCTCAGCAGAATTGGGACAAAAGGCAGTACTTACTGACATATAAGTTAATTAATTTATGTGTGATATGAGGAAAATATAGGGTAAGAAGTCCCCCCCCACTTTCTCTCTACACACACACTTCCATACATGCAGGCCATTTCCGCAGTAGCCTGTTATAGCGCGATGATTCCCCTTTCAACATCCTCTGGAATACTGAGGTTTGCAGTTTAGGGAGGGGCTGGCTGGCCCCTCCCGAAACTGCAAACCCCAGGATTCCAGAGGATGTTGAAAAGGGAATCATCGCGCTATAAAAGGCTACTGCGGAAATGGCCGCAGTGATGGACATTGACCTAGATGGTTTTAAAGGCAGATTAGACCAACTGAAGGCGAATAAGTCTATTCAAAGCTACACGTTCTGATAAATGAACCTGCAATAGAATCTTGAGTGCTTTTCTTTCAGTGTTCCAGCCAGCCATGACCTCTTCCAGACTACTTGATCCCATCTCTTCTTCCCCCACAGCCAGCCAGTATCCCAGGCCCACTATATGTGCTTTACTCCTCCTTGAGCAGTCTTGAAGGGCTTCTCCCCTTAGGGTTGTTTTCCTCAAGACCTTTTCATACATCTGCATATCCTTGGTTTTCCAAAGCCTGCTGATACCTCCCTGTGCTGCATAGATAGGGCCGTTTTGACTATGTCTTGACCTACCCTTGGAGACCGTGTCTGCTCTTAGGCCATTTCCACGCTACACTTTTATAGCGCGATGATTCCACTTCCAACATCCTGTGGAATCCTGGGGTTTGCAGTTTCTGGAGGGGTTGGCCAGCCCCTCCCAAAACTGCAAACCCCAGGATTCCATAGGATGTTGAAAGTGGAATCATCGTGCTATATGAGTGTAGTGCGGAAATGGCCTTAGAATATAGCAGTGGCCATAGCAACTTGACATCCTCCAGATATTTTAGATTGCAACTGATTGGGGCTTATGGAAGTTGTAGTCTAACGGGTCACCTACCCTTTGTATATAGGATCAATAAATTAGGGCTACCATATTTTGAAAGGCAAAAAAGAGGACACATTTACCAACTGACTACTCAAACTACTGATTGCTATGACAACTCTCACTCCTCAGCTGGGTCAGTCCAACAGATAAGATAGACATTCCTGGCAACATTGGTGGGACATATTTCTCCACTCCACAGTCTTTCTTTTTGGTGGGTCCTCCCCTTGGGATGGAGAGGGATGGAGGCACTGGTGATGAAAATGACTCAGGCCTCAACCCAACTGGATGTCAGTGAGTCAGTCAGTAACTCCGTGGGTCTGAGGCTGTTTCTTTGAAGGCTTTCCTCACTGTGGCATGTCTCTCCTCCTCCTCTGCCTGCTACTTGATTGCCAACTTCCTCCAGTCCACACTCTGTAAGAAGACTCAGACATTTTAAACATCTGCCTGGACAGAAACTTTAGATCTGAAAAAGAGGACACGTTTGAGGAAAAAGAGGACATATGGTCATCCTAATTAATTAGAGCATTTAGGTTCAGAAGATATACATTCTAGAGCTGAATTCCAGTTACTTGACATGGGAAATAACAGAGGGCTTCTGAAAATCAACTGTCTCGAAACAGGACGCTAGACTAGATGGGTCCATCTACCAGGGTTCTTCTGTTACAGTTTGTTAATATACCAACTCTCATTTCCTCTGAGTAAATGGGGCAATATTGTCATCTCATTAACTCTTGAAATCGGGTGGCAGCCTTCCTCTACCTATTTAGGGCTGTCTAGACAGATTGTCTGGGAATGATTGGGTTTGCAGTCTAGGATGATGAAAGCACCATGACTTCACAATCAGCCTCTTTCCAACGCATCTGAGTTTTGCATAGACTCTGTCATCACTGCTCCATCCATTTTCAACACCAGTCTGCAGACTGAGAGGATAGAGTGAGGAAACCTACCAAAAAAATCCGCATTTACATGTGGTGGCAACTTTCCCCGACATGCATGCAAATTTTGAGCTAAGAATTGCAAACTTCAAATGTTCTTCCAGTTCCGGATATCAGTACTAGAACTGAGAATTACCGGTAAGCCATTTTTGCACTAGACTGTTACAGTGCTATTATTCCACTTTCAACACCCTACGGAATCCTGGGATTTGTAGTTTAGGGAGAGGCCCCTTCCTAAATTGCAAATCCCAGGATTCCATAGGATGTTGAAAGTGGAATAATAGCACTGTAACAGTCTAGTGCAGAAACGGCCTTAGCTTTCTTCAGTTTGAAATGTGAAACCAGAAAAAAAATTCTCCTGTGTCATCCTTTCTCAGAACAGGTGTTCCTGTCCTGTGCCCAGAATGGGAAGCTGTTTTCCCCAAGGTGAGGAGAGAACAAGGGCATGCTGGCGTGTGCACACGCACACACAGGCACCCTTTGACTTCTGCACCTCATTCTGATACATAGCATACAGTACACACCCCTCCTTGTGATCTCAACCTCCCCAACCTATGGAATCTACTCATTAATGGGAAGCAGAGGTGAAGCCGCTCCCAAAGGCTTTTCCTACTGCAACTGGATTGAGCAAAGCTGGCCCTTGGGGCCATATTCATTCCCCCTCAGTTGTTTTTTCCAGCTGCCTCCTCCAGATTTCCTGCACTGCTTTTTTGAGGGGGTTCGGTGGGCAATGATCTGACTTTTTTTGGAACCTCCAGAACCTCTTTCACATTGCACAGTGATAGAACTACAATTCTACTTTAGCTGCCATGGCTGCATTTTATGAAATATAGGGCTTTGTAATTTGGTGAGGCACTAGACCTCCTTGGCTGAGAATTAAAAAAAAACAACTCCCTAAACTTCAGATCCCAGAGTTCCATAGGATGTCCTCTTGACAATTAAAGAGGACCATTAGCACTATAATTGTTTAGTGCTGAAGGGCCCTAGGAGTGAAAATTTGCCCTTTAAACAGGTCACAAGGCCCTCATGCACCGTTTAATATTGGGGAAAAAATTCATGCTGTTTTTCAGTACTAGAAATGGATTTACTCTCCAACATTTCCCAAACGAAAACTGGGACACGTGTGGCCAAGTAACATCAGAGTGTGGTCAGGTTGGCAAAAGTTATTAAAGAGGAAGAACAGACAAGCTAGGAATGGCTACAGCAGTTTATTCTTGCCTGAGCCCACAGGGAAGGTCAAGAATCTTGCCCTTCCTCTCCTCTCCCTACTTTTGCAGTTTGAACTCAGTTTGCAGCAATTTAAATAAGCTGAGGACCAAGGGAGAAAATGGGAGGAGGAACATTTTTAAAGCAGTTGAAAAAGTGAGATGACAGAGAACTAATCAGGACTGTCTCCACCAAATTGGGACAGTTGGAGGATAGGACCTCTGGTGACTTCTGGTTTTGCACGTTTTCTTTTTCATATTTTGGGCAGTCTGTTTGATCCCCAATGGGTCCTGGGGCAAACCCTTGGGGCCCAGACCCACTGCAGTGGCCCACACCTGTTCATGTACCATGTGCCTCTGGCAAATCAAGCTTTCCTCACTCCTTGCATTTTCTACTGGGAAAGGCAACTCTAAAAAATATTAAAGCATAAACATAGAGAGAAAATGGGAAAAGATGAAGAAAAAGTTGAAAAAGTTGGAGGTTATGTAAAATATGATCTGGGAACTAGGCATATTTATATGTATGCGCCTTCAAGTCATCTATTAGCTTATGGTGACCCCATAGTGTTTTCTCAGGCTAAGACTATTCCTAATAATAACTAGGGCTGACCACGCTTAGCTTCCAATATCAGATGGGATCTGGTGCCTTTCGGGTATTTAGGCACATGCATTAATAAAAACTAGCTATGGCTGGGATCCTATATTGCACATAAAGCTGAACCAGTGCACTTCCACTGGGCTTCCCCTTCTGTCCCCAGTGTGTCTGTGCCCTCAGGTGGCTTGTTGACTAATGGTGACCTCAAGAATTTCATAGGGTTTTCTTAGACAAAGAATACTCCGAGGTGGTTTGCCATTCTCTTCCACTGAAATATAGCCCACATTACCTGGTATTGCTTGGTGGTCCCCTATCCAGGTAGCAGGGATGTATTCAAGTGTTCTACTCCAAGTCAAAAGTCAAGTCTCTCAAATCTCAAATTGAGTCTCAAGTCCTTGCAAGATAATTCAAGTCAAGTTTCAAGTCTGGGACCCAACTGTAATTGAAAAAAAGGAGGTGGGGTGGAGTTAAGTTGAAAGCAAACAGGATTGGAAGGAAGCCTTCAGCTACCGAAGAACAAGCATTCTTTCTGGAAAGAAACTGCTCCCCACTCTACCATAGCTGGCAATGATGCCCTGACTCTCCTGTTCACTTGTGAGCAAGCAGGATTGGAATGAAGCCTTCAGCCACCAAAGAACAGTCAACTGTACAACCAACCCTTTCCTCTCCCTCTGCTCCACTGCTCCTCACCATCTACCCCTCTCAATTATCTGCCTTGGCAGGGTGAGACCCTCCCAGACCTCCCGCCAGCCCCAATGCTGAGACCACTCCATGCAAACACACACACACAGCTACAAACCCATGTTTGCTCCCTTCAGTCTTCTTGTACATTTGCTTTCCTATAAATGGTCTCTCAAAAAACACAGGAAACAAAGAGAGGCAGGGAAAAGGATCATGTGTAACTCTCACTGAGTCATCAACATAATACTTCCTGACTGCTAATTGGGAAAAGGCTGGGGGAGGTGGGACCAGCAAGGGCAGCTAGTCGGTCACTAAAAGCAGCAAGTCACAAGTTGAGTAAAGTCAGTCCATCATTTATTGCCGAATCCAGTCCGAGTCGAGTCATTGAAGAGACTTGAGCCTGACTCAAGTTCGAGTCAATCAACTCGAGTCTACATCACTGCCAAGTAGTTCCCCAAATGATACTTTTGCTCCCGAATGACATTTTCATCAGTCCTCAAATTTCTAGTATTGCAGTGGCTTAAGAACTCATCCAAGCTTTAAAAAGTACAGTTAGATATTCAGAGGGAAAGGACTGAACAAAGTTCCAAGGGAATGGCAATACAGAAAATATAAAAGTGAAAGGCATGGATGATCGCAAGTTTCACAATTTGAATGTTAGAACAGTTCAGATCCTCTCCCATTATCCTGAACAAACAAGGAAAAACAGGTAGAGTTTGTAAACTGCAGCGTACGAACACAATCAACCATTGTGTGGCTAAAGGACAAATGCTCATTAAACAGCATTAGCACCCTATTTGGCATATTTATGGGAGTGTGACAACAATGTAGATGACAACAGAAGAAGTATTTTATGTGTGTATGAGCTGGCCTTTCATTAAAACGCAGTACAAGGAAAACTATTTGTCAGTAGCTGTAGTAATGTGTAGGTTTGGAGAAATAAGATCAACCAACACACCCAAAGTTGGAGTACAAATGGGAATGTTAAAAAAAGAGAGAGGGAGCAGGAAATGAAGAGCTGTGATAGGAATTTTGGCATACAGTGGGCCCTCGGTATCCACCAGGTTTTGTTCCAGCCCCCCCCCCAGATACCACCATTTGTAGATGCTCAAATCCCATTAGCTATAATGGTGTAGTAAAATGGCATCCCTTATATAGAATGGTAAAATCAAAGTTTGCTTTTTGGATTTTTAAAAATATTTTTGCTTGAATCTGTGGATGCAGAATCTGTGGATATAGAGAGCCAACTGTATTCAGATGAACAGGTCTATAGTGGGCACAAGGTTGCTAGGTGGGCTTTTTTTACAACGGCCATTTCTGCACTAGAATGTTATAGTGCTATTATTCCACTAGACTATAACAGTCTAGTGTGGAAATGGTCACGGTCTTTTCTACTCCATGGAGACATTCAGGAGCAGCAGTGGTATCACAGTCCCTCCAGCCCACACTTTAAAAAAACAAAGGCCAAGATCCTGAGTAGGCCGTGTCGTAGCTAAACTCTATTCCCCAGTCTGATCCCACAAACCCATCTTAAAAGCCAGGCAGCCATATTGAGTGAAGGAGCTCTGCAGCAATGGCAAGCAGAGCACCCAAGGATGACATATCCAGGCCCCTTGTGCCAACAAACCATGGTGTGATGAACAGAAGCAAGGACAAACACAGGGTCCTCCATGTCACATGGCTCATTGGTAGAAGGGGTTGGACGAGTCATCTTTCAATGCCCTGCTCATCAGTGCTATAGAACTTCACTCAGTATGGCTGCCTGGCTCTTAAGGTGGGCTTTAGGGACATTTGAAGTCATGGCAATGTGCCACCATCATAAATGTGAATATGAAATAGTTATAAGGTTGCAAGTCAAGCTTACGACATCAGGACTGTTTGTCAGGATATCAGCCAAAAATCAGAACTGGAAGTGGACGTTTTGTTTTAAAAAACATTATTATTTAACATTTCCAGGGTGCGTGCATCCCACAGCAGGTGAAAACTTGGCCACTAGCCTGACCAAAGTTGCCCACTGTTATGCTAAAGGCTCCAAGTAAAATCAGACATCAAAGAAGAGAGAGAGAGACTCTTTGCCATGTACCCCTCTCTAGCTAAAAAAGAATGGGAAGAATTCTAGGCACTCCTGTCAGAGTGGAGCATCCAAAAAGAGGATGGGATCTGAGCGGGCTGGATGAGGAGGCTTTTATGAGTAAGAAAAAGCCTTTGAGACAAAGGTTTCCCATCCCTGCCTCATTAGTGGGCATGGATGTCTCCCATATGAAGTTTTGCAAGAAAACATAAACAGAAAATCAAACAGTTAGAAAAGTTAACAGGCCAGGTTCTCTTTGCAGGGAATCTGTCTAATTTCACACTGTTCCTTTCAATGGGCCCTGCATAAGGGAAGTCCAGGCATCCCAGTGGGGTGGAATGCCTCATTATGTCTGTTTCGAATTTGCATAACTTCTGGATGGACCCTTCGATAGCTGCTTTATTTAGCTCTGAGGAAGAACTTGAAGAACACTTGCGGAAGTTAAAGGACTATATATCCCAACTTAAGGTGATTTCTTTGGTTGATCATAGGGGATTTTTTGGTTATGGGATGTATCTCCAACTTCCCTTTCCATGGATGGTTATAAAGAGAGGAACATTTTGAAACCACGGTTACAGAGAATATCAAGACACAGTCACAATGAAGGGGCTGATTGTGATTCTGACTTTAGTCTTTGTTGCCAGCAACATCACTGCAGTCCACGGTAAGTAACCTTCATTGCTCTTATTATTTCAGCTTCATAAATCTGATGCATGGCCAGAATTTGGAAAAGTTACCTTTTTTTTAGATGACAGCTCCCAAAATCCCCTAGCTAGAAAAGTAACTTTATCAAGTGCTGTCTGGATTTAACTACCACTCATGTAATAGAGAGTAATAACAACAAAAATAGTGATCAATCCAACTAGTAATATAGATCATCCCCCTTTTTTTACATTACAATATAACAAGAAACATCCACAGATTTATTTTCTTAATCATAACAAGGGGGAAGGATTACTTTTAAAAAGTAATGTTCCAATTTCTGATGAAATGATTATGATTATTATTCCTATGGATTGAGATGGGGAACAGCAACATATTAAAATATGACAAGAAATTAGACACATAACACCAGTAAACACACACACACACACACACACACCATCATTAAGAGAGCATATAAAGCCAATACACAGGGGGGAATAGAAAGTTCTTTCCATGCTATATTTTTAAATTGAATTAAGTGTTTATTGTTCCCTTTTTTTCTTTTTCTTTCCTTCTATCTTTCTATCTTCTTTTTGTTCTATTTTTTTCTACTTTTTTTTTTCCTTTTCCTTTTTTTTCCTTTCCTTTTCGGATGCTTTTACTTCTGTTATAATGTATGTTGTTGCTTTTTTTCTCTTAATTTTAACCAATAAAGACTATATTTTTTAAAAAATCGATTCGTACTGTAAAACTCACAGTTTAAAAAGGCTTGCTGGAATTGACTGGTCTTAACTGCTGTTTTGAACTCAGATCCTATATCTAGCTGGTGAATCTCTTCCAGCAGATTATTCCACAATCTGAGGGTGGCTGAAGAAAATGTCCTCTGCATTCCCGTTGTGGGTTCAGTTTTGGCTGACTGAAGTAAAAGTTGTCCAGGGGACTTGAGTGTATGGGGTGGAGTCTATGAGAGAAAGAAATGCTATAGGTAATCTGGACCAAAACCATGTAGGACTTTAAAAATAACAACTCACACTTTGCATCTTGTCTAGAAACTAATTGGCAGCCAGAAGTGATTTTTAATATTGGTGCAATATGATCATTCCTAGATATACCAGTAGAGAGCCAGTCTGGCATAGTAGTTTGATCACTGGACTATGATTCTGGAGACCAGAGTTCGAATCTCTGCTCAACCATGGAGACCCACTGGGTGACTTTGGGCAAGTCACATTCTCTGAGCCTCAGAGGGAAACTCCCTCTGAACAAATCTTTCCAAGAAAATCCAGTGATAGGATTACCATAGGGTTGCCATAAGTCAGAAGGGACACAACAACAATGAAGCCAAAGGAGGGGGGAATCTGTAAGACCCTAGTAAGTGAATGCAAAGATACCTGTTAGACCTCCTAAAGCACTCCACTTCTACCCCAACAAGACTACTTTAAGGGCAAAAGCTAAACAGAAATGTTAGAAGTCTGGTGAAAAGGAGACTGAAAGGTGACATGTTTGCACTTTTATTTAAAGGGCTGTCACCGAGAGAAGGGTTCAGGTTTGTTCTCTGCTGCTCCAGAGGGTGGGACCAGGTCTAACGGTTTTAAGTTACAGGAGGGTGGGTTTCAATTGAACATCACAAAGAAATGACATCAAAAAGAGGCTGGACACCTACCTACTGAGGATGCTCTAGCTGGATTTACTGCATTCAGCCCCTCTGAACAAATCTTGCCAAGAAAACCCCATGATAAGTTTGCCTGAACTTCACCATAAGTCAGAAGCAACTTGAAGGCATACAACAACATGTACCTGCAACCAGTCTGGCTGTCATATTTTGAACTGAAGTTTCTGAACTTGGTACAGAGGTAGCCCAATCTCCAGGGCATTACAGAAGTCTGGCCCTGAGGCAGGATCCTAATCTCCAGTTCATCAGGTGCTGGGCACCAGCACAGGGATCATAATGCAAAATGCAGGGATCTCTTTGCTACCACATCAATTTGACTTATAGGCAAATCATTACCCATGACCTGGACTGTTTTTACACTCAACAGCTATAACTGTTTCATAGCTGTTTAACTGCCATAGCTCCGTCCTATGGGGTTCTGGGATTTGTAGCACACATAGAATTCTTTGCTAGGAAGCTCAAGATTAGAGAAATGAACTAGAAGTCTCTTGCAGACAATCTAGGTGTAGAATCCTATCTGGTAAATGTGTAATATACTGTAGATACACTCTTAGTTCCTTTTGACCAGCTGTGCTGGAAATTAAAGCAAGGGGTTTCTGTATGCAAAGGGCATGCTCCCATTAAATAATAATCCATGAATGGTAGAAGTGATAGAATCTGACTTTTTTTTCTCTCATGGTTAATTGTGTGCAGGTTTTCCGATGGAAGCCATTGTAACTCATGTGGGAAGATGCAAATGTCTGAAACACACCTCTTCAGCCATCAATCCTAAACAGCTTAAATCCATTCAGGTCATTCCCAGTGGGATTCACTGCCAAAGGACAGAAATCATGTGAGTAAGGCCACCACATTTAGCTACCAGCTATTGAAAAATGTGTGTGTGTGGCAGAGACTCATTTGTCTTTAACTTCCATTTCAGTGTAACCCTGAAAAATCACCGGAAGGTCTGTGTCCATCCCAATGCTCCATGGGTGCAAGACGTACTTAAGAAGGTGACAAAGAGGTACTGCTTTGAACATACATATTTGGATAAAGGAGAGACATTTCCCTAAGAGTTATTTGGAAGAAATGGGGTTCTTCCACAGTCTTCCAAGGAAAAAACTATTATGGTCCAATCCAGAGCTTAGAAAAGTTAATTTTTCAGATGATAAATCCAGTGTTGTGTAGTGGTTTGAGTACTGGACTACGACCCTGGAAACTGCTCAGTCATGGAAACTCACTGAGTGACCTTGGGCAAGTCACACACTCTCAGTCTTAAGCCATTTCCGCACTAGTCTGTTACAGCGCTATTATTCCGCTTTCAACATCCTGTGGAATCCTGGGGTTTGCAGTTGAGCGAGGAGCCTCCAAGGCCTCTCCCTCAACTGCAAACCCAAAGATTCCATAGAATGTTGAAAGTAGAATAATAGCGCTGTAACAGTCTAGTGTGGAAATGGCCTCAGAAAAACCTGTGATAGCTTTGCCTTAGAGTTGCAATTGGTTGGAGTTTGACTTAAAAGTACACAACAACAGCTATCACAGTCCACCAGTCAGCATGGACATTGATTTATTGATTAGCTGATCAAATGATTAAGTTTTCAATGGATTGAAGACTTAGAGTAACATAAATCATTTACAAATAATGAAACCTGATTTTTTTTTCTCTATCCTTGAGGGTTGGCATTGGGAGAGAGCAGGACTTTTGTGCTTTTTTAAACTGAATTTTATTTACACATATCTTTACATTAACTACCATAAACAAACAAAAATTAAAGGATGAAAACAAAAAGCAAAGCAAAAAGAGGTAGAAATACTTCTTATGATAGGTCAGTTACAACTTTAGGGTAGATTAAGCAACAAAAGAAAAGGAAAAGAGGTCCCTAACAAGTGGTTTATTTCAGCTCTTTTTCTTAATTTATCCCATTCATATTCTTCCTCACCCACAAAATAGCTCTCCAAAATTTGCCCTGAGAGCCTAGGGATCCTACAGAAAATTGTGGTCTATTAAGAAGACCGCTTTTTTTTAAAAAAAGTATTGCATTTTTTCTCTCCTGTGATTATCTTTCTCTTATTTATACTTTTTACAACAAAGTAATAGACACATATTCAATGAGCTATGCATTTTCTTCATGGTACAACAATTATTGTCTACCATAAAGCTTCTCCTATCAACTTTGTGTCTTGCAAGACATCTTCCTGAATTGTGAGTAGCTTCAATTCTTTCTCACAGATCAATGTACTTTTATAGGAAAAAAAAAACATTTCCCAGTCCTTCCTTATATTTTCCAAAACATATTTTCTACCTTCCCTGCTATGGTGAGGTGCAATCTATTTCTGTTTAAATTATTTAAATTTATACATATAGACTTGCACATGTAAACAGATGCAGGTAGAAGTGGTCTAAACCACATACTGCACACTAACCTCCCTGAAAGTTTTGTAAGCACCCCCAAATAGATTTGGGTGACTTGAGGTTCAGATCTTAAGTCTCCATTTGCAATTTTGTTATGCACTTCCAAGTCAACTTTAACTTTTGGTGAACCCTTTTGTAGAGTTGTGTTGCCAAGATCCATTCAGAGGTTTACTCTTGCCTTGCTTTTAAGCTGAGAGTGTCACTTGCCCAAGGTCACCTAGTGGGATTCCGTGGCTGAGCAGGGATTTGAACCTCCTAAAGTCTTACTCTAACTACACCATGTTTGCTCTCTGCAGTAAAAAAACTACAATACTGACCTCCCTTATTGGATAGCTGCAAGGCAGAGTTGAGATTCTAGCTGCCATCAGTTATGGCCAATGGCAAGGGATGATGGGTGTGGTAGTCAAACTTCTGGAGGGATGTATGTTCCCTGTCCATCTTGTAGGAGTTCCTGAGAAAGTATTCAGACACTCTGAGAACTCCTATGGGTGTTTATTATAAAAACTTTGCAGAAAAGGTGCCTAAATCCTTTCACAATAACTATGAGGAATGGATGAGTTTGGTATATGTAGCCTACAGAAGAGACCACTGATGAGATGAGATGGAGAAACTGGGTTTCTGCTGCTCTAGATAGTAGGAATAAAATCAACATATTGAAATTACAGGAAAGGAGATTTCAGGTAAATGTTAGCAAAAACCTCTTGACAGTAAGAGCTATTTGACAGTGGAGCAGCCTTCCTTAGAAGGTGACGGGCTTCTTTTGTGGGAAGTTTTTAAACAGAGTCTGGATGGTCATCTGTCAGAAATACTTTTAATTGTGGGTTTCCTGCATTGGCAGGAGTTAGATTTGATAACTCTTGAGGTACTTTCCATCTCTACAGCTCTATGATGATATGAAGAATAACTTCATGTTCATGTTATTAAGGGTGACTGGGAAAGAACCCAAATTTTCTAGCATTTCTGTTGCATCACTTTTGTGCCTATGCAATTCTTACTCTGAAGGCCTTCACAGAAATCCTGGTTTATGTAATGTTTAATATGTTTCCCTTTTACTAGTTAGAGGAAATGATCTCAAATGGACTTTACTCAAGAAAGGAAAATGTAAGAGAAGCTTGATGAAATCATCATATTCTACTATCACCAGATTTCTCTTTCTAGCTCTACTCAAAACCGCCATTCAGAACTCCAGTCTCCTTTGAAGATGGATGACAAGAGACATCAGCAGCTGACTTTATTTTTTCAAATAAACTAAGGCACAAAGGACATAAATTTGCTTTAAGAAAGCTTTAAACTTCTAGCTAAATCTATCATTAAATAATCATGCCAAGCAATTTCTAAGTTACCTTCACAAACCTTTACATTGCTCTGCAGTCTTAAGACCTACTTCTATCTTGTAAGAATGCAAGAACTGTCTTACTGTAACCTACAAGAAAGTTCAGAAAATCCAGCTTTCTGTCTGTAACAGGCGTTAGCAAGATGCTAAAACTCACATGTGAGTAGACAACTGGACTGTTTTAATTCAAGATGGGTCTTCAGAAAGATTTCTTGAAGAGTGGAAAGCCGTTACCAACTTATGAAAGATAAAGATGATCCGATTCTTATTGGATTTGGCTATCAGTGACACAGAAAGAAGTGTAATAGGGAAACTTGAGAGGTGGAAATAAGCTTGTTGCATATAACTGTTGATATGTAGATTGGATGCACTTTTTATCTTTGTTTACTCTCTATTTTTAAGATAACTTTGTGATTTTAGTTATAGATAATGCAGTTTATTATTTTTCTGTTTTTGTTGTTCTGACACTTTCTTAAACTTAATAAAAATATTTTTTAAAAAGTCACAAGTGATTTGTAACCACTACAATTGTTCAGAACAAAGCCTGTTAATGTGAAGGCAGAAAGTCTCTGGTTTACGAGATATCTCCAGTGAAAGGCAAGGAGATGAATGTTGGGCAGTTAGGTCAGACCTATCCTTCATAACTCCTATCTAAGCAAAGCCTGGAAACAACAGCTTGCCTACCTGTAACTGTCATTCTTGGATTACAACTGTCAGAATCACCCGGTCAGCACGGCAGAAGGCAAGAGGTTAGTTGGGACTTGCTTGCTTCCTTGTTTGCTTTCATACCCAAACACAGATTGAGAGAAGGGGGGGGAGAAAGGAAGGAAGGAAGGAAGGAAGGAAGGAAGGAAGGAAGGAAGGAAGGAAGGAAGGAAGGAGGAAATGCAATGCCCAACATTTCAGGATATTGTGTACAACTGGGCAGGTGTTACCCTGATTTCTGGGGTCCCGTGGGGGACACCTCAATGTGCTCCAAATCCTGGGGAATGGGAATTAGCCAGAGCACAAGCTGTAGCTCTGCAAGAGGCAGGGCAACCTAGCGAGATCTTAAACCCAACGTTTACGGGGTCAGGCCGAGTCAAAAACCAAGTGAAGTTAAATTATAATTGTTTTCTTTATTAAAAGACAGTCACTGCGCACTTACGTACTCACTCACACACAGATCTAAGAAAATAAAGGGAGGAAAGTCAACAGGGGATTTCAAGAAGGAGTTTTCAGGGGAAATACTACACCTGATCCTGTAGCCTGGGTAGCCAGAAGAAATGCGGCAAGTATGGAGCGGAGATTCTCAGCACATGGAAGCTGAGGGGAAGGCTCATCAAATGGAGCGGCAGCAAGGCGGGATGACAACCGTGAGCGATCTGAGGAAGCATTCAAAATCAGGGGTTCCTATAGGGAGAAATGTGCCTGTAGGGTAGTCCGTTCCCGGGGAAAACGATGGGTTTCGAATTGGAGACAAAGCCTCCGAAAGGTCAGCACTTAGAATGATTGGATTTTGACGGAGTTGTCAATAGTGCAGACAGTATGCAAATGGAGAGTGCTTGACAGTTGAGTAGTCAGAAGCGCTAATCTCGTCAAGCTGACTGTTTGGGGCAGAGAATCTTTTGTATGCTTGGTGCACACTTAATTTGGTTTCAAAATATACTTGCGTGGAGGTCTCCTGAAGCTGCGTGCCGGAGAATTACTGGCCTGCCTGGGATTTTTCGTGTATTTTTCAGCTGTTTGGCCGTGTCTGTTTGCGTGCTTATCCGGGGGCCTCACAAGCACGTGGAGGGGAGCAGTTTGGAATGGCCAATCCTTTGATATCAAATTATATTTAGTAATCCCTGAGCTCAGACTATGGACCACAATAACACAGGTGACAATGTCATAGAAAGCCAGCATTATGGGACTAATTCGGTGTGGATTATGAAATAAAATGTGACCCTTGGGCAGTGTTACTCAAAATGGTAGTTCATAAATTAAAGCCGTTCACTGCCAGTCTAAGTTTCCAAGAAAGACAGAAACAGTTATCATCAATAGGCAAAATATGGTGCTGGTCCCTGGCATGATGGCGGGGGGGGGAATAAACCCCCACTTCAGACAGATTAAGGAGTACTGTTCTGGGGGAATAAAAAGAACCATCTTCGTGGACGAGGATCAAAATATTACACCAGCATTCATCAGGGCAGAGTATAGCATCCAAAAAACAAAACAAAAGCCCTACAGAAAACCAGAAACATAGCACATAAAAACTGTAACTCACTAAAGCTTAGCCAATTAAATTATTAAAATCCCTGGGTAAATAAAAATATATTTTCTTTTGCACCTAATGACAGCAGTGTGAGTGCCAGGCAGGCAACCATCTTGAGGCAGGTCCTCCTATATCAAGATGTCAATGACAAGGCAGTCTTCCTCTGTAGGGGATTTGCATACCTCCAGTGGTAGGAGTACGAGGTGAAGGATGTTGGCCTTTAAGAACAGGAGGAAGTGCCACTTTGGGTAGTATCCTAAGTCATTTAGTGCTTTAAAATGAAAGAACCAGCACTTCAGAAGAAAATGAGCTGGTAAAGAAACTTTTTAAAAAGCAATGTGATAATGCCACGGAAAAAACTTGAGCATATGAACCAAAGTCCTGACAGCCATATTCCATACTAATCAGTTTCTGAACAGTCTTCAAGGGAAGACCCTTATAAGAAAGCTGGCATTCACCCCAAAGCTCTTTGCAACCGTTTGTAGACTCCCCTTTTGTGAGCTCGCCTAATTATGTGTATAGGGGTGGCTTCAAGTTGCCTGTCAACCTACGGCAAACCCACGAGTTTCAGAGTTTTCTCGGATAAGGAATATCTTCTTCTGAATACCCTACAGCACCTGGTATTCCTTGATGGTTCTCCATCCAAGTACTATTCGGGCCTGAGCCATCTTAGCTTCCAAGAGAGGATGGGATCTAGTGCCTTCAGGATATTAAACAAAAACAAAAATCCAGGAGCTTTAACACACACGAACAAGAACTTCAGTTGTTTGGTCTTAATACTAAGAGAACAACTTGTCTATAACAGAAGGGTATGATTGGTGAAAACTGATTTCTTCTGCAGTAATTTGTGGAATTGGTATATTCTAGCATTTGATAATTGCACAGGAATTTTAATGTATTAAAAGATACATACAAAGGCATCTTAACCAAAAAGTGATGCTTTTTATATCATAGCTCAGAGCACTGATAACCTACTGGAGTGCACAATTAATTTGGAGAACCAGTGATGTGGTAGTTAACAGTGCTGGAATGGCACTTTAGAGGTCCAGGTTTAAGTTCCCATGATTCATGGAATTCACTGGGTGATCCTGGGCCAGTCACCCACTTAGTCAACCCTACCTCACAAGGTTGTTGTGAGGGGGGTAGCCATGAGCGCATGCTTGAGCTCACAGGAGGAAAGACAAGATATAAACAGAACTACAAATATAGTCAGCTGAATTCACTGCTGTCATTAGGTGCAAACGAAAATATATGTTATTGATTGAAAGAAATGAATTTCCACAGGTATTTTAAGTATTAATCCAAGCTATGAAACAATTCCTCAGGTTATGAGAGGCATACAGATGGTTCTGGCTAAAGATTATACCGGCCAGCCAAAACACAATTCCAGTAAGTGTTGGGGATTTCTGAAAGATAGTGTATTACAATCATCGTCTTTATTTATACTCTCGCTTTTCCCAGAACGGGAACTCAAGGTGGCTTTGTTCAAAACAATATACTTACTGGAAAGAGAAATTTAGTTCTCTGTAAGGGATACAGAATAGAAAAAAGAGCAACGACAATAACATCTTTCAAGTGAGGAATAGCACAGGTTACTGACACCCAGCATCTCTTTCCATTTGCTTTTCAAGTTTCAGACTTCTAAACTCAGTCAACAAATCTATATGTCACTGAGTATTTTTGTTCAAATTCTGTGTGTGTGTATGTACATGCACGCTTATTATCACACAGGTTGATTACATGCATTTTAAAAATACCTTGTAGAACTATGCTGGAAGGCTTTCATTCCTTGCTTGGTATGGCAATTGCTCAGAATGTAACAGAGAAAAGTGGCAGATTCCAAGCACAGTCAATTTTACCACAGAAAGGCAGCAACAGACTGTGCATTCACTTCCCTATTAGTCCTGAGGACATTACTGTTTCCGAATTATTTAATACTATGAACCAAGCTGCCAGTCAAAACGTCCCCAGGGAGCTGTCTCTCACCCCAATTCATTTGCCTGCACCAGAGGAATGGTGGACAGATTTTCTGAGTTAGCTTCCATTCCTATGTAAGGTCCACAAAAGTAGTACCTAGCCTTAAATCTAATTGCTAGTCCCAACTAAGTAGACCCACTCAAGAAATAAAGCCTACGTGTGTTGTTTAGAATTCAGCAAATGATTCTCTAGTTGCAGCTAGTAACTGAAATCCAGCCCTATGAGTTACCGAAGAGAGTGAGTTAATTAGATTCACAACACAGTATTAAAAAAAGAAAGAAAAAAAGGAACTGTCTCTAAAATTGTGAAATCTGTGCCATGATTTCCATTGCTTTCTTGGCTGTAAGAGTACCCAGTGGTTAGCACTTAGGCACTTCATGGGCAGTGGTCTGCAGTTACCATGAGCTTCACAGCCATGTAATCCTTGCACAGAGGTGCTACATCTAAGGCCATTTCCGCACTAGCCTGTTATAGCGCTATTACTCCACTTTCAACATCCTATGGAATCCTGGGGTTTGCAGTTTAGGGAGGGGCCCAGGACCCCTACCTAAACTGCAAACCCCAGGATTCCATAGGATGTTGAAAGTGGAATAATAGCGCTATAACAGACTAGTGCCGAAATGGCCTAGAATTGTGCCCTCCATGCAGAGGTCTATATACCAGTCCATTCTAATTTGGGTGACTGAAGCACTCACTCCCAGGTGTCCCATGCAGCTACAGATGTGTGAAGTGAAAAAAATTGGGGTACTGGCTCCCCAAATAACAGTTCTAGAGCTCCAATGAAATTTCCCTTCAGTACCCAAATTCCTAGCACTGCTAAGAGTGAGATGTTCAAAATTTTTCATACTTAGAACTCTTGGATTTGCTGTGCACAAATTCAGTTGGTAATTTTGCCTATTCCATTTCTTTGGATGCCTAAAATTTATTTTCAAATGCTCAACTGAAGTTTTAAGTTTGGGGCCAGAATATACTCCTGGCTTGTGTAGGGGTGTAACTACAGAGGGACAAAAATGGAGTAGTGGAAGCCAACACTTTTAGAGACATATTTATGATTACACTGGTAATATAGACATGCAGATACTGTCTTCTAAGAAATAGAAACATATACACTCCTTGTCAGTGGTGTGCTGAGATCTGGCCACAGCCCCAATCCACTTAGTTCCTCTATTCAGGAACAGTGAGTAGTCCTGCTTTTGCCCTGTACACACAGAAGAGGAACAGCTCCGCCCTGTACCAAGAGCTGCTCCTTAAATGTGTCGTTCACAAACATAATATGTGGTTTTATCTGGAAGAAAACAAACCATTAAGTCCCGCCACCATGGAAGTCTCCTCCTTGTGCTTTTCTGGATTGAAAGCAATGTAATGATTGCCCCGCAAAAAGAAAAGCTACAGGTTTTTTTTTTAAGACAGAGAGAAAACAAAGAGTGTTAAGGTACAAGCAATTTTTCAAACAAAAGAAAGCCATTTAACTCGAACCTCCACTAGGTTGTACTGGTCATTTATATAGCTAAAAAACAGAAAACAAAAAAAGCAAATCAATGAAGGAACATAAGCTGTTTACAATGTTTCCCAAACTTTTTTTATTTCATTTCTCCCCCTCCCCTCCCAACAACATTACAAAAGATTGTATGTTTTTGTATTATTTAATAAACCGGCTCCTCTGCAGTTCATATACAATCACAGGCAAATTTTTAAACTCCATTTTATACAAACATCTCAAAAAATAGTTGGGAGTGAAGTATGGTAGGAAATATTGCTCACATTGCTAATTAACATGCACATATGAGGAGTAAAACTGTTAGTGCATACCTCCAGAGCAGGAAAGATTTTTTTTAATGCCTCCAAAGTGAAGATACAGTAGATGACTTGGAACATCACCCAGGAGGATTCTCTTCTATCCAAACCCAACTGAATGAACAAGAATTGGTGGTTCTCATTCATTTCAGGGGGGCTGGGTCAGGAGAGCTTCCCAAAAGGTTGAGTCCTCACAAAAACAAACTGAAAAGGTGAATGTCCAGAAAATTAAGTTTTTCATGCTATTCTACTTTCCAGTACTATATTATAATTGCTTTGTCAATTTATATATACATGGCCATATATGTAACGTTCAGAACTTGGGAAAAGTTACTATGGAGACTAAAATTCTCAGAATATCTCAGCTAGCATGGCCAGTGACCATGCTGGATGATGAATTCTGAGAGCTATAGTCTTTCAAAGTAACTTTTCTCTAGCACTGGTAACACTTTTGAGGTATATAAGAGATACCTGCACCATTATTACAGGTGGGGAGGGGAATGTTATCTTCATATGGAGAAAACTTATCATGCTTCTTAAACTGCTTAGCGCTTTGAACAGAACAACATTACAAGAAATATGGAGCTGCTCTTGAAAATGGAAGCTCAACGTTAAGTCTGCTCCATGTGCTGGTAGCATAATATTGATCATTTCTTCTCCTCTGCCAGATGATGCCAGTGATGTTGAGTAAGGAGTGGGAAAACGAAGAATGAAAAGACAGCAGGATGTGAGAAACATTCTACCACAGAGAGGAAATTTAATCTGGAGGCACCATTTTCAGCAAGCCCCATGTTCACTTCAACCCTGAATTTTTAACACATTATGCAACCAGTTTCAATTGATGGCAAGCAAAAGCCTCTCCAGCTGTAGATATTTCGAAAGCAAACTGTAGTCTTCCCTGACGCAAATGGTTCCTCTCTGCCTATCCCTACCACCACAACCAAAGGGGATATATTTCCTACTTCAGCCTGATTCAGAATTTCCTTTGTCATTTTACATATAGCTAGCAAATATGTATGGAAGGGAAACACATTAGGGTATACATTTTATACAACAGACTGTGCCTTAGGATTTAAAACTAATTTAACTGTTTTACTCTTTTTTAATTTTTAAGTGTATGAATGAGACAAATATAGGCTCTTTAAAAATTTTCATTCACATAATGAAAACAATTCTCATTTATTAAAAATATCACATTTTTGAGACTAGAAACAGTAAAGTGCATGAAAAGTTTAAAATATAAGCTCAAGGAATCTTATATAGCAGCAAAAAGCAGAATACAGAAAAACTTAAAAACATCTTTCCTTGTCACTTTGCCTTTGTTGTTCTTTGAAACATAAAGCATGGCTCAATCCACTAAAAGACTACTGTTAAGCAACCTCCACTTGTTTTAATGGACAATGGATGAAATTACTGCCAAGCCCGACCACAAGAAACAGAGGCTACTCAGCAGCTGCCTAGTGCAGACTGCAGCCACAGGTTGGTATAGAGATGGCATTGTGGGTTCTTCCACTCTCTGGACACACAAAGATTTTAAAAATGATCATTAGGAAATCTTAGAGAGCAATTAACTGCTGGGAATGAAACAACAGCTTTAAAAATATCCAATTTGATAGAAAACAATTAAACAAAACAAAACAAAACCATCATTAAAAGCGTGAGATGGCTATTTGGCGACTAGGGTCAGGAAAAAAAATCAGTCGAGGAATGATTATGGCAAATGTTTTCTCACCCGTACGGAGAAAGAAGCACACCCAGAAAACTCACTTCTTGAGTACAGAGGAGGCAGAAGCAAGTTGTGTCCCTATCCCCACTCTCAAATATTGGCTGAATAATTCTAAAGCCTTGCTGGAGTGGAGAGACTGAGGGGACGACGACTGTGATTTAAGAGAAAAGAAGTGGAAGGACCTGTGGACTGGTGAAAATTGAACAAAAGACTTCTTGCCATTGAATTTAAGTGCACAATTCACTATTCCACTGTTTTCAATTCAGTTCCTCCCCCATTAAGTCATTTTCTCTCCTGCTCAGTGGTTTGCCAGGATTACCAATGCTTATTTGCTGGATGTTGTCAAAAATGATCCCATTCAATAATGCAGACATTTTTGAGTGCTTTATCAGGAAAACTACTGCTACAGTGTTCTCTCCTAGAAGACACCATGACTACATTCAGAACTGAAAGTCATAAAGAGAACCGGAGCTTTCCCACTGACAGCTGGTAACTGCCACAGAAATGGTTCACTGGAGAGCAAGGAGTAGAAAAAATGCTGTTGGGCCATATGCAAATTCCATTTGCTTTCATGAGGCTTCCTCATTATATAGATTCTTAGTGATTTGAAATGGTGGTTCTAGAGAGCAACAAACTCTAATGGGCTGACCCTACACACAAGTAAATGTTAATAGGAAAAGTCTCCACTGAAGCAGCATCATTTTTTCCTGACAAAAAGTCTTACCTATTGCACCAATTTTAGTGTGGGTGGCAGAGGAGGTGAAAGCAATTTGTTCTGTGAATAATTTGCAAAAGCAGTAAGTGCTGTTTCCAATTTTTAAATGTTTCATATCAATTCTATCAGGGTGCTTAAAGACGATGAGCAGGGAAAAGAAGGTATGGCTCTTTTCACTAGGATGTAAAGAAAGCATTAGCTATGAATGTTTACATATATGCAAATCCTCCCATCTGATTTGTCTGTTTATAAAGGCAGCTTCTCTATGAAACCAATAAAGCTTGCCAGTTTAAAATGCGTGTGTAAATGTGCATCTTAAAAAAACTGGAAAAGGGAACAAACAACAACTTTGGTTCCAGCCCTAGTGCCAAATGGTACCAATATGCACCAAAAATGTGCAAAATTGTATCATCAACACATATAATGAAAGGAGCTCGAAGCAGCAGCTTTTAAAAGGTTGGCCATACTTCACTCCTACATACTTTGATTTACAACTGTACAGGTCCATAAACAAATGAGCAGGTCCCAGCCCTCCAAAAGGGCAGGGCTCCACTACCTCCTGGTAGGCAAGTGGATGCCATTGAGAGGAGGCAGGAACGGAGGGTGGAGCTCAAGCTGTGTCAACAGTGAGAAGTGGTCTGAAGGGATGTGCGGATGAGGGCACCCAGTGATGTTGTTCTCAACCAGCCACTGAGGATCCAAAGGCCCCAGGACACCAAGCACGTTCATATGAGTGTTGGAATAAAAAATGTAGTCAATCACACCCTAAAAGGTAAAAAGACAGAGACAAAAAAGAACCACAATTGGCAATTTAGAACAGAATCTTCTCAAACAAATTAGGTTAAAATTGCCATCTGCATGGCTTGTGTGTGTGTGAGTGGCTTCAACTTACATGGGGGAAAAAGAAAAAGGCTATCCTCGCACAATTGCATCACAAAAGGGGAGATGGCAGGAGGTGAGTGGGTCCTCACCAGAGCTTGGAAAAGTTACTTTTCTAAACTACAATTAATAAAAGTCTCTATCCAGTATACAGTGGACATGCTGTCTTTTGGATTCTGGGAACTAGTAACATTTCCAAGCCCTGGTCTTGTATCACATCTTATTTGCTCTGTTTAATGTCTCAGGAAGGAGCACACATTCTTGTCTGGTTTCCTTGGAAGACCTGTGCTGCGAGAGCAATCTAGAGCAGCAGTAATAGTTTTTGTAGCAGGTACGCCAGACTTCTAAGCAATAAAGATACATGCTGCCTTAAGCAGGAAGGTCATTCTAGGTTTATGGTCACAACTCTGCTCTTCATATCTTTATTGCAAAAAGGACTCTGCAACGGAGAGAAAAGAGGCTTAGCCCCTTGAACTTAAGTATACAAGTGCAACCCCCTGACTTTCCTGACAGTCTGAGCTCAGACTCAGAATGTACAAGCAGCAGTGTGATCCTGCGATGGCCAAGCAGACTCTCACAGCAGGATCACTCCTGACTACAGTACCAAGATCATGCATTTTTATGCACCTCAGTGCATTTCCATTTCAGCAGCACTACAATATGACATATGCATACCAAGCTCTAAATGTGTTTGGTATGCTACTTTTTCTAGTGACCAATTGCTGATCAATTATTCTAGTAACTGAGTATATTAGTGCATGATGAAGTTACCAGTGTTATTATTTGTACAGTTATTACAAGGCGGTAAATTGAAGCTGCAAAGCTGATGGGCACAGTGGAAGAAACCACAGTGTATTCTGTACTACATCAACAGTGAACACTTCACTTGCATAACTTTAGTGGATGGTCAGACTTTCATACTTCAATTTTAACATTCTTTTGGGTAGTGAGTATTTCACACAGTTACAATTTCCTAAGGCTGCAAGCCTATTTGCAATTGGTTTCACTTTTTAATGAGTATAAGAATAATTTGGCTGCTTTCTGCCACTTCACTACTTACTTTGAAATCAAAGGTGTAATTAGTATAAGGCATCAAATTGTTTTCATAAGCGCTCTTGAGTTGGAAGCCGTGAGTGATTCTTCCCTCAGAAGCCCCATTTTTTCCATTGCCGCTGAAGTTCATGAGACACTCATTATACCGTAACTCCTTGAAATCTTTATGGTTATCAGCTACTATTCCATTACTTAAGTATTCCACAACACCTGTTTTGAAAGACAAAAATAGTTAATTTGTAATTATCTAATACTGATGTGGCATTATAGCACATATTTATTTTTTGTTTAAGAAGAACCCAACTTTAAAACTTTATCTGTATCACCAACAACAAAAATCTCTCGTTTAGCCTTCACCACTATTTCTGTAGGCTGTAGAGTCCTGCACACTACTTCCCACAACAGTGAATCAGTTATCAGCTGGACTGCAGAACAGACTGTTGTTTCCCCAGTACTACTAGTGGGAGCAAGAACATGCTGTTCCTCAAGATCACTTGGGGGTGAGGGATTTGGTCAAGAACGCATGAGGGGTGATGTCCAAGCCTTTGCTCAGAACCAATCCTGATCAGGATCTCTAGAGGATGAAAATTTATTTGCATATCTCCTCTCTACGTACTGCAGTTGTGTGTGTATGATATGGCTTCACACAGCAAGAAACCCTACATGCCCCTGGTCTAAAGGTCAAGAGCTTAAGAAAAAAAGTAAGATATATGATGCTGTAGCCTCTTTTTATCTCCCAAACATCAAATAAAAACAATGATACCAATTAAGTTTAGTATCTTAAACACAAAACATTGAAAATTACCACTCCCCACCCTCAAATTTAAGATTTTCCTAATAATCCAAATGCTAGCACACATCATACCTGAATCAGGCAACGAGTTAAGATCTGCACACAGCACCAGAGGGATGGAATTCATATCTGCTGTTGGGCTTCCAGGCCTGCCAGAGGCTTTCTCAAGAATATTTTTCAGTTCAGAGACAAACATCATCGTCTGGACAAGTTTTACATCAGAATATTCAGGGTCCCAATGCATATGGGCATTTGCTACAATAAGGAGTTGGTTGTCCACTGTATGCAGTGGCTTCAAACCTAAAACCAAAGCATTACTGTTAAAACTAGGTTAACCATACTCCCTAATGGGTACAGAAGGAATCTTCTGTTTTCTCTTATGCATAATTTTTTTCCACATTGTAGCATTGCTGTGTTCACAGAGGGGTCAGGATACGCAGAAGCATCTTCTGGAGAAACTATTGCCTCCAATTTGCTGATTGTGCAGCAACCTCAGTCGCTATGGTGGTGGCTTGAAGCAATGGGAAACACTATTATATGTACTGGGCCAACCAGAGACACAGCCCACATAGATACGCCACTTCGTTAAAGACAGTATTGCATCACCCTAGCCAGTGATGCTTGTACATTCTCCTAGAGGAGATTCACATGAGATCTGTTGAGTGGATTTTAAAATGCTGTGAAAGAGGCAAAGCTGAAGCAGCATGTTCTCCCTAGAAAAGTGCCTGAAGTAACACCAGTCCTGTGCTTGGGGAAGAGGGGACACTGCTCCAGGGAAGAACTCGTGCTCTGTTTGGAGAGACTGCCATTTCCAGTACCATAATACCAGGAGAAAGGATCTTACGTAAATACAGAGTTTGGAAACATTACTTTACTGAACTACTGTTCTCATAATACATTACGCACATCTTCTGAGAGTGTGAAGGGAAAGTCTGGTGATGGGAAGAGCCCACAAATTCTTTGCTCCTTCCTCTTATGTTGAGTGCTGGGGGCAGACTGGCACTCCTCCACATAGGCTATCTTAGTAAAAATGGCTTTGGTGTCACAGTATCTCCCCATCACACTGCTAGCATTACAGATGTTTGCTTTGTAATGCCTACTTCAGCCCTCAAAATGAAGTCTGAGATGGGCAGTTATTCCAGGACAACTTGCATTTTAGAAGCTGCTTCAGCAAAGCAGTTCACCAAAATGATATTGTGCTGTTACCAACTTATTTGTATGAAATGGAGCATTGAAAGAGTTGAGTTTTTAAAAATCTAACCTCATGCAGCTTTACATTCTTCTGCTGAAAATTCTTGACACTCACCTGTCCCAAAGAGTTCTTTATGTACCTCTAACACTACAGCAACTCCAATGTTGTCCTTTGTCATCACTCTATTCAGCATAGCTTCCGATCCTTCGGAGTTTGCCATTGCCACTTGGTTGAACTCTACTGTATGCTTCTGCACCAATGTGAATCTGAAATTCCCCACAGCAACATAACAGTCAACATTTTATATAAATAAAATTCCTTTTTTTAAAAAAATGATCGGAACTGCTATTTAGAGAAAGTAAAAATAACCACCATAAGGCCAGAAACATAAAACACATACTTTCCACATTTTAAAAAAAGTGTATTAATCTCATTACCATCATACCAATGCAAAAACCGATGCTGATTTGTTAATTTGTTGCATGCTCTGTTTCAAACAAAAGCAACTTGGTTGCCAAGCAATTACATTTTTTAATCACTACTATTAAGATAATGATCAATATTTTTGTCAATTATATTTTAATTATTCCACATCTCCCTCCCACCTGAGCATATTTAAAAATATTTGCCAAATGAGGCAACACACTATTCGTCTAATAGAGGCTGCTGAAGTCCACAAAAACTTATGCCAAATTAAGCTTTATTCATCTTTAAGGTACCACTGTTTTTGTAGCAACAAACTATCACAGCTAATCTGTGAATTATTTAAGACCAAACAGCAACAGCTTCTTACTTTTCTGTTTTGAAGAATATTGCACAACCATCCACATGCTTTCGCTCTTGTTCAGACATGATTTTGGCACGTGACTTTGGAGAAAAAAATCCATCATATCCACGCTCTTTTAATGCTGGCAGAAAGAGGGTGAAGTATTGCTCAGTTTCTACTTCCTGGAAATGAACAGTCCATTGTTAACATTGCGCTTAAGAAACCTGGTAAGAGAGTTTTTTTACAGCTTCTGGGAAGGTTATGATGGCGGACAGGTAGGAGAGATAAACTGTATCGGTTTCTCCCATATGGCCTCAGATCTTCACAGTAGCACAAGAAAGAGCTACTTATACACCAGCTACTTAAGGATATTAAGAGAAGTTCTACTGCATGTGACTGAAGGTCATACAGTACAGCATCCTATTTCCGAAGGATCCAAGTACTGTGGCAGCGTAAAAAACATATAAAACAACTGTCCACCATTTCCCCTTACAACTGGTGTTCAGTAGGATAGGGCTCTGAACCCTTAACCTTCTTGGATAACAGCTCTTAACATTCTTTATTTATTAAAATACTAATCAGCTGTTCATCAGTCTCAGAAGGGCCCCAAAGATGATGTACAAAGAGAAAAATGATGAAACAAAAACAAACAACGTAGACAGCAAAGCTACCAAAAGAAAGCTAAATCATCCTCATATTAAAAACAACGGCGGAACATAAATGCCTTCACTTTATTTCCTGCCTAATAATGAGTAAATGCAGGCCTTCATGTAAGAATTCAAAATTTGGTGCAACCACAGTAAGGGACTGTTCTGATTTCCAACCAAATAGTTTTATGTGGGTTCCAGGACAATAATATAATACATAACATTCTTAGAAGTGTGGTATTTAGAATAAAGAAATGTTTACAGCCATCTTTCATCCTTCAGAGTATATCACCACAAAACAGTGCTACAGCATGTAGGACTGGGCCCTTCTGTAGCATTCTGTGAATATTGCTGCGCTGTTCTGATTGCAGTTCTGCTATCATCTGAATTGGAGGCAAGGTATTTTTTCCTTGTTAAAGAAAAAACTCCAGGCGGCCTTATTTTAAATAATAACAAGCACCTCCTCTAAAGTTAATTTTAACAGAGTCTCAACATCTCCATGAAAACACCTGAAAATGCTGCCATTTTCATGGGGTACAAACAGCACTATGAAGTTATTGGGGTGAAGGGAACAAATTTGGTTGTGTGCTAATTTTCTTGGCATATTCACCCTACTTTTTCTTTTATTTGAAAACAAGTATGGAAGTCTGTGAACTTTCACAGAGAACATGAGCAAAAAATGATTTATTGTGATGCACTAGACCTGTCACTAGCATTTTCAGAATAGAATTAGAGATATATTCCCATTATTTTCTGATGGAAAAAGGAAATGTATTTTTATAATTACCTGAAGACTAATGATATCTGCATCCCAGTTCACAATTTCTTCCATGATTCCCTTTTTCCTGTATTCCCAGTTTAATGCCCAGGACGGGCAGTAGCCATAGAGCTGTCGGGTGGCATATTTATCACACAACACATTGTAGCACATGACAGTAAATGAAGCTAGAAGGAAAGAAAGGTCAATGTCTGGTGAAGACAATGGTGAGATATTGTGCAGTAAGACTTTTATATTTTTGAATTGTAGTGTTTTCTGGTCTTCTTTTTTTAATTAATCTCCAACCCATTGACTACAGTTTGAGGTCTACACACATTATGAGCCACTGTTAAGATAATTTTTTCAAACACATTAACCACACTGAGCACACAATGCACTCCCCTCCCCACAATTCACTGAAGTTAAGACTTCATTTGGCACCAGATTTAATAGTTGCTAATATGAACGAGGCCTCTTAAATCAGGTAGTACAAGGGGAAAGGAGCGCAAGATCTGCACTTAACTCTGTTACCATAGTAAAAAATTCTTCCCCACACAAAGGAGCACAGTTACTCTGGTAACTGAGGTATACCTGTACTTCTGTATTTGCCATCAAGGCTAAACAGAACTTGACAAACAAATAGGACCTTAATGACAAAAAAATAATCTCATTGATTCAAGTCCCTTACTCTTACCTGCACATTTTCAAGATGCTTTTTAAATTAGGGATTGTGATTATTTCAAAAGCAAGAAAGAAGAGTCTGCTGGAAGCAGAGGAACACCAGAGGCTGCCTTGTACTAAGCAAGACTACTGATCCATCTAGCCCTCTATTATCATCTCTGACTGGTAGCAACGGCTGTCCAGGGTGTCAGACAGGATTCTTCCCCAGGCTTATTCAAGAGATCTCTGGTACTCCCTGATGGTGCCTCATCCAAGTATGAATCAGGCCAGAGCCTGCTTCCAAAGTCAACCAATACTGGGTATGTTCAGGGTGGTAGTAGTCTGTGGACCAGTGCCAGCATGAAAACTGTTGGCAGGTCTGTAGCAGATTTCCAGGAAGGAAAGAAGCAGTCATAGCCAATGGGCACATGCATGGTACCTGTCCCTGGCACATAAGGGGGAAAAAATATAACAGTATCCCCTATCAGACAGCCTGAGACATGCTGTTCTACGTAATTCAGCTGTATCACATAATATATCCCTTTATAGCACCTTATTGAAGAATGAAAAGGAAGGTCCCATAATTACCTGAGGGCAAAATTTGGTCTCGTTCTTTTAATGTAATCCATGGCCTTGGAGGCAGCTGTTCTGGATGAACTGACATTATAAAGAGTGAAGATTAGTAAGGGTTATAAACTGCAATATACATTAATTAAATCTACAACAGTAATACACCATTCTGTGATACTGAACCTGAGGGAAAAAAGAACTCCCAGGATAAAGGAATCCTTTGTGTTTAGACACAAATCCCACCCCACCCTCCCAGCACCTCTGCCTTTAAAGTATCCTTTCATTTCCTTTTCAGATCATACCTCAGCTTCACCGTGATTTCCAGTCACAGGAACAAATTAACTACTACTTGGGCACAACTCTGTCCCAGTACACAAAATTCTCTATCTCTTTCCTTTTAATATGCACAGGTGACTTTAAGAACAGTCACATTTTGGAGTCACTGTTGTACTGGATTAAGTAAAGTCTATCTGACACCGATGCCAATGGCAGGGTTGATCCCAAAAGAAGTCAGGGGCCCAATGACACTGTTAAGAATGTATGCAATGTTTACTATGTCATCCCCTTCCATCAAATGAATGTTTCCACACCAATATTAGCAGCTGCAAAAGAGGTTCAGTGCTAGCATGCAACATTCCTCATGATGTGGATGTGCCATGGAATAAACAATTCATACCAGCAGCCTGCAGGTGCTAAAGTGATTTTTAGGGATAGTCACACCACGCAGATTAACTAAAGCTGAAAAGCACAGTTTCTAGTTTGTTCCCCAGTGGAACACAGCTGAGACTTACCTGCACCAGCAAGCTGTTCTGAGTATAGCAGAACTGATACGTATCCAGAACTGCCTAAATTGAAACCATCTCTTTGGCTTTCTTCATTTAAATGGGAATGGGCAACATGTTATCCTCCAGATCCTGGTGGATTGCAATGCCCTTCACCTTTCACTCTGCTCGCTAGAGCGGATGGGAGATGAATCTGGCATCATCTCAGGTCGCCAGTTCTTAATTTAAATAGACAATTAATTCAGGGAGTTTAGCGCCTTCCGTTGAAGAAAATTCACCAAGAAACAGTTGGATTCCTCATCTGAACACAGATCTATGTGGACATCTGAGCTTGGTCTCCTTATATATCAACATCTACCCAACCTCTTCTTGGCACAGGTTAGAGAGTTTTTGTTGATAAGGGTGGGATACATTGTCTTTAGAGTGCACAAATGCACGCACACAGATACACTTTTGAAATGTGGATATTGTTTCAATTATTTTTTTTAAAGTTACCTGCTAGATTGTCAAGCATGTAGTTCAATAATTTCCGTGTCCCATCTGGGTCCTGGTACAGGCTGAGAATATCTTGTGACAATGGATTGCCTGGAAACAAAGATGTTTACAATCAGTTGGTGGCACCACATACAATAAACTTGCTTTTTTCTAAAGCACTAGTTCAGTTTATGTCCAGAAGTGGGCAACAAAGATAAATGGTCCAGGAACCTGGAAACAAAGCCCTATGAAAAACAGCTTATGGAAGTTAGGTATATTTAGCCAGAAGGGGAGATTCTCCTTACAAACAGCCACTTTTAATTTGAAGGTCCACCACATGAAAGACAGAACAAATTCTTCTTCTGCTGCTCAAGAGGGTAGCATTCAAACCAACAGATTTAAATTTCAGGAAAAGAAATCCGAGCTAAAGGTTAGGCAAAACTCCCCCATGATAAGTAGTGTTTAACAGCAGGAAGTTCTTCTTTGCAGAAACTCTTTAAGCTCAACATGAATACTGATCTGTCAGGGTTGCTTTGGGCAAGATGTTACACTAAGAGATCCTTGAGGCCTCTTTCAGCTCTGCAATTCTGAGCCTTTATTTTTGGTATTTATATCCTGACTTAATATTTGTCTCCTAACTTTGCCCCCAAGAATTTTAAACAAGCTAACATAGAAGACAATATTTATATTTGCACTTTCAAATCTCTTTATTAACCGATATAACAATATAACCATGTTTAATCTTCGAATTTCCATTCACAATAAATCTGTTTAAACATATTTTTTTTAAAAACCAAAACCAAAACCATGTATATACATCGCTTATGTAAAAGAAACCATTAATCTAGATCAAATTCTTCAACTCTTTGTCCACAACTAACACTTTATCAATCTATTATTTACAGTTAATATTTTTCTTGATTTACCTGTAACACAACACTTCATAACTCGGTTATATAATTACTCCGTTATTTCTTCATATAATATTCTTCCTTTTATTCTTTTTTCTCAAATCATATTGGTTATTCCTAGATAGTAATGACCAACTAAAACTTATACCTCTTATCTCTTTCCGTAAATCTCTACTTTCTTTCATTCGATTGGCTCTTTGTGTATTACAATATCAACTCAGATTACTTTCACTCAGAATCTCCTACTTCAATATTCTCATTACTTCTTTGGTTTTCTTTCATCAGCAGTTGTTCTTTTCTAAATTACACATCTTTTATTTTTATTTTTGCCTTCCCTTTACCCATATTACATATTCTCCCCTTTTGCCTTTTTCTTCTATTCTATTTTGTTTAATTACCCTTATTCTTCTATTCCCTTAATGGCAAGTTTTCCCCATTCAGTTTCAAGTATAAATAAAAGAGGTTGCCAATCTTCCTTAAATTGTTTCATAGAGTTTTTGGATATCATTGTTGTTAATTTATCCATTTCGATTAAGTCATACATCTTAATTAGCCAGTCTTGTATTTCTGGTATTTCTTCCTGTTTCCACTTGCTTGCATATACCATTCTAGCCGCATTAATCATATAAGTTAATAGCTTTCTTTGGGATCTTTTCTTTAACAATTTTATACCATCGTAGATGTTCAACAAATATATTTCAGGTTGCATTGTAAACGCCAATCCTAATATTATTGTTATTTTATTATGTACCTGAGCCCAACATTTTTTAGCTTTCTGGCATGTCCACCATAAGTGATATAGGGTTCCCTTTTGTTTACACTTCCAACACTTGTCATTCTTGGTTTTAGTCATTTTTGCTAAATGAGCAGGGGTACAATACCATCTATAAAAGATTTTATAGTAATTCTCTTTTAGAGATACACTTTTTACTAATCTATTTATCATGTTCCAAGAACCTTCCCAACTATCTAATTGAATAGGGTGCCCTATATTCTGTGCCCAATTTTATCATGTTTTCTTTCACAATTTCTTTCTCTAAGTCCCGTGCTAATAACAACTTATATAATTTTGCAATTCGATGTTCTACACCTGATTTTATCAGTTTATCCACATCATTCTCCTTAGTTTCTATACCAATTGCTTTTTGATCCATTTTAAACTTCTCTGTTAACTGCCTCTGTAACAACCAATGAGTCGTTATACCATATTCGGCCAGTTCTTCTTTACTTTTTAGGTAGATATTTTCTCCTTGACATTTTAATATATCTTTATAAATAATCCATTTAGTTATTCTCGGTTTCTCTCGCCTATTGAATGCCTCATGTGGGGATACCCACATTGGCAATTTCGGATAAAACTCCCTTTTACATTTTAACCAAATTCTTAACAGTGATTTTCGTAAAAAGTGATTATTAAAGTCCTTATTGATTTTAGCCTTTTCATACCATAGGTATGAATGCCAACCAAAGGGCAAATCCGCCCCTTCTAACGCTAACACTTTATCATCTTTTAATTCAGTCCACATAGTCAACCAATCTAAGCAACACGCATAATAGTATGTTTGAAAATTGGGGACTCCTAACCCACCTCTTTCTTTAGTATCTTTTAAATAATTCCACTTTATGCGGGGTTTTTTAGCATTCCAAATTAATTTCGAAAGGACTATCCGCCATTGGTTGAATGGTGCGTCATTGACTATTATGGGCAAGTTTTGAAATAAAAAGATCATCCTTGGGAGGATATTCATTTTTATTACTGCGACTCTTCCCATTAATGTCAGATCAAGTTTTGTCCATCTATTCAAATCATCTTTGACCGTCTGCCATATTTTTGAGTAGTTGTTATTGAACAAATCTACATTATGCTTAGTTAAGTTAATTCCTAAATATTTTATTCTCTTAGATATTTTGAATTGAGATTCAATTTCCAGTTCTTTTTCCTCTTGGATTGGCATGTTCTTCGTTAATATATGTGTCTTTTCTGAATTTACCTTAAAACCAGACATGTTACCGTATTCATTTAATATATTTTTGAGATGTTTTATACTTTGGTTAGGATTATCTAATATGATGACCAAATCGTCCGCAAATGCTCTAATCTTAAATTTATGGTTTTGAATACTCACTCCTGCTATCCCTGAGTCGCTTCTTATTTGTATGATTAACACTTCGATAATGATCAGAAAAATCAATGGAGACAACAGGCATCCCTGTCTCGTCCCTTTCTTAATATTAATTTTTGCTGTTTTTCTCCATTTACTAATACATTTGCAGCCTGGTCTTTATAAATTTTATTTGTCCAATTAATGAATTTTTCCCCTATGTTTATTCTTTGTAAAGTCTCTTGGATGAACTTCCAATCCACATTATCGATATTTATATTTGCTAGGAAAATACTTTACAAGGATTATCAGTGAGCCAAGTGGAAAGTTGGACTTGGACTCTGGCATAGAGGCAGGAGAGCAGAAAGAAAAATTAACTCATGCTCCAGTCAAAGGTGCAACTCACATGTTTAATGCCCCTTCAAGCAAAATCCCTTTGTAACTTTTGAGTGTTCTTGACTGTAGCCACTTTTTTCCTTCACAGGACTCTTTTTGAAGCATTAAACAATATTCTGACCAGACACTTCTCATGGAGGAGTAAGAACAGCCAGTGGGGGAAGCTATCTTTTAAAACAACAGTTGTCTCTAATAGTTACACTATTCTCAGTTAGGAACACTGCTGGGCTTCTGCTGCTAGAGCTGCAACACTCCCAAACAGAAGTTTTTTTTTTAATTACTCCAACTCTCTGTGGCCTTTTTTCCTACAAGATAACATTTCTGGGGATGAGTGGGAAGAATGTAGTGAAGATCATAAAATTCTTTGGGGGATGTTTTCACTCTTCACCTAACCTATGTAAACCCCCTCTAGTTGAATCTGGAGTTCCTGACCCTTGAGAAACTTACATGGCAAGAAAAACTGCATGTTGAATTTTTCTACTAATTGTAGGAACTTTTTTTGTTCTTGGCACAGTCCAAACTACATTTTTTAAGAACTGCACAAAGGTTTGAGAAACTGTGCAGCTCTGCAGTAAAAACTTAGGCCCTTTCCACACTTGACCTTCTCGCAGAGCTCTCTGGTGGGGATCCTGGCATCTGCTGTGCCGGGAGGGGAGCACAATGGGAGCGCTCCCCTCCACATCAGCTGGCTCCATAGCAAAGGAAGTGCGATGGCCATGCCTCTTCTTTCTGCAGCACAGCCAGGTACCTTCCCATGAAGTGCAGCGATTGTGCTTCCTGGGCTTCTGCAGGACAGGTAAGGGCAGGATGGCAGCGTGATAATGTGTCACTTACAGGGAAAACTCATCAATGATTTAATCTGTGATGGCTCTGACTGGGGATGGGGAAGGACAGGACCACAACAATGTAACATAGGAGCATCGTCACAGTCCCATCCTTCTCCCGTCTCCATGGCGAGTTGGGAGAGTAGTGGGAAAAGGCTCTAGTATTTTTATTTTTTATTTAAACCCTTGGAAAAGGGCACAAAACTAATGTAAAACTAAATTTCATGCTATATCCGTATACAAAGGGTTCCAAAGTCATGTTGCATGGCAGGAAAAGAAACTTAGGCCAACTAAAACTGCAACCAAACATGGTTTGTGGTGTAAGATGGTTGTTTTTATGGAGAAAAAAGCAATGCTGCACAACAAAAACCCCGCAAAACACAAATGATGCACAAAATCAGTAATTAAGCACACAAAAATGTACATGGTTTTATTGTGTAACACCGCAGTTTTCTGCAATGTAGGACGTGAGGAGAGCTCTGGATGAAATGATACAATCAACCCCAGAAGACCAAGGAAACTGCAAAGCTTCCAGCATTCTGTGCCAGGCAAATAAAACAAAAAACTGAATTCCATATTTGGCAATATAGCAGGTAGTGCAATCTGCTGCCTGTGTTCTAAAAAAAAGCAAGAAGTGAGGGCTAAAATGCCCTCACTTTTTATGTTATAAGCTCCCCCCTATCCCGGCAGGGAACGTTTCAAATATGGTTGTTGAACTGTAACTGTCAGCATTCCCCTCATGTGGCTATGCTGATAGAACTACTGAAACTAGCACACCAACAACCTTTGGCAGGCCACATGACTTCCTTCCCAATGCTCATTTCTAAGCCCAAATCTTTCTGGTCTCCCTGTGTAGCAATTGCCACCATAACCCCAGCTACAAGTGCTTGCTCTTCGTGGTGTTCTTTCTGCATGGTCCACGAAATCAATGTTCACAGGAATATACCCTATTATACAGCCTTTCTTTTGCCTGAAACTCTCATGCAGCTGGTGGTTCCTGTACTACTTCCTGCTTGGCAGGAGAGGGATAGCAGGGTTGGAAAAGAGGGCTGCAGAGCTGACAAATTGACAGCTAGTCAGAGTTGAGAAAACCGGGGTAAACAAGCCAATAGGCTAACTGAGGATAAAGAAGGTCCACATGTTCCTACCAGCACTGATGAGTACTCTCATCCTGTTTTTATAATCCTACTATGCTCCCAAGCATAGTATGATATGAGAGGGAAAGCAGTTTACCGAAGCATTAAACTCAGAATCCTACACTATAACAAACATCCATAAACCACTGGAGCCCAGTTAATATAAACGTTATTTGTAAACCCAAGTTTCAATAACAGTATACTTATATTTCCAGTTAAAGAACAGCATTATTAATAAATAGCACATGGTAGTTCTAAAAAAGAGATAACACACACATGCTGCACTTTCCTACATTAAAAGCCTTCAAGTTATAAGCAGAATGCAGTTAGGGAGGGACAGGAAAAGAGAAAACAGTTTGATTGTGAATGCCTGATCACATCAAGGGGCTTGGGATAGGTATAGTAGGAATTCAGATAAAATAAAAGGGAATTAAAAAAAAGTGAAAACATAAATATGACTGATACAGCTATTTATTTTATATACCGGTAAATAAAGAAAAACAATGGGATAAAAACTCACTATCAGTATTTCCTACAAGGTTTGTCCACAGTCCCTAAGATACAGTGAGATGTTGGAACAGGAATGAAGAGAGGGGAAAGAGAATCACAAAAAGAAAAGCTTTTGGTATTATGTCTTCATGTAAGCATAGAATATCCTTTACCTTTCAAACCTAGTGTCTGTAGCTGGAAGAGCCGTCCAAGTTCATAAGGCAAAACTCGTAACAAATTGTTGTTTAAAAGCAATTCCCTAAAAACATAGGGAAATAAAGTCAGATTCATAAGGCCAGCTTAAAAAGCCTTTACATATTTTATGTTCTATTTATTTTTCAAAACATCTACATCAGCTTTGATATCCCTTTGAGAAACATGTAACAAAACCTATCATCCTCCTTATGGACTGTTTCCTCACCAATGTTTCTCACTAGTTGGTGCCAACAACAGCCCCAAAACATACATGCAGAAGACTCAAAACCATGAGTATCACAGCTCAAACTGTACCATCATAGTAGAAACTGCCAAAAAACAAAACAAAAAAAAAACAACCCAGCAAAGAGCTCTACAGTTACAAGTAAAGAAACTGTCTGCATCAACAGCTGAATTATTATAAGCTGAAAATCTTCTTTCAAACACTTTGGTGGACACAACAGGTTTCTCACCTGAGAGATACCATGTTTCCTAGCTCTGCTGGTAAACTTCTGAGTTTGTTGGATGACAGATCCAGGTAAACCAGATTTTGAAGCTTGGCGATGTCAGGTGGAATGCGAGTCAGATAGTTGTCATTGAGGTGGAGAGCTGTCAAATGTGTTAGCGACCAAAGTGATGTACTTAAACTCCGCACTCTACCTAAAATGAAGACCATGTAAAGGGTGTTAAGGGTTCAGACAGGTTTGTCTATATACTTCAATAAGTATTGAGATGGCACAGTTTTCCAAGAAAGAAAAACAAACATCCACTGATAACTGAATTAATCATTCAGTCATCTCAACCCTCCTACAGAATCTATTATTTCCACATCAAAGGTGATCGCTTTCTATTAGTATACATAAGCTGTCTCTCATCACTTTTAATTCAGATACACAATTATGGGTTAGAGCAACTGGGAAGGGAGAAGCAATAGAAAAAATACTTTAAAAAATAATTCTGAAATAAAGTATACTTTTAGCTTTAGCTTATCAGAAATACAGACATCAACTTAACATTAGTTTAAGTCATTTCTGATAGCAATTTTTAGCCAAAAATAGGGTCCTGTGGCCCACAAGTGGAAGGGGCTGATATTTTGTCCCTTCTGCAAGTTGCTCACAAGAACTCAAGAATTTGGTATCATCAGACCATCTGTATCTATCAAAACACTCCTTAGATCCTTTCACAAAGAAGCACTATCAGAAAGAGACCTGACAGAGAGAATTCTCTCTTATGATGGTTTCTTAATAGAAATGAAAAATTTCCAGAAATTTTGCAAAGCAGAGACAAAAGATACTTTGGCAAAGGAATGTAAATTGATGCAAGTGTATCAATAACTCTCACCCTCACTTCCCTCCCCTAACTAAATTCAAACTATAATCCACAAAGGTCTCCTTTACCTCTCCATCTTCCTTTCTGATACTATATTTACCAGCAAAGTTATACTGATCTGGAAGCCATTCAGATTTCAAACTGAAATTATGTATATCATTGGACAAATTAATGATTTCTTAAAGCCTCCCCCCATTTCCAGTTCACTTTGTTTGGTTTTTTTCCCTTGCAAATTCATTTTTCTAATTCTTTTCCTCCTAACACAAGACTTTTTTAGGCAATCCACAGAAGGTAGATATTTGCATTTAGAAGCATTCAGGCTTCAGGCAATCTGTGTGAACTTGCCAACAAACACTTGCTAAGCCACTATTATAATTACCAAGCAGACATGTATCTGGCTTCAAGGAAACTGAGAGACATCCCACTCCACCTGACAGACAAGTCATTATCTGATAACTCACCCGAGATTTCCAATTCTGCCCAGTGGGACTTCTTCCCATTGGCTACCTCCTCTGCTGACATGATGGTATAAATTCTGCGAGGATCTGGAGGATCATATTTTTCCTTTGGCATCCCTGTTAGTCTGAAAGATAAGCCATATCATTTATCTAACAGCCAGACAAACAAATTTCACATCACTAAACAAAAATCACATCACTGGACTTACAGAAAATTTAACTGAGGCATTATCGGCATCAAGTTCCATTTCAACTAGGGCTAAACTAGTCATGGTGGCAGCCATTTTTTATATTCAGGCACAGATCATACCATATAAAAAGGCAAAATATGGATGTGGGTTTCTGACACAACATGTGGAAGAGCAATGTAGATCCTCCTTCACCCATGGTTCGCCCCTTAGAGGTCTCTCTTCCTAAACAGAGATCTTCTTAGCTGAATTCAGATACCAGAAATGACCTCAACTGGACAAAATGTGCTTAAGAAAGAGATACTGGCAATCAAAGCAATTGTTCAGCACCTCACTTTTCCACTGGCTTTGAGGTAAGAAAGTTTCCCCCACTTTCAATGTAACGGGGTAGTTACATGTTTGAAATCAACCAAGTGAAGCCATTGTTTTTGTTCTGATGCCATATTTTGTACACAAATGTCTTTTTTTAAAAGTCCAATTACTTTATAATGGATCAAGTCATCCTCTCACATAACATACATACAAATTAAAGCTTAATTTATTCAGGTTCATATCTTCCATATTCTATTATGACCAACACAAACCAAAGGGATATATCTGGCAACACAAAAAGGTCCACACTCCAAGAGGCAAACAAACAACACTAGCTTAGCTTAAAAATCAAGGAATTCAAACTTTGGAAAATAGCAGATAATGAACAGCACTATTCTTTAGCTTAACAATTATGTGAGCAGGCAAGGAGCATACTTTTTCTTTACAACACTGACATAAATTCTCACAAAGAGAAAAAAATTAATTTTTACTTCCTGTCCTCAAGCTAAAGGGGAAAGCAATCAGAAGGAAGGAAAGCTGGCATTACAGCATAAAGTGTAGACAAAATAAAGGTAAGTGGTGATATTTAACACTATTGAAGCCAAAGGATTCTTTTCCTCATTTCATATTGGTTGGTACATATTACTATTTAGAACAGAAGAACTTAAATGGAATTTCCCCAAAGATCAGTACAGCTACTATTCAGTAGAATGCCTCATAATCTGCCTACAATAAAGCAGACTGGGTGTTCTGGTCTTCACTTTCTTAACACTGGTTTTAAAGCCTAGGCCAGTATAGTCAATGGGCCAGAAGATATGGTTATGTCTTTGACTTTTGGGGGGTCCACAGTCAAAATGTTCTCAGTGAAAACTGGTCATTCCAGATGGCAATCATGTCATTTGACTTAATTCTTTCAAATGGTATCAATCACTTTATTTATGCAGCCCAGGCCTATGGATTAGTACAACACAGTGGCCATTTCCACACTACACTCTTATAGTGCGATTATTCCACTTTCAACATCCTATGGAATCCTGGGGTTTGCCAAATGGCCCCTCCCTAAACTGCAAACCCCAGGATTCCACAGGATGTTGAAAGGGGAATAATCGCGCTATAATAGTGTGGAAATGGCCAGTGGCTCTATATAGGCTGCAGAAAATAAGAGCCTCCATAGATAGAAATGCTAGGAAATTCATAAAAACAATGTTAAAACGTATCAAATTAATCAGGAATGAGCTTGCAGTTGGCCACTTCTGTGAGGGTAGGTATTGTCTCCAGATTAGTCCTTACTCATTCTTCTTGCCTTGAAAAACTGACTTTTAGGGCTAGAAGGCAATATCAACTGCCCTTTCTGCAACCTTCATCTTGCAAGCCAGTGTTCTTGAAGCAGCACACAGAGGTAGATCTTGCTCCCTCCTCCCTCCCCTTTCTAGACATCCACAATGTCCCATAAACATATTTATTTTGAAGTATGTCCAGCTTCAATGGGACTTGCTCCCATGTAAATATTTGGTGCTTCAGATTTTGTAGCTACAAGTCTTTAAGGAGATAGCATCTGACCTCTTGGTGGAAATTTTTATGGAAAGTTTCCCAACAAATTTCACTGTGACATGCTGCCATTGACAAATAATGTATTCTTTGAAAAATCACCATACATGCATTCACAACATAAGATGTGTACATAATTTATGGTTAGCAAGGGACACCATGTGAAGAAGATTGGTGGTATTTGTAGTAGAAGACTGATATCTGAGGAGTCAATTTAGCTTCATTCTAATGATTAATGTTCTTAGCCCCAGGTCACAATATATGCCTGTTTCTCAACACTCTCATAAAGATTTTCAAAGAATCTACAAATGGTGACCTTATTTGGCTAAAACATACCCAAAAGACCTTTCTACAAAACGTATATGCCAATAGCTGGCATTTGTACTTAACAAAGACAAAACTAAAATCCAGGCTAGAAGAAACCCTTGAAAACCACAAGCTGCCAAAATATTTGCATTCCAGTTTGAATCACAGTTGTATCAAGAATAAAGTAATGAAAGCAATTCTTTCTAATATCTTGCAGGGTAGGAGGATCAAGTGGACAATCTGAATAACAAGCATTTCTACAAGGGCATCTTATAAGCCTTCCATCAAAAATAAGGAAAGATATCCCTGTGAAAATCCCACCTTCTACAAAACTATTCAGGCAAGAGCACCTTCTAGGACTGTATCCCACAATTTCTGTTTTACACACCCCTATGTGGCCACTCTGAAATTCATGGTGTTGCCATTCACAGCAAGCACAGTGGCTGCAGCTTATGCAATATGCAGAAGTTAGATTGCAGAAATCCACTGGGGAGGCCTCCAACAATAGAAATAATACATTATGTAGAGACACAGGAGAAGGTATTCTCTGTTGGGGTGCTCTGGTTATGGAATCCCCTCTTCTTCAAGGCATCATTGACATCAATGTTGGCTTCATTTCAGTACAAAGTTAAAACCTGGCTTTTATTCAAGCTTTTGGGGCCTAAGGATCATTGCCTGACTAAGTTGCAAAGCTCTATTACAGTGTACATGATTCTTAACTGTTCTGCATTTGTTTTACATTGTTTAAAATTGTTTGTCTATCCTGAGATCTTCTGATACAGGGCAGGAAACCAGTGTTTTGACAAATAAAGTAGCTATAGCAGGCACAAAAAAGTAATCATGCCTGTAGGTCAACCCACGTTTCTCACAGAAAGCCACCAAGATCTTTAAGATAAAGTACAGTTTCCTAACTACGTATGACCACAGTACATACCTCCTGATGCTTATTCTGCCCTCCCTCACAGCTCTGAAGCCTGCTTTAAGTCAGGCAGAACACTGACATTTTATTTTAGGAGAAGACACAGTAGCTGTGTCTCCTTATTCTTCTCCTTTCTCAGTTACTAGCCAGCTTCTCAACATTACAGAACATTCAGGTGCTTCTGGAGCCATGGTGCAACAGTACACTCTATATATAGCCTCAGACCAATTTCTGCAGCCAGCTCATTCATAAGGATGATGAGTATAGTGATATGTAAAAGGGAAGGCCCATGGCCCCTGAAATTAACAGCTGCAGATCTCACAGCCAAATGAAGAAGTTGAGTTCCCATGCATCCTTTCCCCAATTTTCCAGTTTCTAGCTAGTACTTGCACAGAATGTGTTATACTGAGGAATTTTCTATTTCAAGAAGACAGAACTCAGTGGCAGAGTGCACGCTTTGCGTGAAAGTTACTGATTTAGTCCTGTCTCAGTTAAAAGGATCTTGGGTGTGGATGGAAGGACCTCTGCCTGATGGTATGGAAAACTCACCTGACCAGAGCATAGAAGGCCACATTGGGAATCAAGTGTTCTTTCAGATATTTTTGGACTGCAAGTCTCAACTGTCCTAGCCAACTTAGCTGACGGTGAGGAATGTTGGGAACTACAACTGAACAACCTTTAGAGGGCTAAGGATTCATTTTTCTTGTTGTCATCTTGCCATCAAGTCAATTTCAACTTACAGCAATCCTATGAAAGAGACTTCAAAGTCACCCGAGTATCAACAGGCCTGCTCAGGTATTGCAAGAATTCAGATTCTTTGGTTAAATGGACCAGGGATATCACAGTATAAGAAAGCTTCATACTTTGGGGGCTGTCATAGCTGCTGTTCTAAACAAATACAGTCAGCCCTCCACATTTGCGGGTTTCACTTTTGCAGATTTGATTATTCACAGATTATTTGCTGACACCTCTGCTGCTTCCCTATGCCATTTTTATCAGGGACTGCAAGCCTTGTGAGATTGAGAAACTGCAAACAAGGTTTGGAAGTTCCTATTAAAAATGGCATGGGGCAGCAGTGGAGGTGGCAGTCAGCCCCACCAGCCACCCAGTTCTGTCTTGTGAAGGAACCCTGATGCCTCAAAGGAATCCATGGTGGGTTGAATGTGGTGATCATACTTTTTTTGTATGTCAAATATGGTTTGGGAGAGCCTAAGAGCTATTCACAGTTTTTCTACTTTCACAGGGGTCTTGTGCCCCTAAAGCTTAGTGAATGTGGAGGAATGACTGTACAGTTAGATACTGCACTGCTATATTTAATTTTTCTAAGGTGGTCTGGTTTGGGGTATGATGTACCTTGAGTACATGGAAAAGTAGGCTACTTTTCTTTTGAAAGTATATAAATGTTTTACACAGCATTCTTAGAAATTTTTAGCCACAAACAAGTTCCAGTGACCAGCAAGTCTTTCTTCCAAGTCAACAGGTACAGTGCTGCAGCCTTAAGCAAGCCAGCCAGACAAGACTTGTTAGTTCTCAGCCCAGTTTTTGTTAGCATGTATCCTAAAGATCCAGACACAGTTATTTATAAAACTTCTAATTACAAATGTCATTAGTAGCAAACCTAAAGACTTTTTCATCCTTCTAAATCCACAAAATAAGAATTAAATGTTAAGCACTATCCAAACGAAACAAAGAAAAATATTATTTATTTCAGAGCCATAGAGAAACAAAAGTTACGAAGCAGAACAGCTGCAGTGCTCATTACAAAAGTGCCACGCAGCAGCCTCCACTCCTCACACATGCTCTACTCAAAGATGTATATGCAAAACAAAAAGAGACAAAGTTCTGGGAACATGCAAAGCAGATTCTTCTCCAGTACTTCAGAGAATGAACAGCAGCCAACTGTTTTCAGAAGTTTCATTAAAGTGAGCAGAAAGAACAGGCTCCAGGGAAAGCTTAACTAGTCTTGTAGTTCACCATTAAAGTATGCCCTCTCAGTCTTAACTGCTGACTTCAAAACTTTAAAAGGTTTATTTCAGATAATATCAACAATTCTATTGAATGTAGTTTCACAAAACAGACCAAAATTGATGGGCCATCCACTTGCTTTCCACAACCACTGATCTCAGAGAACCCACTGCAAATTGGTATCCCTCATTTGTGTTTAACTACGTTTAACTACATAATGATCCCCCACCATGCCAACTGAGGACAGGAGTTGTAGACCAATGCAATTGAGTCTGTCCTTGAGAGCCAGTTAGGTAGTTGTCAATGGCCATTAGTGGGAGATGAATGATAATTTGCTAGATGTTATACAAGTTTAGACATGATGAAATAAACTGATGGGGGTGGTAGCTTTGCCTCTAAAAATGGAGCCAACTTTCTCCTTTGTACCACCGCAAGAGAGACATTTATATGTCCATGTCCTAAGATACCTTTTATGAAATCACCCTTTAAATGCTTTCAGATAATTGTGACCAAGGGTCAATTCATAGAACTCTTTCTCTTCTCCATAAAGCAGGATACTTACAGACCAAAAGGGACAGTTAAAACCTTGAACAAGTATTGAGTCTAAAACTAAATTATTCTGTTTAATATCTGTGAAATGAAGCCAGATAAATGACAAGAAGCTATGACAGAATCAAAGGACTGACTACTCTATATGTGATATGTGAAGACCTATTCTATATTGCCAACCCGTTCTGACAGATTTAGACTTTCTTTTTTCTTCCTTGTATGGTGGCATACAGGATTTTCAGGATTTTAGCTGGCTGATTTTATTAATATTTATTCGCTGTTAATATCTTAAGCCATCTGGAATATAGAACAACTATTTACACCTAGACTCCTAGGCATTTCAGGTGACAGAGATAACAGCAACAGAAGGCCACAAATTTGCCATCTAAAAACTTCTAGTTTAAATGCATCTGACAAAGAACACTGTAGTCTATGAAAACATAGGCCATAATAAATTTTGTCTCTAAGGAACTACAAGACTATTATTTTCCCCCTTAAATGTCACAGCAATTTTTCTTTGACTTAAAGAAAATAAGAAAAAGCAGGCACAAGTTTAATGCAACTTTAAAATGAGAAGTTATTTATCATAATATCGTCCCACATAACACAGACAATTTGTCTGACATCCAGATTATATTTCAAATGCCTTTAAAAGTTTAAGTGCAACTGCAGAACCCTCTGGATTTTTGTGAAAGAGTACTTCACATACTATATTTTCATCGTGTACAAACAGGAATGTGTGACAAACAGATATTCTTGGAACATATACATCATACATGTATACACATAACAAAGGTATCTGTGAGATATCCGTAAAACAGTTCCAAGATTTCTGAGAGACTAACGTACAGACCAAATTAATGTAGAGTCACATCTCTTTAGTTTCATAAGACTGGTTCCCCACCAAGGGGACATCAAATTGCAGGATTCTGGAACTTTGTTTTGTGCCATAATTGTCCCACAGAAATCCTAGAAAAATAAGTGGGCCAATAAATTTCAGCACCAATACTGGCCTGACTGCTGTGTGAACCATGACTAGGTCAAGTCCCCCATCTGACATGGCACTTTCTGTGGAATGGCTTATTTTCACAACGGTATGATTAGGAAGAAGGCAAGAAGCAGAACGTTTTTCCTGGTATACATTTGAATACTGGGGCATAAGATAACAGCTCATGAAATGTCCATGTAAGTCTTATAGAGATATCATATTAACTACATGGCTAGAACACTAACAAATACTGTTTATCCATCTTGTCCTCATTACACATTCTGAAAATTGGCCTGCAGTCTTGGAACATACACACACACTGTTATGGTTCTCTATGCACGACTCCAATGCTTCAATAATACTTTAATAATGCTCCAATGCTTCAATTTCTGTGGATTTGCTACTAAATCTATCAGCCTGCAAACAGACCGTGTAAAACAGTTTAAGGTGATCTTCACTGTTTAAAAGAACTCAGGGGAATTCATGGTGCATACACGGCCTGTGTAGAGTATCTGCAATACTTCAGAAAAATATTTACATGTTAGCATTTACATGTTAGTCCTCACAGCATTTAATTTCAATCTGTTTATCACTCTTCTCCCTCCTTCACAAGTTATGAACCTACACACAAACACACAGACACAAACAATGCTTATTTTGAGAACAGTTCAACTCAACTTGCCTTATTACTTCCAGTACCTCTCACAAAAAGGAGCTGCTAGCACCCATGGTCATCTAACACATTGATAACATCTGACCCAGTTTTCAAATTCATGAAAAGCAGACTCAAGGTTTCTGTACTCTATTATTCTAGAAAGTTCAGAACTACAGCTGGTATTCCTTCTGCTGCAAACAATGGCCAGCATTTTAACTTTCTTTCCAAAGCTGTTAAGTACATCAATTATTAACACTGTGTAATTGTACCACCAAACCAGCCCCCACTACTCACCTTATTGCTGGGAAGATAAACTGTGTGCTAACACTGCAACTGTTTGCAATAAAACTATGTTCTCCTTTACAAAGGACTCTTTGCATCAGAAAATGGATACAAACACAACTCAACCACTAAATGTCCTCTGTTACCAGTTTTTATTCTATTTTATTTATAAAACAGCTCATATCCATGCCATTTTGTTTCACTGCTATGAGCAAGAGAAGGATGCAAATATTTCTGCCTGGTGCAAATTTTATGAACTTCCTCAATCCAAAAATGTGGACAGACTACCTGGGGGCTGAAACCTACTACCTGTTCTGTTGATTCTTGCCCTTCTTTAGTTAAAGCTAGTTGAGTTAACTTGGACCTGGCAGAGACTTAATTCCTACTTGAGGGAAAGAGTGGTGCAATTTTAAATAAATCTTATTCAGATTATTCTGAATATGAAAAATTATCTTTTGGAATTTCAGGCGAGAGATAGGATTTCAGTTCCAGACTGTTCTAGATGACACTGATTTTCTGGATTTGTTCCACTTTTGCTGGGGAATTACTCACCTAGGCCTTTGGCCTACAAAGTGACTCAGGGTTCCATTCTGTTACCACACTTTCTAATATTTACTTGAAGCTATTAAGAAAGGTCACCAGACATCTAGGGTCAGATATTATCCGTATCCAAATGATACACAGCCCTACTTCTCATTTTATCAACTAATCCCTGGGAAAGGAGAAGGACTTTGAACTGCTATCTAGAAACAGTTCTAGTATGAGTGATGTCAAACAAACCGAAAGGTAATACAAGATGGAGATGCTATTGGTTGGGAGTGCCACTTAATGTGAAAAGAACACCTGTTTGTACTTTGAATTGCATTCCCTAAGAAGAACTATGTTCGCAACATGTGGTATCTTCTGTGTCTGGCCATGGTGACTAGAGATGATGGGAGCTGCAGTATAAAATCTAGGGATCAAATGTTGGGTAATATTCAATTAGTTAGCATGTGTTATATTAATCATATATACCAGTTACACTGGTTACCATTTTGTTTCTGGGCTCAATTTAACATCCTAGTATTGATCTTTAAAGCTTCTTTGAAAAAATGCTGGTTAACTGTATGAGACTGAGCCTTGACACTGAGTTCAGCAGCCCTCCTGAGCCACCACCAGCGAAGATGGATAGCAAGGGCTGGTCTTGTTTAGCAATAGCCCTGTGCTTCTGGGAATTTTGCCAGTTTTCAGATTGGCCCTAACTTTACTCTGGCTAAGTATGTGTACAATTTGCATGTGTGTCAAGCTTTTTAACAAACAAATAAAGCATTTCAATGGTTCAAAGCTTCAACTGATGAAAGCTTAAGAAGGCTCTATCTCAAAAGGATGGATATTAATATGCATAATAAAAAACCACTTTAGTACCATTCTCCTGTCTAGATTTCAGTCTGTATGTAAGAAGGTGAACTGATAATCCATCATGACCCTGTCGTGTATTTGACAAATTTTGCATAAAGACTTATTACATCAGAGGTTTAATCTGTGATTGCTCTACTGCCTCATTCTTGCATCACAAAATCAAGATAAAGCAAAAGAAGATGGATTTAATACATTAATATGAACAAAAGAGAAGACATAAACAATTTGCTCCCACCTCATTCATATCCTTAGTAAATTTATTAAAGAGGATAAAATAATTCTTCCTTTACTTTTAATCCTTTGGTAATGTTCCCATTCTGTGTTTCTTATAAAACCCACCTTGAACAATTTTTAGCAAAAATAAACAATACAAAAATAATGCTTGGGAAAACATGTGATCTTGTAAACAGTTTGGTCAGAGTTACTTGCTACTTTCCAGTAAATAAGACTTAGATGTTACTGTGGACATGAGCTATTTTGGTCCACAAGAATCTTAACCACCAGACAGGACTCAACACCCAGACTGAGCTCTGAGGGGAGGAAACTGCTGTATTATGCTTGTGCTTACTTGTCAGAACAAAATATGCTTCAATATATAATAGCTGGAAAGCAGTAAGATGGAAACAATTAAGAATGCAAGTTATTTTTGTCACAGTTCAGTGTACCAGGTTTATCTTATCAAATACACAAGCATATTTCACATGTGAAGTATGATGGCTCTGAGATATCACCAGTGGCCTTCTAATCAATTCTTAGTTGTTGTTTTTTTAACTGCCTTCTGTTTCTGAATGCAACTGTGCATCCGATTTTCCTTCTATGAAACTTCACAGCAAGTTTTCTGGGGTTTTTTAAGCATATGAGCCTGGAGAAGTCCGAATTTTTACCAAGTTCGAAGGGGAATCCGAGAGAGAGGTTGAAAACAGTCCGAAATTGTTAAAAAACCGTGAGGAAAAAAGCCAAGCAGAAGAAATAGCGAGGAACAAGCTAAGAACCTTCCGTACGCGATGGCGGACGACAAAGAACTGAGGAGAGACCGTTGCTCGGCGGGAGGAGCATGCGCAGTACCGGCGTGGGGGAGGGGTTCCCGCCAAGCGAATGAGCTCTAGAAGTTTCCGAACGCTATCGCGCAGGCGCGAAAGCTCCTAATGTGTGAGGCACAGAGACCACGAAGAAGAACCCATTATTCCACCTGCCAGGACATTAATATAGGAGAATTTAAAAGGAGAATTTAAAAGACCACAGTCATCATGAAGCTTGGCAAACTCCTCTAAGACAGATGACTGGGAGACCAACATACAAAGCCAGACATCTCCCAAATCTCTAGCTCAACCACAAAGTGTAAAGACTGTGTTTACATAGACTGGGAACTGATCAGTTGCTGGAGCTCATTGTCCATAACATAGTTTCTTAAATCTTCAACACTAACTAAACAGCGAATATTATCATAGTGTGCCAGAACAAGAAAGCTGTTTCACACCAGATATGTATGGAGAAGAATTAGGTCAGAGGTAATCCAACTGAAACACACACACCTCAATAAGCACCAGGGTTTCTGGCATTCCCAAACAGGAGCAGAAAGGCCTCTTGGCCTGAGTTTCGGCAGAGAGTTAGGCATACACTCCACTTTCTAAGGATGAGCTAATGCCTATCCTCCATTTCTGCCAATGAAAAGCAAAAGCAGTTCAAGGTTGCATTTGCACTATACTTACACTAGAGTGACAGTTTATCTTTCCCACTGTGCATTTCAGCTGTAGTGTATTTGCCAAGAGAGCTGATTACAAGAGGGTTAAATTTAGTTGCTCCAGACAGTACAAGCAAGCCGAGGTAGAACACCCTAAGGGAGGGGGCTAGAAGCCCCGATCTGAGGTGTTAACATCTATTTTAAAACTGCTCGACCAAAACACTGCTGAGGGCTCCAACGATTCCATTTTATGCAATCACACCTTGAATAAAATACTAAAACAGTAACCTCAGGGAACAGATTTCTTAACAGTAGTAAGAGCACCACAGAAAAAAGTAATAAAGTGTACAGTTTGAGGGAATGAGTGGTACCACTCTATTCTACCTCTGCCACACAGGGATTACAATATCCAATTCTGGGCACCATTGTTTAAAAAAGATATTGATAAACAGGAATGTGTCCAGAGGAGGGTGACCACGACAACACTCTTGGAAAACAAGCTGTATGTCAAGTCTAGAGAATGGAACACTAAAAGATGACATGATAGTCATCTTAAATGTCTGGAGTAAATTTGTTTTCTACTGTTCCAGAAGGTAAGACCTGAATTAATAGATTCAGGTTACTGGGGGGAAAAGATTCTGAATAAACATTAGGAAGAACTAACCGATGCTAAGAGCTGTTCAGCAGTGAAGCAAATTGGCTCAGAGGTAAATTCTCCTTAACTGGAAATTTTTAAACAGGGATTGGACGGCCACCTGCCAGGATGCTTTAGTTGCACATTTCCTTCACTGGAAAGAGTCAGACTAAATAACCCTTGGTGACTCTTCCAACTCCACAGTTCTACAATTCCAGGAAACATTTGGACAGGGCTCAACTTAAGTGATAATTACTTCTAGAAATATTCCAGTCAGTGTGTCTTTCTTAACGTGGAGTATGACCACAACTACTAGATAAACTTTGCAAGTAGGTTACTATCCCAAGAACCATTATGAACTTATGCCAGTTATTTGTGTCCTGAAAGAAAAGAAACAATTTTATACATGTCTCCCTGCTTGGTCACCTGTAAGCAACTCTTACTCACTTAAGGCAATGAGGTGACAGTAACGGTGTCTATTCACTAGTCATTGCAAAAAGACTCACCATCAATATTAGAAAATATTTCCCATTGTCTCAACTCTACTACACCATCACCCTCATACTCAAGTTGGCAGAAAAAAGGAACATGGGTTTGATTCTTGTGAAAAATGATCTGAGGTATGAGAGCCTTTATTTGTCCATTTTTCTATTCATCCCAATTCCTTCTTTATAGCTTGGTTTCCAGTTTGTAAGGAGTCAGGGACTGCCTTGTTGATCTTTATAAGTCAACCTACAAGCCTTTGCCCACAGAAGAATGGGGTAATGTTTCAATAAATAGGTAAAGAAGAGCAGCAGTCACCTATTTAGGCATTTGAAAGTCAGCAGTTGAAGCAAATACTAGGTGTACAAATTTATGTTGAGATCTGGCACTAGCACTTTCTAGTTCATCTGCTTTCCTTTTGGATTCTTCAAGCAAGTCTCGCCTGTCAGATTTGTTAAAAATTTCCATAACAAAAAAACTGGGAAACAAGTGGAAAATTCTACAGGGCGGAGAATGTACTCTTTGCCAATTCCTGCATCTCCAGAATTAGCCACACATTCACTGACGTGCCTGTGAACATGCACACAGACAGGAAGTAGACCAGCGTGTCTATTTCCAAACAAAATACCAAATTAAACCACCATGCTTCAAAAAGAGAAGAACCTGCCAGGCCTCATTTCTTGTAACAGAAGTTTGCCATATCTCATGTACGATAGCAATATCATCCTCCAAAAAGGAAATACTAAAAACACTTTCAATCTAATCTGCCTGTATTTTAGTTCCTTTCAAGTGCAGCCATACCTCAATTAATGAATTAGATATGTTCCTGGGCTTTACTATTTTAACAGAAACTTTGGTGTCAAGGATAGAAATAACATGGAAAGAATAGGGATACATTCCTACATCACAGAAAAGAGCAGTTCAACATATTTCAGGGAACTTTTTATGCAAAGTTAACATGTAAAGGGAAACAGAGACAGTGTGGTATAGGGGTTTGGGCATTAGACTGCAACTCTAGAGACCAGGGTTCAATTTCTCACTAGGCTATGGAAATCCACTGGGTGACCTATGGCACTCAGACCCAGAAAACCCTGTGGTAGGTTTGCCTTAGCATAGCTATGAGTCAGAAACAACTTGAAGGCACATAATAACAACAAAAGGCAACAGCCAGGTCAAAGTAAGCCTTGCGTAAGTATACAAAAGCATTTTGAATCTTCTAGAGACCACATGAAAGATTCTTCCAAAATGCATTCCGGGATGATTTTTTCTTTCTTTCACAGCCTCCACTTTTCTTATGATTTCCACTTTGGTGTACCTATTGATCAATGCTTTTTCAACTCGCTAGAGTAGCTGGGGATCCCCCTTTCTCTCTATTTTGCTCTTCACACATGCTCAATAATACTGGGAGCAGCTGTTTATCTTGCCCGTTGTAGGCAAGTACACACAACTACGGAAGGACAACCTAGAGTAGAACTGATTCTTTCCCAGGTCAAGCTCTGTTGCACTGTTCACTGCTGTAACCCAAAACTGAAAGTCTTTTTTCAGCCCTCTTTCACCACTTTCCCAGTGCAACAGTGGGTGAGGGAACACCCTTCCAGTTAGACAGAAGAAAATGGGGGGAGCGAGACTGGGCTCCCATAAAAAGACTTAGTAAACTGAAGCTTCTCTGTCAAACACTTTGTTTATTTGAGGTATGCCTATACTGATTATATGTGTATTATTTAGTCATGCATAGTTCTAGACTATGATCATTTGTTTGTCTTCTTTATAAAAGAGGGATAGAAGCAGAATTTGTACAAATGTCATTTTCTTGTAAAATATCATTTCTTCTCCCAATCTGTCTCTGTCATCTCAGAGAGCTACTGCTCCTACATTAAAGACTGACCAGCACTTACATTTGTTTTTTGTTATTCAGATTTCTAAGAGATGTAGAATACTTTGAAAATGACTGGTACGTAGGCAACTCTTCATTCACACATTTGCAGTGGTAAAAAGAGAAATGGGTTCTGTCACCTCCCATCTTAAAAAAATAAAATCCTTAGGCAGACAAACAAACTCAACTTTATTAGACTGCAGAGCAAATTGCAAAGGCACTTGAGGCAGTATCATGTGATAGCAGCTAGATATTCTCACACAACTGTGTAGTAATTCATACTACAGTCATAAACCCAGCTAGAGAACTTGGATCAGATCCAGCAAGCCTGCACATAAACAGGTTTTGACTTGCTTTACAAACTCCTTTATAAGACACCTCAGTCTCTCAGTCTACAGACTGTCAGATGTTTCAGCTATATTGAGAAATACACCACACAGCTTTCTAAGTAATTTGTGAACAACAAAAGTATCACTGCATTATGCACATACATTACCAAAACAGAAAGTCCCAACCGTGAAATACAATTTCTCTTATTATGTTTATTTAATTAAAAAACTAATTATGTGGTGACAAAGCCTTATTGTGCACTACCAATCTGAATGGGGATATAGCTAGAGATGTGAAGTGGCGGGAGGAGACAGGGAAACTGAGGGGAGGAGTTCGAAACCCTTTTCCTGTAGAAAAAAATGAAAGGGATTACAGAATATTTTCTTTTAGAACAATTAATAAATAGTTTAAGAAAATGTTAATAATGTGCGCACACACTCAAGTTGCCTGTTGACTCATGGTGGCCCCATCAATTTCATGGGGTTTTCTTAGGCAAGGAATACTCAGAGGTGGTTTTGCCAGTTTCCTCTTCTGAAATATAGTACTCCATAAAAAACTATTTTTAAAACCTATGTAAGAGGAAGATTTTGACATAAGTAAATGTATAGTATCAGATCACTGCAATTCCTGGTCTGTGCTTCCTTTTTGCAGTTCTCTTTGGGGGAATCTAAACACTTCACACTGTGGAGCAGGGGTAGAAACAATTTGTCTCCCTCCGCCCATATGATCACGTATGGCGGGGAGGCACCTTTGCTGGCCTCTCATGAGGAGAGACCATGCAATCACCGTGCGGCAGAGTCTGCAGTCCCTTTTTAGGGCTGTGCCACCCCTCCTCAGCCTCTTTGATTCCTGGAAAGTTATAGTTATAGTTATTGTCTGAAATAAACTAAACTTTTCATCTACCAAACAAGATTATATATAACACATTTTATGTTGCAAAAGTAACAAAGTGATTCTGAATCTGTAACAGGTGCGGATATTATATCTTTTCAATCTTTCTGAAAATTTTTGAATTTCTACGACAATAATTCTTACATGGCCGCAAAATTTCCAAAATCTCTACACCACTAAATAAAATAAAGTCTCAGACTGAAGCTCTGCAAGCACTATCAACAATAAATTGAAGGGAGAATGTGTAAACTTAAGACCTAGTTTCAGAATTACCAATAGTAGCTACTTATCAGATGGATCAGAATTTCCCTTCAAGATTCAGTTTGGAATGACTCAGGCCATTTCTGCATGACACTCCTATAGCACGATTATTCCACTTTCAACATCCTATGGAATCCTGGGGTTTGCAGTTTCGGGAGGGGCCAGCCGACCCCTCCTGAAACTGCAAACCCCAGGATTCCATAAGATGTTGAAAGTGGAAAAATCGTGCTTTAAGAGTGTCATGCGGAAATGGCCTCAGAAAAAGAAGCGGCTTTTGAATCATACAATTAAGCAAATGTGGCCCCAGAGGCCCACATGCAGCCCCCAAGCCTTTTTTGTAGCCCTCAGTTCTTCAAGATTCCACAGATGTCTCTCCTACCTAATAAAAGAGTGAAGTGTTTTTCCCAGAAACCTTCACTAGAAGTAATTCACCTTTTGAATAGACTGGTGTCTTCCTTTTTTCTTTTTGTATGGTTTTTTGAAGTTCCTGCTGACCCTGGGGGTCCAAAGGGCAGAAAACTGGTTCCTCAACCTGCTGCAGCTCCCTGCCCATACAATAAAGCATTAACCTATTAACATTGCTTATTAATAAAGAGGACCTAAAGATTTATACACACAGAGCAGGTATGAAAGCCGTTTAAACATTTAAGGAAAAATCCCTCAAAACACACTGTGCAATCTGTACTTTGACAAAACTGCTCATAAGACAAACTGAAGACTTGCATACATTTTTAGAGATTCATAACAGAAAAACTTGGGCTCACATTAAAGGTTTTTATCAAGCCCTCAAGAAATTAGTGCAAAACTAAAGCAAATCATACAAGTGAATGTGTGAATTATGAGTCATAATACTAACTGCACAGTCTTTTGTTAACTGGACTCTAGCCTTACATTTTTATTTCACAAACAGCCTGAGATACTAAAAAAGGTTGCGTGGGTGGGATGATTATCCAATACTGTTTCTACTGTGCTTGGCTATGCAGCTGAACTGTCTTGAAATTCCCTTTACACTCTAAGTTCTCTTTACACTGTACACACTTAGCTTAGGACATTTATCTAATCTCTAAGCCATATAAAGCCAAAGTAAAGAGGTTAACATAAAAAATTCAAATTATTTGACTAATGCATTGGATTATCATCAGCAATGTTATATAACTGTGTATCTGTGCGCCTCCAGGTTGTTTCTGACCCTAACCTATCTGGTTAGGGTCAGAACCAGTTTCCGTCTAACCTATCATGGGGTTTTCTTGGCAAGATTTGTTCAGAGGAGGTTGCCACTGCCATCCTCTGAGGCTGAAAGAATATAACTTATCCAAGGTTTCCTGGGCTGAGCAGGGATCCAAACCGGGATGCAAACCTGTCCAAACCACTTTGCCCCACCAGCTCTGTGTAACCGTGCATATTCAAATCAAGCTCCCTCTTCACAAAATAAATCTAGAAACAAGTTGTATAAAGATCACAATTATGAAGATTATATAGAAAAAAGGACTGAAAGACCTGCTGACATTATCTATAACTATAATTTAAAATGTCTGTCTGTAAAAGTTCTCTTGCTCAATCAGAGTAAGAATACCTTGGTGTGTTATTTAAAAGAACCAAAAGCAAGATTTCAATAATATTTTGGACTTTATTTTGTTACCTCTCAGGCAAAGAAATGTTTCCATTGAATTGATTATTTAATGCTTTTAAAACCTTTGTACCAGTCGTTAAGCTACTTTAACTTATATTGTAAGCACCTTATCTTATATTGTAAGCTATTTTAACTTACCATGTGAAGTCTTAACACAAACAGAATAGCACTATGCATTGTAGTAAGCACCAGTCCTGAGCAGTTCACATATTATTCTTCAGAATGACAACATGTTATGAACATTTCTGGAACCAAAAATGTATTAAAACATCGTTCACATGATTTTAATAAAATAAGTAACAGTATAGTAATAGGAAACAATCAATGGGTGTATTAAATATGTGATTAACTCTCTTCCAGTCAACCCAAGAGGAATTTTAAAAAAATATTCTAGTTTAAAGGATGTTATGGTTATTGTTATTTCACATCACATTGACACATTACACATACTATTTTTCTTTTCACATTATCATTATTACCTAAAAAAGGGAACTATTTATAGCTGTTCAACAGAGAGACAAACTCTAATTTTATTAATAACAGCACATAACTCAATATTTGTATGAGGGGACACATTTTCCTTCATTCTACTGCCTCTTTTTAAAGAGAGAAATCATTCCTGTCTGGATGTACTACAGTATTTTTAATGCCCACTTGAGGGCAACTTCAGTTTTTGTGTTTTATTAGCTTAAATCCAACTGCTAGTTCCCCAAAACAGCAGAAGTATTTAATCAAACACTGAATAATTTTGCCAATCTTATTTAAATCCCACAGATTCAATGATCTACTCTAGCTGGTACCAGCAATACATCATTTAGCTCAGGCTCATATGTCTCATGCCATATGATGTGGGGGACCAATAATCACTGTTTTCCAATGTGCCATCAACCAGCACTAAACCTGTGCCCATTTCTTCTCTTGAAACTTGGCAGAAACCAAGGGCCTGGCAGTTGTCCAGGGAGCATCATTTTGAGCTGAACTGATTTAGGCTATCATTTTGATTTTCCCAACAAAAGCTGGTATTTATCAATGCTCTGTGAAGGAAATAATTTTTCCTGACAAAAAATTAAAAATTGTGCAATTAGACTACTTTTCCCTCAAGTGTAAATAATAAGCAGAACATATGATTTATTTGTGGTATTTGTCAGAAACAGAAGCAACACTGCAAACCAGCTGCACTGAAGACCTAAAGATCTATTACAGTATGTTCACTTATGGATAGGTGTAAGTCATAGCCAAGCGCTCCCGCTGCCCAGAAAATAATCTAATCGTTTTTTTAAAGATACCACCCACGAGAGCTTTTCAATATTTCCCACCTCTCATAAGCAGCACTTCTAATTAGAAGCTAAACTTGTGCTTTTTGACTTATAGTAGAAGCAGGCAGTTTTCTTTTCACTAGTTCAGCATTGGAACATAATTACAGTATACCAAGTGGGCAATGATGAAACTTTCAACAGGTCTATTAAGTACTCTTCGACCTCAGATTAAATGGGAGAGGAGACAGAGACCAGGTTCTCAAGATAAAATACATTCTCTGGGGAATTCCGCCACAATGAGACAGCAAAAAGAAAAAAAGAGAAGGTGACTGAAAGAATTTCAGAAATATTTTTTAAAAAAACTACCAAAACACATTTTTTTCAAATGTCAAGAAACCAGGACAAAAGGGAATTCTGGACTGACAAGAATCTTCACTGTTGGAAATTATTCTGCACAACATTTGCATAGGGATGATTTCCACAGAAAACAGCATCTTCTGCACAGAAAACAGTATTTCAACACAAAAGGCTGTTTCCTGCACAGAAAATGCTATTTTCGTGCAAATCATTCCTATGCAAATCTTGTGCAGAATAAGTTCCAAACCATGTGAACAGGTTTCAACAACAGGATAGTTTTCCAATAGACAATGCCAGCTAAGAATGCAAATGACACTATCTGCAGCTCAAAAGAAAGAAAAATATCACTGGATGATAGATGAAACTCCGCAAATGGGTAATGTAAAAGATGACAGAAATAGGGTCAGAATCCTGAACACAACGGTTCAAATTATGCATAACAATAATGAGAATTATAATCAAGAACAAAAAAAAGGAGAACAAGAGATCTCTCCTACAAGATATAAGAGTGCTAAACAACCAATAGTGGAACAATATATGATCAAGATTCTTTTAAAGAATAATGGAAGCAATATATTGAACGACTATGTAAAAGAGATGAAAGGATGATAGGTTCACTTAGGGAAGAATCTTTTGATGAGGAACCCACAAATTTAGAAAGTAAAGTGGAAGCTGCATTAATAGCACTTGGGAGAAATAAATTACCACAAACAGATAGCATGCCAATAGACCAATTTCAAGCTAAAGAGACAGAGTCCATTCCAATTCTAACAAAAATCTGCAAACAGATTTGGGAAAGAAAACAATGGCCCACAGACGGGAAGTGCTTAATATACATTCCAATCCCTAAGAAACGGGATGTCAGGAATTATTGTAACTACTGGACCGCGGCATTAAACAACTATACAGGCAGAGGGACCCTCAAAGTTTTCCAACAAAGATTTTTAAGATATATGGAATGATAAATACCAGATGTCCAAGCTGAGTTCAGAAAAAGGAGGCACTAGAGATCATATTGCAAACATATGTTGGCTAATGAAATATATCAAAGAATTTTGGAAGAAAATGAACCCATGTTTTATAGATCATAACAAAGCTTTTGATTGTATAGACTCCAAAAGAACAGCATTTGACTGTCCTGATGCATAACCTATACTTAGGACAAGCAGCCATTGTCTGGACAGCATATAGAGAAACAGAATTGTTTCCAGTTGGTATGGGATCAGTTAAGTCTACATTCTATCACTTTATCTGTTTATAAGCCAAAAAGAGCACATAAAAAGCAGGATTACACCCAGAGGAAGAAGCCATGAAAATCAAATTAAGAAATACAGATGACACTTATTTCTTGTTCTGTGCCTTCAAGCTGACATCAACTTATAGCAATCCTCTCCTAAGATTTTCCTGGCAAGATATATTCCAATGAGGTTTGCCACTGCCTTCCTCCAAGGCTGGGAGACCACAACTTGCCCAAATCACCCAAGGGGTTTTTATGGCTGAGGAAGGATTCAAATCCTAGTCTCCTGGAGTCCTAGTCCAACATTCAAACCACTATACTATGCTGGCTCTCTCTCACTAGCATAAAATAGTAAATACTTGGAATGAGTGAGGAAAGTCAAGGAAGAAAGGGCCAAAGCAGGGTTATAGTTGAATATTAAGAAAACCAAATAATGACTATAGATAATTTACATAACTTTAAAATGGACGATGAATACACTGAAATGATTAAAGATAATTCTATACCTTGGCTCAGCCACAAATGAAAATGGGTACAGTAGTCAAGAAATCAGAAGACAACTAGGACCTGTAAAGGCCTCTACGAAGGACTAAATAACATCCTCATGTATAAAGATACTGAGCTCAAAATTCAGAATCATCCATGCCATAATATGTCCCATTTTTATGCCATAATTATAAAAACTGCACAGTGAAGAAAACTGACAAGAAGATAATTAAGAACTCTCTCAAAAATTGAAATGACTAAACTGAGGCTACCATACTTTGGCCATGTCATGAGACTACATTAGAACTCATCAGAAAAGATAGTAAGGCAATAAAGTTTATGGCAGTAGAGGAAGACTGTTTCGCAGATAGATAGATTCAATCAAGGAAGCCAAGGACCCGAGTTTGCAAGACCTTAGCAGGATGATTGATAATCAGGGCTCTCAGAAGTCTCTTAGTCATAGGATCACCATAAGTCAAAGCAGACCTGACAGCAATTAACAGCAACAACAAGAAGAAAAATCATTAAAAGACAATTATCTGTTTAGTCCCTATGGAAGCAAATGAAAGGACAGGACTGTGAATAGATGGTGCTAAACTGCAATATCAGATCTTACCAAAAGCTAGCACCAATCTTATGAATGCAGGCACACTGTTATATATGTAAGTAAAGAAAAATCATGAGTTAAATTGGCAGTACCAGATAAAAGTGAGGTCTGTGCCAACTGGTTATTTCCCAGTGAAATATCCAGTAAATATGATTCTCCTCTTTCATGGCAGTGCTGTGAAGCAAGAAAGTATAAGTGTTTACGAAACAGTTCCATGTTACACATATGCTAAAGGTGAAGACATTTCTTGCCTCTGGTCTGTGAATACGCTACAAAAGAATACCTCCAGACAACAATGTCATTTATATGAAAAATATTATGAAAACTTATTTTTCCAGATTATCTCTGAAGATGTTCAGTATACTTTTCACTCCTACAGAGGACAGCAAAAATGTCATACCTCCACCACAGCTACACTGTAAGCACTACACTGTAATTCTACCTATACTATAGGTACAACTTGTTGTTGTCATCCATACACGTTGTTATTGCTATCCATACACGTTCTAAAAGTGAAGAGCAAAAAAGTAGAGAAATTCCTCTAAAAATAGGAATCTTCCTGTTAAATACAAGATAACATTTTAGAAATCCAACATGTGCAAGCAAGCCAAAACTATTTTGTATGTTTTTATTTATACCCAGTGCATTTCAAATAAAGTTAGCTGAATATGGCAGATGCCAGTCTGCAGCTGGTGTACAGTCTGAATGTCTGTAATCCCTGTTCTGTGAAAATGGATAGGTTGCTCAGATGCACCTGTTGCATATGAATATTCTCACTATGTCAGCAACAAGCTTGCCTGAGATCAGCAAACACTGAAGACACAAAGGATACTATTATCACTATCAGAGTTCATTTAAGCTTGTCTGCTGTTAATGTACATAATCAAACAAATCAACCTTTCCAAATTAAAAAGGTAGCACAGGATTCTGGACACGGAGTAGTTCCTACACACAAAGGCTTCTTTCAGCAACTATGTTATCTTAATAAAAAATCGTTAATACTTACTTGGGTTAGGCTAAGAAGTTTGGCTTACTCTCTCCCACTTTTTAAAAATGAGCTGAAATTAAGGAGGAATAAATTTCTATTCCCTAAATTAAGGTATTTTCAAGATAATGCCTCTACATATCCTCCACCACCAACTAATTTTTAAAATACATATGGTACACAACAACAAACCACAATCAGACTGGCATACTGTTACTTGCTATAGGCCACATGCACAGAAGCGAAGCAATCACTGAAATCAGATCAAGCAGCATCCGTTCTTTAATCACTTTCACTTCCTGTTTGTCAAGAACTAGGCACACTGCTGACTGGTTTTTACAAAATATTTTAGGAAGACACAGACTTTTCAGTTAAAATTATTTTTCCAAGCACCTTCGTGGATTTCTTAATATTCGATTTGATCTTTATCAGTTACACATGATATTTGACCATGTTTCTGTATGTCTGTGTGCCTTCAAGTCGCCTGTTGACGTATGGTGATCCCATGAATTTATAGGGTTTTCTTAGGCAAGGAATACTCAGAGGTGGTATTGCCAGTTCCTTCTTCTGAAATACAGCCTACAGTACTTGGTATTCATTGGCAGTCTCCCATACATGTACTAACCCAGGGCTGATCCTGCTTAGCTTCTAAGATCAGAAAGGATACGGTGCCTTCAAGGTACTACAGTTACAGAAAAGAGCAAAACTAAAATTCAGCATTTTTTCAAGAATCAGAAACACCCTTAAGCTGGAACTTAGAATTTCAAGTATTTTTATTGGTGCTTTCCTTCTCTTCTAAAGAGCTGGCCATTCTAATGACACTTCTAATAATTAACTCTACGAAAAATCAATTCAATAAAGAATTAAGTTGATTCCCATAAAGTCATCTGAAATCAGCATTTCCCAATGTTGAAACTTACCACTTATAGAATCATAGAAATGTAGAGTTAGAAGAGACCACAGGGGCCATCCAATCCAACCCCCTGCCATGCAGGAACACTCTCAATATCATAAAATGATAATTTTTATATGATTAAAAAAAGATAGAATAGACATTCTAAATTCCCTTTTTCAACTATTTCTGAGCTTTCTCTTTTCACATACTGCTTTCAATCAAATTCAATTCTTTAAATTAATGGACATTCACATTACATTGAAATTTTCACTTACACATGCCAAAAATGATATGCTTAATTTGTTACTTGGCACTATCTGCCAAACATGCCAGGTAATTTTACAGCTGTACAAAAAGGTGCACAATAACACCCACTCTAGGCCTTCATTTATTGAAAATACATATAAGCTACTGCTCTACCCCCAAGGATCCTCAAACAAATAATAACATAGTAAAACTGCAAAATAAAAGCAAAAACCATTCTTTAAAATAAGGTATATTTTTGTAAAAAGCAGAAACCAACAAGAGCAAACGGGCATATGTAAAAATGTGTATAGTTTCAAGTTCAAGTATAAACAAGCATGTATCTTTTCAAAACATCTCTTTCCAAATGGTAAACCAAAGAGCAGCATTTTTTTAGTGCTAAATCTACAGTAAGAACAGCTCCTTTGAACCAGCTCTGTAGAACACAGAACTTCACTAGAGAACATCATAAAACACATCCTCCTTGCTCCAATATATCATAAAGAAAAATAGCATTTCGGTTCCTTACTTTGTAACTCTGATGTTGGACATACTTTTACATTACTGGAAGGAGGGAGAACATGTTTGTACTATCAAGAATGTTGAAAGGCAAATATTTCCATTTGCTGTGGATTTTGAACATTCCCTCACTTTAAGAATGCTTACAGGTATACCTTCAAGACAAATAGCCACATTGCTCCCCTATGGAATAACTCCAACTTTCCCCACCATTTCTAGTGCTTCTGAAATGTACCTAGAGAAAATTCAATGGCCAGCAAGTCATTTGCTCTTTGGTTTCTCTTTATTTTCAAAGCTTTACATTCATGTTTATTCAAATGTAAGGTTTATTAATTTTATACATGTCTGTGTTTAAATTCTATTTAAAAGAGTTGAAAGACAGCCCCTGAATATCACATGGCCTTAGTCAATCAGAGCTATGTACAGCCAAGTTCTATCTGAGACCTGGTTCCCTGCCCCCAGCTACATCACAGGGGAAACACTGTCCATAAATTCAAAATTAAACCTTGCCAGATATTAACCTGACAAAGTTTAACAGGCCTTACTTAACCTGAGAGAAACTGATACAGAGCTACACTTTTGTTCAGTGCATTTACATAGAGTTCTTCCTGTGGGGAAGCAGCATTTAACAAATATTTTGATACTACTCTTAACTTTTCTCTGGACACAAGCATGTTCCCTAACCAACATTGCTGTCTCCCTTATTTGAAAAAGGTTGTTCATTTTTCCACAGTACCTCAAACACACTGTGGTGGCCTGTACTTTGTGTATCTACAGGATGCAATTGATGCACCGCATGTATTTTCCACCCTTCCCTCAAAGATCTCAGAGATCTGTTGTTCCATTCTACAACTGTGAAGAATCTTAGGCTGTATGCAATTTGTAGTGAGCTTTAGAGTTAGCAGATCAGCCTTGATCCCCCAGTTCAAGTCCAACATCATAACAGTTATATCAGATTGGTTCAGAGCATGATTTAACCTAGAGCTCTTACTATTGGAAGTTTGCTCTACTATTCCCATTCAACACAGAGTTTCCTTACACAAACACACAGTTCTCTCTACACACAATAATTATGCCATGCCTTTATTTATTTAATTTATATGTCACTTTCCACCCAGAACTGGGGATTTACCCAAATACACAGACATATGTATGAAGAACCACCCATTCTTTCTCTATAAGAATCTTGTTTCTCAGTCCCTTCATGTCTCATTTCCTCTTTCAATAACACTTCACCTCCATCTTTGCTTATCTCTTCTTACAGAAGTTTTCCTCATGGACTCACCTATACCCCTACAGATCTCTGTACGCCCAGACCTCTAAACTATCTCCAAGCACATACATGTGCTCTCCTTCATCAACATGTACCAACATGGGTATAAGGCATTTCAACTGGTCAGGCTACAAAGCAAGTTCTGAACATGATAAAACAAGTTTCAGAATGCACATTATCAGATATACCTTAAAGCTGCAATCACTGTGTGCCATAACTTTGCTGAGCATACACTGCGGAGTACACCAAGGTTTCTCGTCATGTAATAAACTAAAGTTTTCCTCAAACCCAGTAACATTCTTCTACATGCTACCTTTTACCAACACAGAGCAGTCATTCTCTGAATTTACATACAAATACTTTCACCAACATTTCTTTCAAAACCTACCCTGCCTCTCCATCATCATACCTTACAAAAGGAATTTAAAATCACAAACACACTAAGCTAAGCCCTTTGGGTTGCAAGCCTATATATGGGGTTTATCATTCTGGAGTGTGGATCAGATTGTGTTTAACAATTTAGGGCACAACTAATAATCCAGTCTCTTTCTGTCATATATACGAAATGTGTTGATGTGTGCTAAAGTAAGATTTTAAACGATTTTAATTCTGTTGCTGTTTAATGTTTTGGTTTTAATTTTGGGTGGTTTTAATCATGTGTATTCTTACTTTGTTTTCTGCCCTTTTGTAAGCCATCTTGAGTCCCAGTCTGGGAGAAAGGCCGAGTATAAATAATGTAATGGATAGATATAGATATATACACGAAACAATTTCAACTGTAGGATTAAAATATAACCACAGTTAGGCCATTTCCTAAACAAAACCTGCGCAACCTGCCTGGCAGTATTTAAGTATTCACACCCAAAACTGCGGACTAGACCACCGCCCCCACACTCACAAACCCGAAGTTGTCTCCTGTACACACAGCTCGACAGCCCGACACACAGGCGGCCCAACAGCTGCCTTACCAGCACAAACACACACCAGGCCGCACGACCCTGAAAGCGCCCGGAGTAAAGCCCTGTTGAATCCCATCGGATCCTCAAATTGGTTCCCTAGGATGTTGAACGCGGAATAACAGCGCTATAAGTCTAGTGCGGAAATGGCTCGGACCCCGCCACGCGCGCTCCTGCCGCCGCCGCCCCTCTCACACGCACCGTTCCTCCTTCCACCCCCACGTGCGTAAACACACATTCACACGTTACGTGCTAACCCCGCGAGCTGCCTCCAGACACAACCCGCTGGCGAGGCACCCGACCCACAGAACGGGAGGGCGGGCGAAGGAAGGAAGGGAGGGAGGGAGGCGGGAAGGGCCCTCGCTTGGCCGCTCCGTCACGGCAAGCGCGGCCTAGACAGCGTGGCTCGGCTTCTTCCCCACCCCTTCCCTCCGTCCGAGCCCAGGAGCGGCCCCACGGCGAGACGGGGCTCGGCTCGGAGGCCGCGCCGGCCAAGAAGCGCCCCGTGAGGGAGGGGAAAAAATATATAAAACTCACTCTGCCGTCTCCCACACCCCACCCGTGACGACGACGATCACCATGTCCACGCAGGCCGCCTCCGTGCCGCCAAAATAAACAAGGCCTCGGACTGCCTCTTCCCCCTCCCGCCTCAGGCAGGCGAGCCGCACAGCCCCGCTCTCTCCTCCTCCTCCTCCTCCTCCCGGGCGACGGGGACCGCCGTCCGCTCGCTGGCTCGCTCGCTCGCTGGCTCACCTGCATCCAGCACCCGGGGCGTCAGTCGATGGGGCTGAGGCGGCTGCTCAGGCGGCGGCGGCGGCGGCGGCGGCGGGGCTGAGGGCAGTAAAGACATGCAGGAGGCAGCGGCCGGGCCAGGCCGGGCCGGGCGCTGTGCGGGGTCGAGGAAGGAGTCACAGGCCTGACAGGCTGAGGGAGAGGAAGGAGAAAAAAGACATATGTGTGTGTGTGTGTCTATGTATATACAAACACACGCAGAAAAGAGCGAAGGGCCGTGTGTGAGGGAGAGAGAGGAGGCGGCGCTGACAGGGCTGAGGCGCCACTAGACGGTCGGGAGTGTGTGTGTGGGTCCGTGAGGGGAGCGGGCAGCCACCCACCCCGGCCGTCTCTCTCAAATAACACACAATTCCCCCCCGTTCTTGGCTGCCAGGCGGCAAATTGAAGGGGGTATTAATAATGGAGGAGGGGCCTGGCCTGCTTCAATGACACGGCACGAAGGGAGGGACCGCCAGCCGCCGCCTCTTCTTCTTCCCGCCTTAACAGGCCGCTTTCCGCCCTCCCACGGTCGTGGAAGGAACGAAACAAAACAAAACAGGTTGCAGCCAGTTACTTCTTCCCTCTGGTGCCTCCGCACATGGACACACACGAGGCCCTTTCACGAGGGCGAATTCACTACCTAGTGATTTATTTTTTTTTAAAAAAAATGTATATGTATATACATATATATGTGTGTATATATATGTGTGTAAGAAGAGCCTCAGCGATGGCTGGCAGCTCCCTGACAAGGGTATGGCAAGTTCACACACATCCTGTTCGTTGGTCCTGACTAGAATAAACCCATTCAACTGGGTCAGGTAAATCTTACTGATTTAATGGCCCTACTCTAATCAGGATTAATAAAAAGATTTAGGCCAATTATGGGCCTTTCCACACTACACTGTTATAGTGCTATCATTCCACTTTCCACATCCTATGGGTTTGCAGTTTAAGGAGGGGCATTTAGAATTCTCAGCCAGAGATCTCTTCAGCCTCAGTAAACTACAAACCCCAGAATTCCACAGGAGGTTGAAAGTGGAATCATAGCACTATAACAGTGTAGTGTGGAAAGGCCCCAAGCTTTTTCCTCCCAGAGCCGGGGAAGTTTAAATAGGCCATCATAGGCCTGATGGAAATATAAGGCCACTGGGGAGTGGTGAGCAACAAAACCTGTGGCAAATTCCATGCATCTTGGCATCTTTTCACTCTGGCCCTTAGTGACTAAGCCTGTGATGGTTTCATGGTTGCAAGGCATTCCTATCACTAGTGTACTAACAATGTGCCAGACAAGGTGGCCCAGTGTAAGTTTATCATTATATAAAAGCAACACCTCATTAGAAAATTCTTGCTCATTCAGTTTTAACATCTAAATTGCATCTAAAACTAGGTATCCGAGGTGTGCCACAAACAGGTCTGCATTCCACAAGCCCTGCATCTCATTTAAACTAATTCCTTTGACTACATATGTAGTATTAGCATATGAGGGATCACTGCTGTACTAAGGTTGCACAAGCACATAACAACATTTCTGTAAGATTAGACCAAAGGTGTATTTAGCCTAGCATTGTGTTTCCTACAGTGGCCGACCACATTCCTATGGGAAGCCCGTACACATGAGTGCAAGTGCAACAACAGCAGCAATAATAGCACCCTCATGTCCCCCAAAAGCTGGCATTGGTGGTACATCACAATAATTACTAATATAAAAGTCACTGATGGTTGTATCCCTTCTGAAAATGCAAACTGAGTGGCCAGAGAATGGCCCTAGAACCATTTTTTAAATGTTTGCTAATATGTTTTAAAAGTGTGTTTTAAGCTGTTTGAACTTTGTACCTTTAATAGTATTGCTTATTTGCTTTTGTATAAGATTTTAGCTTTGTTTTAACTTGTTGTGGGCCACCTTGGATCCCATGCTGGGAAAAAGGCAGGGTATAGTTTGAACAAATAAATGAAATGCAACCTCCAAAGCAGCCCTCAATCTGTCCTTTTTCTGCCCCACCCACAGGTGAGCTGTGGGTGGACTGTTCCACTATCTCTAGGTTTGTTGCCCTTCCACCCCATTTGGGGTCATTTTTTGATAATCTGTGAGGCTTCCAAAGGTAGAAAATTGTCCCCTAGACTGCTGCATTGGCCCATCCCTAGTCTAAAGAATGTCTACTGAATTACTCCATCCACATGCCTCTTGAAACTCTCAAATAACTCTAAACCTTTAGTGATTATTGATCTACCTTTATAGAAGTTACATTGGACGGTCTTCAGCAAGACTTGTCCTACTATATGCTTGATAATGTTATGTTTAACAATATTTCTTACCAGTTTATCCAGAGTAGATATTAGCTGATTGGACTGTAGAGTTCTGAACCTCATGCTGGTCCCTTTTTAGGAAGCTATATCACATTGACTGCATTCCAGTCTTCTGGTAAAAAGGGTGATCTTAAGCACATATTACATATGTTATGTTCAAAGATCAGGAATTTCATACAGGTGAAGGCTCAGTTTAATAGTGAAGTCTGGTAAGTGCAACATCTTGTATATATTTTTCTGCATGAACTGGGTAAATTGGGCCATAAACCCAACACAGTTAACATAACACTTCAATATCTTTTCTCATACTTTTCAGACAGATTCAGTTTACATATTTAGGTGTAGGCCAAGTGATGCAAAACTCAAGCCATGACTGTGAGCATATTATTTTGTCCACGCCCCCCCATAAATTAATGTCCAAGAGCAATTACGCTAGTACTGAAGCTGGCTGAAAAGCCACCCACTTGCACTTCCAAGTCTGCTTCCCTACTGAAACTCTACCATGAAGATTCCACATTGTAAACAATCCCAAAGGCAGCACCCTCTTTATTTGTTCAAGGCATTCAGAATAATTTCTCAAATTTGCCCTACTAAGTATTGACCCAAATTAAGTGCCAGTAAAACCACCAAACATAACAAAACATCCAGGGTGGCTCTTGGTTTTGAAGATCATCTCGCCTATGCTCACGTCCTCTTCCTCACGCTGCTCAGATGAGAAGCAGAGGAAAGGGACTTGCACACTAGCTGTTGGTGAGTCACATCTTGGTGGGGTATTGAATTTCCTCAGAACTTTAAAGGAACTATCCAAGGTTCTGAATCTATTTTTGAGCTAGGTTTCAGCCCCATGCTCCTCTAAAATCTAGACTAAACCCAGTGTGGGTTCGCTACCCCATTGACATGGAAGCTGGTACCGGTAGCTGGTATTGGGCATACAGATGGGTGGGGCTAAAAAGAGTGGCTAACAGGTGGGCACATGTGATTAAAATTGTTAACAGGTGGTATTCCACTCCATTAAAATTAAGTCATACGTCAACAATTAAGAGTCCCCCCGCTGGAAGGGATCTTTCCTCTATATGCTGTGGGTTTACCCTCATGTCTGCCAATTCTGCTTGTTAGTTTTTGAGGAAATTATGGAGTCATAGACTTAGAAGGGGCCTCATGGACCTTCAAGCCCAACCCATGCTCAATGCAGGATCTTCAGGTAAAGCACCCCACCAGACAGCTATCCAGCCTCATTTTGAAGATATTCAGAGAAGGAGACCACAGCAAAATGGTTCTGTGAAGCCTGAGGTGGGATAATTGCATATGTGCGAGGGAGATAATGTAAATCCTAAAAAAAAAAAAAAAGTAAACTGTTAGGTTTCTTGTGTTTTGCAGTTAAACTACTAATTGCCCAAAAAAAGGGGGGGATGAAGAATTTCTCACTATATGAGTGGTGGAATAAGCTATGGCTACTAGCGCTTATGGAGAAGTTAACAACACAAGTCTGAAAGTACAGAAATGGCCAGACAAAATTTCCAACTTTTTATACTTGGAAAACAAAACAAAATAGATTAAAATTACAAGAAAAGAGATTCCACCTAACTGCTAGGAAGAACTTTTTTGCTGCAAGAATTGTTTGGCAGTGGAGTATACTGCCTCAAAGGATGGTGGATTCCCCTTCTTTGGAAATCTTTAAACACAGGTTGCATGGGCATCTCTCAGGAGTCCTTTAGTTGTGTATTCCAGCCTGGCAGGGAGTTGGACTAGATGGCCCTTGTGTTCCCTTCCAACTTTACAATTCTATGATGCCCCAGAAGGTCTGTAAGAGAGGCAACTCTGTCTCTCCCTTTGCTTTAAGCCCCAGCTTAAACTTTCTTCTCTAAGCAGTTAAACTTTGGCTTCATTCTCGAGGGGCATTTGTAATTGCATTTGTGTGAATCCATCTCTTGCCTCTCTTTTCTCTCTCAATTGGACAATTGAATCATATGCCCCTTGAGGGACAGAACCCTCTGTTTTCCTTTGGAGAGTAGAATATACAATCAGCCCTCCACATTTGCGGGTTTCACTTTGTGGATTTGATTATTCATGGATTATTTGCTGTCACCTCTGCTGCCTCCATATGCCAGTTTTAATAGGGACTGCAAGCCTCGTAAGACTGAGAAACTGGGAATGGGGCTTGTAAGTCTCTATTAAAAATAGTGTAGGGCAGCAGTGGAGGTGTCAGTAAGCCACACCAGCCACCCAGTTCTGCCTTGGGAAGGAACCTTGATGCCTCAAAGGAATCCATGGTGTGTTTTTGTGTGTTAAATATGATTTGGGAAAGCCTAGAGTTATTCATGGTTTTTCCACATTCATGGGAGTCCTGTGCCCCTAACCGTAGCAAATGTGGAGGGATGCCTGTACTCCACAAATGCTGAGAGTATTACAGTTTTAATAAATTAACAAATTAATTATAAGTGCTGTTGAAACCCTCACTGAAAGCTAAAGAAAACACTTCAGAGTCTTCTTAGGTCTGATTGGAAACATGACAGATAAAGATATTCAAGCCAAAATGTAATTTGACAGTTGCCCTTTAGTATCAGTGGGACACTCCAAATAATTATAACCTATGAAGCAAGAACTGTTATTATCATGATGTCAGGGGACTTATTAAAGCAGGAAGTGACTCACACTGAGCTGTATGTGTTTCTTTCACCTCCAGTTTTGTGTACACAGATAATTAACTGTAGAATCTAGATGAAACTTGAGTGGGTTCACCCTACAATTTCTCCCCCAGTCAACTTGATTGATACAGAATCCAGATGTTCCTCCTTTCACCTAAAAAATATCTGACTTTGGAATTCTTCTTATATCCATTACTCTTGGTTTGTATGTGTACCCAGGCCCTCTCACTCATGATCTTGATCCTGTCTCAGATAGCAACTGTTTCATCAATGGTGATCACCAGCCCTTGGAAAAATTACCTTTTTAAACTTTAATTCCCCACTGGCCATGCTGCCTGGGGAATTCTGGTACAAAAAAGTAAATTTCCTAAGGTCTGCTGATTACATCATTAGTTGAATCACCCCTTCTTTGTGTTTGTCCCATTTTCTTATGACATGCTGTTATTCAAGAGTTAAGAAAACAAATTGCGAAATGCAGACAACTCCATTTAAACCCATGTGATCTGAGACTAAAGTAAAGTCAACTAACATGAAACAGTGCAAATGACCATTAAAGTCCTTAGAGTGCTACTCAGCCAACAAGAGGGAAGCTTTAATTTAATCGAGGCACAAGAACATTGATAGAAACTGCAGTCTAGGGATAAAATCCACCAAATTTATGCCAAATTCTGAGACACTGGAGGAATAAAGTAAAAGTTTGATGAAGTCAGAAGTTAAAGAATCCATTCTGAGATCTAGGGCTTGATTATTCACTTCCTTTTTCTTTCTGTTCTGGGCTGTTTTTAAATAGGGTGGCTCCTAGTCATAACTGTAAAAAACAACCCTGCTTTTCTGTTGTAAATTACCACTGGGATTGATTCCTCATTATGAAGATACTAGACTTTTTCTGTACATCCATCTTGCTGTGTTACATCCACATCCTTTGGTACACTTTGGGTGAGGAACCTTGTATTCCCCTGAGCACAATGACCAATGTGTGTTTTAAACTATGTGCTTAGTCATTTAAAGATGGTTAGTAAAATGCACAAAATGTCAAACTAAGCTTTTTTAACTGGAAGTGTAGATTGGAAGTTCTTAATGACAGGAAAGGTCATCATCAGTATGTGACCAGAAAACTTTCTTCCCCCTTTTTATATACTTCCAGCACTTTAGTGATATAAAACTTTAATTTAAAAAGCTGTTATTACCCATGAAATGCAAAACATGTACAGTATTGACTTAGTTAATAGCAGGTCCAAAGGAAGGAAGATTCCTATTTTGGCTTTTTGCAGAAGAAAGAACTGGATCTGCCTCCCTATTCTATACCCATGGCTGTTTTTAGGGGAAAGAATTATGTCAGGACACAAAATAAAGGTATTTCCTTGACCTGGACTTTGAAATCTAATTGTGGATCTTTCGCATAAGGTCTGCTTGGAATGTAAGTAAGCCTTGCAGGAACAACTGTTAAATGAACTCACCTTTCAGAATCATAACTCAAGGAAAATTGTATGTGTGGGATTCTCTTTTGGAAACAAACAATCCTGTCTGTACTTACTTGAGAGTTGCTACCACTTAACTCTGGAAGAATCTCTCAAGTTGAGATGCTCATAGTTATTCTCATGTGTCATCTACTGATTTAATGACACTGAAGTCCATAGTTACAAAATGGCTAGGTTCATCTATTGACAGTGCAATCTTGTGCATGTTCACTTCAAATGTCTACTATATTTAGTGGGATTTATAGTGAAATAATGGTTCAGGGTGATGTTGTAAGCATCTCTGGGACTGCAGCTGAAGTTGCTGTTTAAAATTAGTTACTAGGCAACAGCAAAATAATGTTCCATGCCTTTCCATGCTAAACAAAACCAATATTTATGATATAAGCAGTTGGGCTTGTTATCTGGAATAATAATTCTATAACAACTCCATTGCTTCACAGGCAACCTTTGTTTGTGCCAGTAAAATTGTCAATGTTTTTCCTGCCTTTGCTACTGTACCTTTAATTGGAATGAGACACAGTTATTAAGCAGATGATTTAAGTCTTGCTCATATCAAGGTGCTGTTAGCTTTGCCCCGGATGGAGACAGCTCTGATTTGTGAGTGGCTTTTATGTTTTGAAAAATGGTTAATCAAATATTTCTGATGTTCTTATTCCCAGTATTTCTAGAGTTTTCCTGGTAAAACCAAATCACATCATATCTAGAACCCCTTTGAATGCCTGCGTTGCAACCTCTCTTCCCCCATCTCAGTTCTAGATAAAGACCTTGTAAACAGCATTATTTCAACAAAACATCAGTTCCTCCCTCTGTCCCTCCCTGCCTATTGTAATACTTTACCTGATGAAGAGATTAGGAGATTTTGAGAGCACATACATATTTTTTGCCCTGTTGGCCTTGACACCTGTCAAGATGTAGGTGTGTGTGTGCACATGTTCATGGAACCTCTTTGACTGCCTGCCTGCCTCAGGACAGAAAAGGATTAGTTAGGAAGGCTTTTCTTGTAACATCTTAAAGCCAGCACCCATTTCTGGAATAATATGGCTCCATCATAATTATAAGAGACACAACAACAAAGTGCCACTGACAGGGAGAGATCTTTTCTAGCCATCATGTCTCTCTCTTTTGAAAACTGACTTATGGCAACCCTAAGGTGAACTTATCATAAGGGTTTTCTTGGCAAGATTCGTTGCCTTTGCATTTCTTTAAGGCTGAGAAAATGTGACTTGCCTGAGGTTACCCAGTGGGTTTCCATGGCCGAGTGGGGATTCAAACCCTGGTCTCCAGAGTCATAGTTCTGGCATGTATACCCGCATGTCAGGGATGTCCCTTTTGTCAGGGATGCAGCAGTGTGGGTATGTGTGCACAGGCCCAAACTGATCCCTTGTTTGCAAATGAGGGTGTAGCAGTTTCAAGCACCCCCACACACACTCCCACTGCCATGTTCCTGTTGCTGTCCATCAGCAAGGCTTTGCAAACTCCCTGTGAGGGCTCTGGAGTCTCCCAGAGGTCTCCAGACCCCAGGTTAAGAACCACTGAAATAGACTACATAATCAGAAGCAGGAGATGGAGAAGCTCCATTCTGTCTGAAAAAACAAGACCAGGGAGTAGACTGTGGCACAGATCATGAACTGCTGATATACAAAAAGCACAGTAAAGCTAAAGAAGAGTACCCAATCAACCATTATGCCAAAATACAACTTGAAGAACATCCCCTTAGAATTTAAAGATAATGTAAAAAATAGATTTTGGCACTGTTAAACCTAATCAACCAGAATCCAGAAGAACTCTGGACGGAAGCTAGGGACATTGTCAGAGTGGAATGTAAAAAGACACTATCTGTAGCCAAAAATTAAAAAGAAGCTTCAACAGATGACAGATGAAACTGTTTAACCAGTTAAGGACAGATGAGAAACAGAAGTAAAAGGTGACAAAAATAGTCAGATCCTGAATGCAACTGACTTCAGTGACTTGTATACAGGGACAAGGATTACTACTATAAAACTCAGTGCAGAGAAATAGAAACTGACAACAAAAAAGGAAGAACAGGAGACCTCTTCCACAAGGTCCAAGAAATCAAAGGAAATTTAACCCAAAAACAGGGATGTTCTACAAGCAGCAGAGAAACACATTACATAACCAAGTAGAAATAAAAAGATGATGGAAACAATAGATGGAAGAACTATGTAAAAGAGATAAAAGGATAACAGATAAATTAAAGGAAAAGCCATTTGAAGATGAACCTACAATTTTAGAAAGTAAAGTAGAAGGAACACTGAGAGCACTTGGGAGAAATAAATCACCAGAAATGGATGGCATAACAATAGAGATACTCCAAGTTACAGAGACACAATCTGCTCTATTTCTGATTAAAATCTGTCAACAAATATGGGAAACAAAACAACAGATTAGAAACACTCAATATACATTCCAATCCCAAGAAAGGTGATATCAGGCATTGCAGTAACCACAAGACCATTGCATGAATTTCTTATGCAAGCAAAGTCATGCTCAAAATCCTACAACAAAGATTTTTACCATCTATGGAGTGAAAAATGCCAGATGTGGGTTAAGAAAATGAAGAGGCACTAGGGATCATATTGCAAACATGCATTGGACAATGGAGCACACCAAAGAATTTCAGAAGAAAATCAGCCTGTGCTTTAGCAAAGTCTTTCATTGTAGATCATGAAAAACTATAAGTCACTCTTAAAGAAGTGGATGTGCCACAATATTTGATTGTCCTGATACATAATCTGTACTCAGGACCAGAGGTGACTGTCAGGGCAGAATATGGAGAAACTGAATGGTTTTCAGTTGGCTATAGGATCAGGTAAGGCTACATTTTATCACCCTAACTTGCATGCTGAACATATCATAAATAAAGCAGGATTAGACTTGGAGGAAGGAAGCATGAAAACTGAAGGAAGGAACATCAACAATTTAAGATATACAGATGACACTATACGACTAGCAGAAAATAGAAAAGACTTGGAATGATTACTGAAGAAAATCTAGGTAAAAAAAGCAAAGGCAGGTTTACAGTTTAACATTAAGAAAACAAAAAAATCACAGCTGAGTTCATAACAGATGATAGAGACATTGAAATAGTTCAGGATTTTCCATACTTTTGCTCAGTCATTAATCAGAATGGAGACAGTGAAGAAATCAGAAGAAGACTAGGGCCATTCTGCACTAGCCTGTTATAGTGCTATTATTCCACTTTCAACATCCTATGGAATCCTGGGGTTTGCAGTTTAAGGAGGGACCTCAAAGGCCCCTCCCTAACCTGCAAACCCCAGGATTCCATGGGATGTTGAAAGTGGAATAATAGCACTATAACAGGCTAGTGCGGAAATGGCCTACAACGTGGAAAGGCAGATATGAAGGAACTAGGCAAGATCCTGAAGTGTAAAGATATATTGAATACTAAAGGTAAGACTGTCCGTGCCATCGTATTTCCAATTTCTATGTGTGGTATTGACAGCTAGATGGTAAGAACATTGATAGGAAGAAAATCAACTCATTCAAAATGGGGTGCTGAAGAGGGGTTGGATGGATACCTTGGACTGCTAAAAAGACAAATAAATGGGTCCTAGACCGAATCAAGCCTGAACTCTCCCTAGAAGCCAAGATGACTAAACGGAGGCCATTTCCACACTGGACTGTTACAGCGCTTTATTCCACTTTCAACCTCCTATGGAATCTGGGGTTTGTAGTTTAGGGAGGAGCCTTTGAGGCCCCTCCCTAAACTGCAAACCCCAGGATTCCATAGGAGGTTGGAAGTGGACCAATGGCGCTGTAACAGTCTAGTGCTGAAATGGCCTGTTCTATTTTGGACATGCCGTGAGAAGGCATAACTCACTAGAACAGACAATAATGCTTGGTAAGGTAAATAGCAGCAGGAAAAGAAGAGGGCTGCATTACAAATAGACAGACTCAATCAAGGAAGCCATGGCTCCGAATCTGCAAGACCAGAGCAGGACTGCTGATGAAAGGGTTGCCATAAGTTGGCAGCAGTTAACAACCACAACAAGATGAGTACTGGGCTGGAATCCCTGGGCACATTTAAACTTATTAAAAAGGCCAGAAGAGACCAAAAAGACCAGGTCACTTGCGCAGCCTGTTATCAGTAAAAGAATTTCAGGGATACCATACTGCCACTCGCCCGCCCTCAGTCGCCCCGCGGACTTGGAACTTTTGTGCCCTGCTTCGTGTAGCCGGTCGGGACGCTTTGTGAGTTGCACCGCTGGGCTTTCCCTCCTTGTCAAGATGGCGGCGCCCGTGTTGAGGTGCTGTGTGAGGAGAGGTGAGTGTTCAGCCGGAGTGAGCGGGAAAATTGTTGTAAAAACCTATTATCAGTATATTTGCTTTCTTCCTCACTTAGGTTCCTCTCGAGCTGTCTAGGCTCGCATGCCTTTTTTGAGGGTTAGTTTTGTTGGACTCAGGCTTAGGACGGGGCTGTTAGACTGAAATCATAGTTGATGATGTGAGTCCTTCCCATAGATCTGCTGTGCTTTTGATTGTATTAGAACTGACAGAATTAGACTGGTAGAGTTTGACCGTCGTGCCATTTCTGGTACTAGAAAGTAAGTTGTCTAAGGATAGCCATCGGCTTTAATTTTTGCCTCAAATGTGGGTTAGGCTGCATGCAGGAACAGTCCCGACAAATCCTCTGACATCTCATTTTTTCAGCTGCCTTTAAAAGCCCCAGTTTCTCTCTCTTTCTCCCACTTCCCCCTTTTGTCCTCAGCTTACTTCAGTTGGTGCAAACTCAGTTCAAAGCACCAAAATAGTGAGCTTTCTGTTGACACACCAGGGGAGAGAGGAGAAGAGGGGACAAAATCTTCCCCTTTTCTCTAGGCTCAGGTGAAAGCAAATTGCTGCAGCCTAACTTGTGTGTTAATTCCTTATTATTAATAATAATAATAATAATAAAATTTAGTTTTATCCCGCCTCTTCCAGTGGATCGAGGCGGCATTACAAAAATATATAAATACATTAAAACATTAAAATGTAACCCAACCTCCCCAGCCACCAACCCTTCTATCCCCCTAATAACTTTGGTCATCCTGACCACACTCTCATATTGCTTGGCCACATTTGTTCCAGCTTTTTCCCTGGGAAGTTGGAGGGTATGAGAATAGGAGCTATAAATGTGGAGGAGGATAGTCGTCATTCAGAGAAAAGGCTGGGCTTTCAAAATAGAGGTGTGAAAGGCTTGCAGGCCTGTGGGAATGTCAGTATGCAAATGTAGAGTTAGCTTTGAAAATATTTTTTTGTTTCACTCCCCTGTGAAAAGTTAATTGAATTGTCTCATAATCCCATCACAACCTCTTTTTCAACTGGAAAGGGCAGTCAAATCAGTAAAGGGACTGGAAGAGTTTTTCGTTGAATAAAGGTTACACATTTTTTTAGAATTTTTAACTGTAAAAAAAGGTGCATTGGAGAGGTGAGGGTGATAGATTAGGAGTATATGCATGGTATAGAGAAAATGTGTTGGGGGATCTTTTTTTCTGTTATAATGGTAAAACTTGTGATCACTCAATGAAGCGGTGGGGTGGGAGATTCAGGACAAATAAAGTGTCCTTGGCAGTTTAAACTATGATTTTTGATTTTATGGAATGTAGTGACAGCCACCAAGTGGGATGGTAGTGCCTTTCCAAAACTGGTTGCTGCAGAAAAGAAGCAAGAGAGCACTGTGCCACATGTATACTGCTTTTAGGGCTCTTGAAAGCATTTGATTGGCAACTGTGGAAGCAGAATTCTAAACTGCTTCCTTGCTATGATCCATCATGGTTCTTTTTATCTCCTCGTACTCTTCTATTAAGCTTAGATTTTATAAAACATAGTGGCACTTGCTTTCAGCAACAAGTATTGGTGATGTGGCTAGATACAGTTCCACCCCAATGTGAGAGTCAGTTTAATTCCTTCATGATCACTTTCTTTAATACACTGCCAGGGCAAGTCACACTCTCAGCATTAGAGGAAGGCAATGGCAAATAAATGTTGCCATAACAAATAAAGGTTGCCATAAACCAAATTTGACTTGAAGGCACACAACAACAACAACTAAACTAATAAAAGTGGATGGATAAATCTTGATTTTTTGGTGTTTTTTTAATGGTGTTTCATGCCTTCCAATGTTCTAGCTACTGGGCATTTTTAGTTGCCAGCATCTAGGAAATACTGAGAGAGATTTATTAAAATGTAAATGTGAATAAGGATATTTTATAAATGTTATGGCTGGCCTAAATACTCTAAAGGTAAAATGCCCATCAGATTCCATCTGTTCTTGGAAGCTAAGCAAGGTCAGTTCTGGTTAGTACTAGGATGGGTGACCACTGAAAAATATTAGGTGCTGTAGGCTATATTTTAGAGGAAGAAACTGGCAAAAACACCTCTAAGTATTCCTTGTCTAAGAAGGATATGACTAGCATGTTTGTTTATTCTGGATAATTGTTAGGAGCATGGTCTCACTTCTTTTCTTCGTACAGTTTTAGCTCGAAGTCATATTTTCTCCAGAAATGAACAGCATTCTGCAGTACTTCCCTGTTTTGCCAACTTACTTATTTCACATAGATACTATGCTGCAAAGTAAGTAAATAATTTTTATTTCCTGTGTTTGTAAGGAGAAATAACACTAATTGCTAAATATATTCATAAATTGAGCAGGGCTTAGGAAGGCTGTGTCATTAATAGTTCAGATAGGCAGCCTGTTTTTAGATTAATAGTGAACAATTTATCTTAAAAGATACTTTCTACCAAGTTTTGGATTCTTTCATATTGTTCTGACTGTAATGTCATCATCATTATTACTATTTACTCAGTGTACACAGTAAAAGAACAAAAAAGTAAGTCTGTAACTATTACAAAAAATAAAAGAACAAAAACATTCAGCCTTGTGTGACAGGGCCTTACTTCTCCCGGGTTGGTGTGGTAGTTCCCAATCTGATAAGGCACCCTTCCTTCCCCCTTATAACTTATCTTTGTGTAAAAAGGTGAGGGTTTCAATGTTTTTTAGAACCCCTTAATAATTTTATGGTAGCGTGTTTTCTGTGCTACTTTATGTACTGTATACAACTCAACCAAGTCAGTGTTTATAAAAATAAACTGTAACATTTATTAAGATAACAATAAGAATAAAGTATTAGAGTTCATATGCAGGCAAGGTTGATACATTTCTTCAGTGTACTTTTTAGACAATTCACTTATATTTAGACACTCATATAAAGCAGAAGTATCATATAACAGTCTTTCGGCTAAACTCCCACCAAAAGCTCAACCCCCAATTGAGGTCACACTCTCTGACCAGATTCTACTAAGGTTCAATTACACTTTTACCTCTAACTAGGCTTCCACTGAGAATTAAAACTCGCAACATAGCCACACTCTTTGGCTGACTGAGGGACTTGACTCTCTAGCTAGCTGCTAGGTTCTCACTGAAGGAAAAAATATCCATAGGTACTTGGCTTTATATAACTTTTTCTCTCAGCCGTCAGCCCCTCCCACACACTACTGTGCTGGATTTCTCTCCTGGGGAGATATTCTGATTGGCTAGCAACCTGCTTCTAGGCTGCTCTGGTACTTCAGATAGCCACATCCCCAGAACTTCATCATACTCTGTGAACACAATGTAAAGTACACATATGTGCGAACACACACAGAGGAAGGGAGGAGTAATACAAATATAAAACCAATGCAGTTGTAAAACAAAATATCCAGATGGAAATACAAAGAGATATCAAAAGTGAGCACAGTTGGCCGTGCACATTCGATAGAGTTAGGGATGCAGGAACCTCACAAAAGTGGAAAAATTGCAAATATCAAAATATATGTGTGGGAAGGGGGCTGAGGGATGGTGTGGAGAGTGGGTACCCAAGGTCCAAACTAGGTTAGGGAAAAGGGGTGGGTTGGCATGGTGGCCCTATACTTTCTCTCTCACACACATCTCCTTCCTTGGGTGTGGGAGGCATCAGGAGAGGGTTTGTGGTGCTGATAAATTGAGCTGCGAGCTTTACTTAGCTGTCCAGGCAGCGGCTAGAAGAGGAGGAGGACAATGGCCAGAAGTGGGTTTTTAAAGGGCTGTGTAGTCTGATGAGAGCCACCAAGAGGGAAAGTTCCCCTAGAAAAAAAGCATCTGATGTCGAGAGGGCAAGGGGCAGGGGTTGGAGAAATTCACAAACATTCAAATCCATGGAAGTCAAACCCACAAATCTGAAGGGCCAACTGTATCTCAATAACATGTACTTATTATAGTTTGGGGAGTGGTAAATCCTCCTAGTGAAGCCACTGCTAGCACATTGGTATTATTTCTTACAGTAACTGAGGAGGGAAAAAATTCGTTCACTATGAAAAAGGTTGCAAAGTTGGAGAAAATCCCTAGAGAAAATGATTTTCCTCTTTGTTTTGCCGTGGTTTTGGCAGCAGTCCTGTCTGGTAGCATTAGAAGTTTGCATATGTTCTTATAAATAGTTGCTCAGCTGGACTGCTTCATTTATCACCTTTATTTATTTAAAGACCAGCAAAAAAGCCAAAAAGTGATCCCAAGAAGAAAGCCGAGGAATCAGAACCCAAGCAAAAAAAGAAACGTTCCCCTTTCCCCTTACTGAAGGAACCAATAGACGACGTTTATTTGACATGGTGCTATGAGAGGCCAGTTTATGATGCAGAAGAGGCAATAGATATGCTGAAGAAATTTCAACAGCTGGATTTCACTTCTCCCAACCAGCCCGTGTATGCAGATTTCACCCTAGATATGGCAATGGATAAGAAGGTATGTTGAAAAAGGTTGTGATTTGAGTGTTGCATTCAACCTTTTTTGTAGTCATACTATACAACTGAAATTATTTTTGAAATTTTGAAAAACTGAAGATTTTTTTTTAATATAGGAGCTATAGTTTGAGAAACTCTTCATTCAAGGACAGACCTCTGGAGGCAGTTCCCAAGTGATGGATGAACTCTCCTTATTTCCTAACATGTGACAATCATGGGGCACTTCAGATATTGTTGGATTGCAAATCCCAGCAGCCTTAGCCATCATAGGCAGTGGTGAAGAATTTTGGGAGTTACAGTCTATGAACTTCCAGAGTGCTGCATAATTCATACTCCTGCTCTATCTTAATTAAATTTTTAAGCTTTTACACTGAACTTTTACACTCAGCTCATCTTAGTCATGTAAATATCGATACAACAGAAGGGGAAGGGAGGCAAAAGAAATGCCTCTAGTTAATATCCTGGATGTTTGTTGTTGTTTTTAAATGCATCCTAGAACATTTGTAAGGGATGCTGATAGATGATTATGGGAATATTTTCAAGGGTTGAGATCCATACTCCACAGTATTTTTCAGGCACTTGGTTTGGGATTTACTTTGAACAACCAAGTCCGTCCAATCTCCATGTTCCAGTTCATAAATTCTTTTTTGAAATTGCACCTGTTTCAAAATTGCCATATAACATGTGAGAGGCAGACATTTTGAAAGGAGATTGGTACACAAACTAATTATTCCAAAGTCCCTTTGGGCACATGGAGCTCTTTGGTCAATTCTTTGGACCTTGACTAGTATGTATTTTTATATATATTTTGACCACGTTGTCATACTTTATCTTGCCGTGGGTTCTACTTACCCTGTAGTGCCTGTGCTATCTTACAACTGAGATGAAAAAAACACCTCTCTGGGCCACATCATCCAAGGCTGCTAATCTTGTTTAGTTCAGTTTAAAAATACAAACAAGTCACAATGCATCAAGCCACAACTGTTAAACAGTCTAATAGTAGCAGAGTCATTGATTGAAAGCCATTTTAAATATGTCTTTGGATATTGCAGCAGAAGCTGTAAAAGTTAGAGGACATTCTAGTGAGAAGACAAAAAGAAATACAATGAAGATCTTAATTATATATAAATTTAACCCTCATTTCATCTGTATAAACGGAAATAACATTATTTTTGCTAGATCAAATAAATAAAATTAATTGTTTGTTGCTTTTCTTTCGCTTTTACATCTTCCAGAAAACAGTGGAGGAGTTTGTCAGTACGGTACTTCTGCCTTACCGTTTCACTGATGACATACACAAAGTTTTAGTATTTACTGATGTGAGTAATGCAGCAATATGCCAACGCCTTCTTGATCTGTTGTGTATGATAAAGATAACCAACACTTTGAAATTTTACCGTGGGTTCTGTTCTCAAGAAGTACTGAGTAATGGGGATGCATTTTACTTAACAAATATATACTGTGGGGTATTACATTTAACGGTGTGGCTCAATTTATTATTTGTATACCATCATTATTATAGATGGCACTTTAGAGCATGGCTTTCCAAATGGTGTGTTGTGACACATTAGTGTGTTGCCTGTAGTGTGTTGGTGTGTCGCTTCCCCAGCCAAGAAAGACCCCCCAGCCCAAGCCTAGCTTGCTGCCATTGCTCTTGCCAGGGCCTTTCCCTGGCAAGAGTGATGACAGTGGCAAGCAGTGGGTGGGAGGGGATTGCCTTTCTCCCTGCCATTGCTCTTGCTGCCATTTCTCCCTGCCATTGCTCCCAGCAAGAACGATGGCAGCGGGCCAGGATTGTGGGGGTGGGGGCTGCCTTCCCTCACCTTAGATAGGCCTCTGGGTACCTCTGTTTTGCTAGTAAAGCTGAATTGCTGTGTTGCGAAATGATGCATGTTGAAAAAGTGTGTCACCAACATGAAAAGTTTGGAAGGCTCTGCTTTAGAGAGTAACATAACCAAGGTAGTTTCTTGACTAGTGGAACTTACAGTGGAGGAAGGGGAATAACAGAGAGAGCCAAGGGTAACAATGGATGAAATTGTGAACAAATGGAGATATATACAACTGGGGCTTGTCAAGCTAGAAACTTTGTAGGATAAGTGGTTTTTGAATTGAGATTTAACAGGAAGATGTGTACCATGTAGATATTGTCAACATTCCAGGTATTTTTGCAAGTATTTGTCCCTCGGCAGGTGAATGTAATTTGACCTCTCCCATGCTGTATGATAAGCCGGCCATAAGAATGCACCTGTTCATACACTTTTCATTCTGCCCTTTGATTCTAAATGCTACTATAACAGAGGCAGACAGATACCTTAACAGTCCAGACAGGTTTAGGGCATGAAATTACCACTTAACCAGCAGCTTTTGCTTTGTGTGATTTTTGAGAGTAAAGTAAGATTAAACAGACCTTTGACTAACCCTGCAAGGAGTATCTGAAATTCAGTAAGAATGTGTGCTCAGAAGTGTTGACAAATTGGATAACACCTCAAGAGATCCCAACTGTGCACTCTTTCTGTAGTAGGAACAATCTGATGCCATTTCTGCACTAGGCTGTTATAGCACTATTATTCCACTTTCAATGTCCTATGGAATCCCAGAGTTTGCAGTTTGGGGAGGAGCCTCTACTGCAAACCCTGGTATTCCATAGGATATTGAAAGTGCAATAATAGCACTATAACAGTCTAGTGCGGAAAGATGCTGAAATGCAGACATACTTCTTCCTTCTCCTCACCTCTGTTGGAGGTGATAGTATCCTTCCCTCTTACTTGAAGAATTTGGATGTCTCTAGAGTGAGGTGAATTGAGACATCTAAGGCTTCCTCGCCAACAGTTTTTGAGACATTATTTGGTTTCAAGACACACTTGTAAATTGGGCAGAGCACCTGTGCCTGCTTGAAGAATTCCCCACTTGGAGAAATGTAGCTGTGTGGCAAAATGCCCAGTTTTCAACCCAGACATGGGTAGTTTTAAGAGTGGATTGAACAGATTCAGAGGACAAGGATATTGGGAGAGCCAGCATAGTGAAGTAGTTTGAATACTGGACTAGAGTTTGGGGGACCAGGGTTTGAATTCCCATTCAGACATGGAAATTCACTGGGTGACCATGGGCAAGTCACAGTCTCTCAGACTATTGGAAAGGGAATGGCAAACCACCTCTAAATAAATTTTGCCAAGAAAATTCTGTGTTAGAATCTCTATAAGTTGGAGCTGACCCAAAAGAGCAACAATAAACCTCTTGGTAGCAACCAGTTGTGAAATATACCTCTCTCTCTCACTCCCCCTCTCTTTCTCTCTCTCTCTATATATATATCTCCCTTATTATATATATATATATTTGCGTGTGTGTGTGTTCTCTTCGTTAGGCCATATCTCTCTCTATATCAGTTGCTGAGGAACCCAAGTGGAGGGTGCTTTTGTGCTCATCCCCATATCTGTTTTGCCACTGTGTGAACAGAATCCTGTACTAGATATGTCTTTGATAGATCCAGCATGCCTCTTCTTATGTTCTTAATTATTCTTTTCTTCCAGAAAGCTGAAGATGTTACAATAGCAAGAGAAAATGGAGCTGCATTTGCAGGAGGGGCGGAATTAATCAAGCCGGTAATTAAAACATTTGTAAATTAGACACTGTAGTAAGACATTTTAAGGGAAAAAATATGACTTGACTGGAAATCAGTCTTTTGACAAGGCATTGTTGGTCTCTTCAGTAGCTTACCAGTTGATTTCTGGGCACAGTTCAAAGTGCTGGTCAAGACCTATAAAGTCCTAAATAGCTTGGTTCCAGTGAATCTGAAACATTCTGCCTCTTATGTGAGCTGGTCCAAATGTTGAGATCTTGGGGGAAGGTTTTTTCTCATTCACACCACTTTCACTTTCCTCCTTTTTATTGGAAAAGTAGAAACTGGGATTTTGCTAGTTAAACAAGTAATGATTTATAGCTCAAAATGCTGCATGTGTTTCAGGAAGGTTTACCTCAGATTTATTCCAGAGGAATAAATGTGATCTCATTTTAATTGTTGTATGTCTTGGTTTCAGGGAGTTGAATAAATGGTTCAACATGTGGGTTTCTTTACTTTTTCCTGGATGACCATTTTTTTTAGAGAGAAGATGACTGTTGTTAAACTGCAACTGAAAAAAGAGGAAATAGTTTGTATAGAATGACTTTGTCCCTTTGGTTTGTACCTTAGCTTAAAGACTGGTTAAATAATTTCCAAAAACATACCAATGTGTGGAAGTTTTCACTGGGGGGAATTGGCTGTCCTTGGACTTCAGCAGGTGCTGCCTGTGGTTGTATAGAGAAGGTATTGTAATACTCAGTACAGCTTACCGTTGTATTTGGGGCAGACCACATAAGAGGACGTTACACCCTAACTTTTGTGTCCTGAGACTGAGTGCTCAAAGTAAATATTTGCCTTCACTGGTGGTGGGTCATGAGCACCATGGCCAATTTTGCAAAAGAAACAACAAGACTTTCTGCTTTCAAACAAGAATAAATTTGTTTCATATTATTTCTTTTATATTTTTTGAAATACTTAGAATCATAGAGTTGGAAGAGACCACAGGGGCCATCCAGTCCAACCCCCTGCAATGCAGGAACAAACATCAAAGCACTCCCAACAGTTGGCCATCCAGCTTCTGCTTAAAAACCTCCAAAGAAGGAGACTCCACCACACTCCCAGGCAGCATATTCCACTGCCAAACAGCTCAGGCCATCAGGAAGTTCTTCCTGAAGTTTAAGTGGAATCTCTTTTCCTGTAGTTTGAATCCATTGTTCCTTGTCCTGGTTTCTGGAGCAGCAGAAAACAGGCCTGCTCCCTCCTTGACATGACATCCCCTCAGATATTTAAACATGGCTATCATGTCCCCTCTTAACCCTCTCTTTTGCAGATTAAACATACCCAGCTCCCTAAGCTGCTCCTCATAGGGCAGTGGTTCTCAACCTGTGGGTTGCGACCCCCTTGGGGGTCAAATGACCCTTTCACAGGGGTCGCCTAAGACCATTGGAAAATAAGTATTTCCGATGGTCTTAGGCTCCATTCCCTCCTCAGTGGTGGTGCACAAGCATGAGCCACACACTCGCGTCGTCCTGCCCCCTGTTCAGAAGGGACTGAAATCGCTCCCCTTCTCCACTACCTTCTCCACTACCGGGAGAACCTCCCGTCTGACAGGCCAGCTTGGGGCGGCGGCGGCAGCACGAGGGGCAAGCCCCCTCCTCACCACGCCCCCTGCCCCACTCGCCACAGGGGGGGCGCTGTGGAAGGGCCGGGGGGCTGCAAGGTGGCGCTTTTCCCGGGGGGGGTGAACTGTGCCTGGTGCAAAAGACAAAGGCGCTGGGATCCCCCCCCCGGCCAGGGTTGACATTCTGGAAACTTTTCCCACACTGCCCCCCCCAGCAGAAACGAGAGTGAAGCAGAAGCAGAGCCCGGGGGGGTTCTCAGAGTTTTTTCCTGGGGGAGACGCGCGGCTCCTCTTTCCCTCCCTGCCCGCCCCCCTTCCTGGCCGGCGAGGCAGCCTTTGCCGGGGGGGGGGCATTGTAAATAATAAATAAATAATTTTATGGTTGGGGGTCACCACAACATGAGGAACTGTATTGAAGGGTCATGGCATTAGGAAGGTTGAGAACCACTGTCATAGGGTATGGCTTCCAGACCCTTCACTATTTTGGTTGCCCTTCTCTGGACACGCTCCAGCTTGTCAATATCCTTCTTGAAATGAGGTGCCTAGAACTGGACACAGTATTCTAGATGAGATCTAACCAAAGCAGAGTAGAGTGGCACTGTTACTTCCCTTGATTTAGACACCATACTCCTATTGATGCAACCAGGAATCGTGTTGGCTTTCTTAGCTGCCGCATCACATTGCTGACTCATGTTCAGCTTGTGGTCCACCAAGACTCTTAAATCTCTTTCACATGGACTGTTATCCAGCCACGTATCCCCCATCGCATATTTGTGCATTCCATTTTTTCTGCCTAGGTGTAGGACCTTACATTCGTTGAAATTCATTTTGTTCGCTTTAGTCCAGCTCTCCAATCTGTTAAGGTTGTTCTGAATTTTGATTCTGTCCTCTGGCGTATTAGCAACCCCTCCCAGTTTGGTATCATCTGCACCCCACTAGTCACTTCTCTACAGGAAGAAGAGAAGCCATTGGTGAACACCCTTTGGGTTCAGTCCGCCAACTAATTACAAATCCACCTAACAGTAGCACTGTCCAGCCCTCATTTTACAAGCTTCTTTGCAAGAATGTCATGGGGAACTTTGTCAAAGGCCTCACTGAAATCAAGATATGATTATTATCAATTGCTTTTCTGCACACAAAGCAATGCACAACAAGATGCATGAAAAGATGCATTAAAATAAATTGAAACCCATTTAAAAAGTTTAGAAACCACAAGCAGGCGGAATACATTTTTGACTGCTTGTTGGAAGCTCAATAAGCAGAGAGCCCACCATACTTCCCTTGGCAGGGAGTTCCACAATCAAAGTTCTGCTACAGAGAAAGCATGTAGTGGTTGTGTGGTAGTTTGGGCAGTAGGATATGTCACCTGATCTTTACTGAAGATCCTAAATTCTGGATGAGTTCATATTGGAATAGGTGGTTTCTCAGGTACTCTGGTCCCAAGCCATTTTTGCACTGTCACTGACCGAGCTGTGTGATAATTTTATAGATGCTCATGTGTTAGACTGTCGTCTTGATAAATAATTAATCAGGATCAACTGTTGCTGTCCAACAGGAATTTATTTAGGATAGTTCCAGGCGAAAGGCTCCTAGTGTTACCAGTCAAAAGCATTCTATATTCCCCTCTGCTAAGAAAAATGGTGGAATAAGTGATTGGAAAAAAATAGTGGAAGATTTTGTGTACATCCCACAATACAGTTGGACCTCCACGTTTGGGGGTTTAACATCCACAGATTTGATTATTTGGGAGTTTCTTCAATCCCTATCGGTTAAGCTCTTCTTTTCTGGGGGAATTTCCCCCCTCCTCAGCAATGATCTGATTATGCAACCCTTTAAAAACCTGCCTCTGGCCCTCCTCCTCTACCAGCTACTGCCTGGCTGGCTAAGGATGGCTTGCATTCTGATTTCTCAGTACCATGAGCCCTTTCCTCATGTCCTCCTCAGCCAAGGAAGGAAATGGGCAAGAGAGAGGAAGTATAGGGCCACCATGCTAACCTACCCCTTTTCCCTCTCCTTTCCCTGATTAGTTTGAACCCTGGGTACCCGCTCTCCCCACTGTGCCTCAGCCCCTTCTCACAGACACGCACATTTTGATATTTGTGGATTTTCCACTTTTATGGGGGTCCTGAGCCCCTAACCCTAGTGAATGTCGAGGGCTGACTCTAAATTCCATGAATGAGGCAGACAATAGTACAATCTTTGGAAGTATCCTCTGTATTCTGATTAAGTAGACTTCGTTCTTGTGATTTTATAGGCATGAAAGACATTGCAAATGATTCCTAACTGTGCAAAACCTTATTTTGTCATGGTTTTGACAATAAATGTTAACCTTTGAACACTGTATTTACATTATGCATCTTGCACTTACTTTCTGTGGGAGGTGTTCATTGGCCCATAGAAGACAATTATATAGGTGTAATGTGATGAAAAGGAGGGAAATGTAAGTCTATCCAGGAGACACCTGGTATGTGTGGCCTTAGATTATGCTCATCTAGTTTTAAAGAAACATGCTACAGTGTGAAGAATGGTGCTTTTTGGCATGTTTGCTCATTGTTCTTACATCTGACAGTGAAGGGAATATGAGGAGAAAGTACTACATATTTATGCTATGTTAGTTTATTTGATAATGGTACAATGCTCAGTAATGATCATTTGTTGTCTCTTTTCAAAAATAATTCAGATTTTAGATGGTGAAATCCAGGCAGATTATTATGTTGCTGTGCCTATGATGACAACCAAGATCTTGCCTTTAAGGAGTACCCTGAAGAAAAAGTTTCCAAAGATGAAAAACGGTAAGGACCATGTTTCATCTGAAGCATCTAACTCTGCAATTCTGTGTGCACTTATTTGAGTGTAGTGCTGATTAAACTTTCAAGCAATCATGCAAAAGACTGGATCATAAGAGGCTTTTCCCATATTGGATCTACTTTATGTTAGGTCTGGATTTGAGGAATGAGTCTGTTGCCTGAAAGATGACTCAGTGGTTCTTTGCATTTTCCAGAATTCACACAAGAGTGCATTAACATAATGTGAAGTCTCACAGAGCCTCATTGATTATTTTTCTTTATTTATTTGTTTAAAGTATTTATATATCGCCCCCCAGCCCACAAGGGCTCCTGAAAACAAATAAAAGCATTTTAAACAATGGAAAGACTAAAAAAAGTTGAAAACATTAAAATATGCTTTAAGAAACCTTTAAAAATGGTCTAAGAAACAAGTATAATTTTAAAAGAAACAATTAAAACAAAGTGGTTTCAAGCATCAGGGGCCATGCAAAACAAAACTATTTTACTACCTCTTGATTTAATATTTGATAGAATTGAGAGTTTGGAAATAACATTATCACTTCCCATAGTTCACCACCAGTGTGACTGCTGGCGCTACTGGTTTGGAGCTTTGGGGAGTTCCAGTCCAAAAAAGTAATGCTTCCAAGCTGTGGTACATCCACCAGGAGCCAGATAAAACTGCTTTGAGGGCCACATGTGGTCCAAAGGGCACCGGCCATTTGGCCAGTCAACTAACTAGATCAGACTGGCCAGGTCATACTAGTACAATGACAGATAATGAAGAGTAGCCACCAGGTACTTTGGAAGCATCTCTAGTGTGATGAAAATTAAAATCTTGTTTCTCTTGATATAGGCAGAAATCCTTCCCATCTTTGCTTTCTGTCCAAATTTGTTTTTGCCCTGGAAAATCAGACACAGTATTCTTCTGTTTCGATGTTTTTCTCTGTTTTAGCTGTCTTCAGGCATATTTGCAGGCAACTTATTTACACTTTGCTCTCTAGACCTGTGAAATAAACTAGTAACCTACCAGAAAGGAAGGCATAATACACCAGATGTGTACTAGAGCCAGAAGAGACCTGTGTTTATATGAAAAGCCTTTGGTCTCCTTGTAAAATAAAGCCTTTCATTTTACATTTCCATTCATCCAAACAAGCAAGGTGTGTTAAAACAGAAGGGATATTTCAGGTGTGGCAGTGGCATCTTAGATCAAAACCACCCCTGACAAAGGCAGTTTTTCATTCCCTGCAAGTGAGGAGGAGATTTTTCTTTTGCTAACAGTTTATAGAGCTTGAGGAACAGTTCTTACTAATTAATATGTTCTGCTTAAATGCATATATGTATTTAACTTTCACAAGACCTCTAGCCACTTAGGTATATGAGTGTTTTTTCTGAAATACTTTTAACCTGCTTTTCTATTTGGTGAAATTTCCAAGCTGGTTTACAAAACCAAGAATAATATCAAACAGGTATCAGATTGCTAAGGTATTTTTTCTTCACTTATTGCTTTTGCTGGAAGTGCAGGGGAATACCCTGTGTGACTTAGAAGACTAAGCATCTGTTTTGTAGACAAAATGACTAAGGCTTTTGGAGATAAAAGAATTTTTCTTCAAATAATCTTACTTTAAGAACTCTGAGATCTGAAGAGCTATTTTAGGTGTGCTCGAGGGCCTTTTGCATGGTGTGAAACTTTTAACTCCTTTCTTTGACTGGCAGTCATCCCACCTCCACCCTCACTGCCATAACACACTCTGTTTACAAAACTGCTACTATCTTGAGAAACAGATTCAAATCTCCCTAAAGTGCTCATATCTAGTTAACACTGTCTTTTTGATCTGGGCATAAATGTGCATTACACTCTAAGGCACAATGGGAGTCATACAATAATTGCATTTATTATGAATGACTACTCTTCTGATATATATGTCTGCTTTAAAATGATTTTATGTTTTGGTTTCAAGTGTAAGATATTGGTACGTATTTGGGGTTCCAGGTTATGCTAAAGTACTTGAGAAAGTTTTAGCAATATCTGATAGGTACAAGGGTATTATAATGTGTTAAGGTAACTGGGTGATGCCTTCTTACCCCAGGGTTAGCATTGTGTAGTGTTCTGGGAGTGGAATTTAGCCTTGGGGGAAATAGCACTAAATTCTGAACTTATTATTGATTATAATTGTAAATGCCAATTCTCATAATCAGGAACACAGTAAACTAACAAAGGTTGGTGTGAAGTCTTGGTGTGCGCATGAAATTCCACACATTCCTTTAGCGTCAGGGAATGCTTGACATTTGGATCCTCACTATGACATGTGAGAGTACTTCCCAACTGAAGAAAAATGAGAGTTGATTTGCATCGTGGAGACTCTGCATAAATGTGATGAGCACTAGAGCATTTATTTAATGTTTTCTTTTGTTTCCTTTGAGTCAGGTTCTGTTGGGTATGACATTGCTCAGATGGTTGATTTCTTCAAAGTGTGCCATGAATATGCAGTAGAAAATGATAACCTCATCCATACTCCAGTTGCAAGGGTAAGCGTCACAATGAATTTTGGCAGCTAATGTATTTGAATTGTTCTGAGTAGTTGTTAATAATTTACTGGAAGTATGCACACATACCTGCCTCTTGATCTTCATTCACATTGTAGCTTTTTACGAACACTGAGAAATGGGTCGTTCAGTGGGACAGAATCAGGGAGAGTTGGGCAGTTCCCATTACCCTTGCCAGTGCAGGAGCTTACTTTTCTAAATGCATCAGAAAGCAAGGTGTATGCCATGTTTGCAAGACAAAGCACATTTATAATGCACTTCATTTTAATACTTTAAAATTTTAAAATGCATTTGCTTTTTGTTTAATAATTAAATCCAGTTATTGTTGTTTAATTGTTTAATGTCATTTAAAGCAATATAATAGGATCACAAATGAATATGTTTCATCAACATGTAAGCTGCCTTGGAAAGAGACGCTATCCGCAGAAGGCATTTTAAAAACCTACTCTGTGTAATGGTCTGGGGTGATTACAAGCTATATACTATTTCTCAGATTATGGGGTGTTGCCTTGGGGGATATGGAGCCCCATATATCGCAGTGGAGAATAGAGGCTACTTGCAGGCAGGTTTCAGTGGGTTACCTCTGTAGACAGGCTTAATATGAAATGGAAGTTCAGTGTAATGTCAAGATGGATTGATGGAGTGTCAAGAAGGATTGTTTGTTTGTAATATTTACCTTCTAAATTAGATCTGTCACCTGTTGGACTTTGTTTTTTTTAAAAAGCAGAAGCAAAAATCTACTTTTGTTCATCAGTGCATTTATGTATCATAGCAGACATTAACTTGGAAGACTTTTCCCTTCTTATGTGAGAAGCAGGGTGGAAATGCTCTTCTAAAGTGGAGTTTTGGCTTGTTTGTTTTGCATTTTTTGGCACAAAAAAGGCTATTATTTCTAAACAACAGATAAATAGAAATTGTTTCATTTCTAAAACAGCTTGACTGAAGACTTGGGTTGTCTGAAATACTCAGAGATGAGCTTGGAGGTTTTGATTATTTCCTGGAGGTGATTGTCCATGTTCATTTGTGTTAACCTGAAAAGTGTGATGTATTATGTCGGTTCTCCCTATCAGTTATTTCCTGGTGGACCTCGATGCAGATTTGTGTTCCTTTGCCACATAAGGGGTAGAAATCTTTAAGGAAAGGTTCATTGGGAGGCTGCTATAGGAGCCAGCACCTTAAAGTCAGTCTCTCTTGTTTTTCTATAGTAAATGATCCTGATTTCAGGTGTGAAATACTCTACTAGTTCAATCTTATATCATTACTAAATTTTGGAGATTCATTACAGATAAAGAAAGTGGCTATCTCTTATGAATTCTCTTAGGACCAGTTCAAGTTTTCAGCATCTGAAGTCAGCCTAGTCCAGCATGATATCCTCTGGAAAGTTTGGACTACTGCTTCCAAAATCCCCCACCCAATATAGCTGGCTATGTATTCTTTGGGGCATAACTAACTGGAGGGTTCTGGGAGTCGTAGTCCAACACATCTGGAGAGTACTTGTTCTGGGATGGCTGATCTGGAATAGCATGGTTCTCTTCCTCGATACCACGGTGTATAGGAAATCAGTCCTTAGCTACAGTATGATTGAGATGCCATAGAATTTTCATGGACATCTTTAGCTGCCTCTTATTGCATAGTAGGGAGCTTCCTGTGTGTTTGTGGTGAAACAGAGACTCTAATGTTACTTCAGACCTCACCTCCCAGTCTTGCATCAGCAGATTCTTCCTTTGCTGTGCAGCTGCCCTTGAGGAGAGCATGCATCACCTGAACTCAGGGGTGTTTGGAAATCCTGGACACTTGATTATGTTAGAGGATACTTACTGAATGATTGTCCCACAGCAAGTTGTCTTACCAGGAGCTCCTGCAGGGGTTATATATGTCTATATCAGCCTTTCTCAAGCTTTTTACCTTGGAGGAACCCCTGCATAACAATTTTCATGTACAGCTCAAAAAAAAAATCTTTTTTTTCCCAATCACAATCTCTGGCAGAACCTTAGGGACCCAAGGAAACCTGGTTAAGAAACCACGGCTTGTGTATTTACAATGGTTGAGTTTGCATACAAGCAAAAAAGTGCTTTCTGCTTCTTTCACAGCAGGGTATCTGAGCTAATGATGCTAATGGCATTTTTAGTACTTTGCATCTTTAATAGAGAGGAAAATGTTTTTCCTTTTATTAAATAAAAGCCCTGAACGCTGATTAAATATTTACCCCAGCCACTGCCATTTTTATTAATCCGGCAGCATTTAATGTTTTCTGCTTCATTAATTTTGCATTAACTTCTTTCAGCTGGATATGCCTAATGATCAGATAGTTGCCAATCTGGATGCAGTTATTAAAGACGTTTGTAAATACAAACCTTTGAGCTATGGTAAGCCACTCTTTATCTTTTTTTTCTTTCAGTCTCTTAATTGGTACTAAGAGCTAATTACATTACTCACACAGATAAAGGGGAGCACCTCTCCAGCATCAAGGAGCAAAAATTTGCTTGATTAAAAACCAAACAAATTGCAATTCCCAGCAATAAGAAGCTGTTTACAGGCAGTACACAACAATATGTCAGACAGGATGTGCTCATTAATACAAGTTATCCTGCTTCATAGGTACTAATAGTCTTAATTCTCTCCTTTAGAAGGAGTTTTTGAACACAAGACTATTGGAAGCTGCCTTATACTGAGTCTGCCCATTGGTTTACCTTGCCTAGTACCACCAAACTCGGACTGGCAGTGTCTGCAAGATTTCAGGCAGTAGTCTTTCCTAGCTCTGCCTAGCAATGCTGGAGATTGAAACTGGGACATTCTGCATGGAGAGGAGGTACTCTGCCTCCGAGATATGAAATTTCTGAGAATGAAGTTATCCCTTTCTGTTGACTGTGTTTATCAAAAAATCATCTTGCAGATGTCTGTTACACAGTGTTGGAAATACCCAATATTAATTTTGGGATGAGTCATAGAATCTTAAAGCTGGAAAGGGCTATATAGACCAACCTCCTGCCATGCAGGAATACACAAGCACTACTGAAAGATGCTCTTCCAACCTCTATTTAAAGACTTCCAAATACATGTGTTAAGCTTTGTTATGTATTGTTATGTAAGTTTAAGTAATTAATAAAAATTATTTTAAAAAAAGACCTCCAAATATAGCAAGTCATCTACGCTAAGGCACTCCATTACATTGTTGAATAGTAAAGAAGTTCTTATTAATCCATTGGTTTGTGCTCTGTTTTCTGGAGCACCAGAGAAGATGTTTGCTTCATCTTCTACCTGTCCTCCCTTCAGATATTTAAGGAATGCTAGCATGTCATCTTTCAGTCTTTTCTTCTCCAAGCTAAGCATAGCCAATTCCAACTTTTGCAACTTCATGTAAAATGAGGAAGTTAGTTTCCAGACCTTTGGTCATCTTGGTTGCCCTTCTTGCCACACATTCCAGCTTGTTAGTATCCTTTTTGCACTTATCAGAAAGAATGTTAATTATGTAATTATTATTCAATTATTAGTTGTTATCAGAATACTCTTATCTGAATATTAATCCAAATAATTCTCAGCTGGGAAATGACCATAATATTGGTGAAGAATAAATAATTTTTAAATCTTTCCCCTAATCTCCTCTTTAAGAAAATTTGGAAACAAAATTTTCAAACATGGATAGGCTTTTGTGTTTACACACCATAACACATTCTCCCTAGAATTAAATATTGAGTTCAGTCTGATCATCACTGCAGAAATTTTTGGAAAGCCTTTTCTAATCTTGTTCGCTCAAAGTATTTTGGACTTCAACTCCAATCAATGCAAATCAACATAACCAATGGTGAAGGGTGATGAAAGTTGTAAGCCCAAACATCTGGAGGGTCCCAGATTGGGAAAGGCTGTCTGAGGAAATACTTTTAAAATAGAGATGGTGTTAGAGGGTAAGGACGTGAGCTATACACTGGAAGTGTCTAATGCAGTCCTCGCTTTGAATTTACAGGATGGCTTAGGCAGGCTCTTCTGTCTCAACCCCATCCTGGGCATATGTCTAAAATGTGGAGATAAAAATGTCAGGATGGGGAACACTGAACAGTGAGGAAAAACACTATATTGATGCTAAGTAGGAAGGGTCTCTTTCAGTTCTCTGCACCCTTACTGCTAACTCGTGACAGCTTGACCAGCAGTTCCACCCCTCCTGTGCTGGCAGGCTTAACAGCCATGTACTCATTGTCCTTGTCTGAGAGCTAGTAGTCATCATGACCTGCTAGGGCCCCATCATCTCAGGCCATTTCCACACTACACTGTTATAGTGCTATTATTCCACTTTCAACATTCTGTGTAATTCTGAGGTTTGTAGTTTACTGAGGCCAAAGAGCTTTCTGGCTGAGAATTCTAAATGCCTCTCTCTAAACTGCAAACCCCTGGATTCCATTGGATGTTGAAAATGGAATAATTGCACTAGAACAGTGCAGTGTGGAAATGGCCCCAGCCATCTCAGCATCTGGTCCAGTTCAGAACTAACAGCCATGAACAGTTGTTATGTGCACAAGCCCTAAGAAACCTCTGGCTAAAGGATTCCCTCTTTGCATGCAAAAGGAAGAAATTTAAAGTTTCCAGTAGTTTAAATGGGGCAGGGGGAACCTCAGTCCTGGGGCAGAATCTCACCTTCCTAAGACATCAGCCCAGTCTTTTAGAGTTCCTTAAAGGGCCATGCCCTCTCCATGTGATCCCATCTACAAGTGGGCAGTTTTCCCCAATTTCTGTTATTACTATTTTTTTCATTTGGAAGGGTTGAAATATTTCTACTAAAATTTAGTTACTGACAATAAGATATTTAAGCTTTATAATATATTGGTATGTTTTATCCTAACCCACCATGAGAATGCAGCTCTCAGGAATTTTTTGGAAGTCAAATTTGGTCTTCCAGTTGAAAAAGGTTTCCCACCTTTGGTTTAGAACAGGAATGTGCACAGTGCAGGCTTCCAGATATTGTTGAACTGTAACTCCCATCAGCCTTAGCCTGCAAAGCATTGGTAAAGAGTGCTGGGAGTTGCAGTCCAACAACATCAGGGGGCACCCTTTGCCCACCTCTCGATTAGAAGAAACTGCAGTTGACTGTGTCTAAACTCAGCAAGTGGTGTTTTTTTCAAGCTACTTTATTCTGTGAATATAGTTTGATATCCTGACTTGACAACAAACTGTAGTTTGAACAAACCACCATTCACTGAATCTAGCACAACAGCCAACTATGACTTCTTCTAAACCATGAAGAGGCACTTTACATTTCCCACTTTACACACAAGGTGATGGTGTCTGGGTGAGAACTGCAGAGCCTGAGGTTAATAGAGCTTATGAATATAATACAGACATTGTTGGGTGATCTGGGCCCTTGGATTCCCTAAACTTGGAGAATTCCATCTGATGATGGCAGATAAGGCAGAAGGCAGTCAGAGAGTTTCTGGTAGAAGTCCGCTGCTTATGCTGAGTCCTCGGTCCACAGACTTGTGCTGTAGGTTTTATTCTTGCACCAAGATCTTTGTGAGCTGTCCAAATATTTTTTTGAGTGCAAGTAACATCACCAAGATTCTTCTTGTGCAAGTAACATCACCAAGATTCTTTTGTCCCAGTGTTTAAAACACTTTATGTACATTATGTCTTGCAATAACCCTGCCAAGCAGGCCAAAATTACAATCCCGATATTGCTAACGGAGTAAATTTCACTGCTGTGAGGAACATGACACATGTTGTCCCTGCACGATGTATCTCACAATATTAATCAGTCCATTTTCAGTGAACCTTGAAGATCTTGTGTTTCCTATTGCTTCTGCTTTAGTGCTCCCCCGGCTTTCTTCTGAGCCAGAGTTTGAACCAGGAACTTTCCAGCTCTCACTCTTAACTCTGCTGCCCAACACCAGCTCACCAATCAAACTGGAAGACAAATGATCCCCTTGTTATGTGCCTTCCAAATTGACTCCAACTTATGAAGGGTGTTCTCGGAAAGAGAGGAAGTTTTGTCATTGCCTTCTTTTGAGATTGGGAAAATGTGACTTACCCAAGGTCATCCAGCTGGTTTCTGTGGCTGAACAAAGATTTGAGCCCTGTTCTCCCAGAGTCCTAGTCCAGCACTCAAATCACTACACCATTTTGGCTCAAGAGACTGTTATTATGGTTGAAGTAATAACAGATTAGCTACAATCCCCTAAAAGCAGGCTTTCTTATACAATCTTGCTTGTTCTCTTTCCAGCAATCAGGAAAGAAAAGAACTCCATGAGTAGGGACTGGATCACAGCTACTCCCTTTAAATGATAGCAGTAAACCACTTTTAATGTTTCACCACAAATGTAGGCCACAACTCAACCAGACTTAGAAACTTCTAAGTCATATTGATTTTCGATGGAAGAGTGAAGTGCATACTTAAATCTCTTCCACTGAAAAATGAGACTTAAAAATGCTTACTGGTGGCCAGCCCTGGCCCTTAATATTTTCTGTATCCCTTTCAGTATCTTCAGTACAACACTTTTCAGTGCATTAGGTTTTTACACTAACGTGTCGGTCAGCAATCACCAAGAACAGCAAAACAATAACTTCTTCCTCTCCTCCTCCTTTTTTTGTTTAAAGGTCCATTTGTGACACGTTTGATTATTCGAACTTCAAGCAGTGAAGGCTTAGATTTAAAGTTTGAACGCTTTCTCCCTGAAGGAGCTGTTAAAGAAAAGGTGAAAGAGGTGGAAAAAGAAGAGGAAAAAGAAGAAGACAGTGATGATGAAGGAGAAATGCAAGAGTCCAGATAATCTGAGTTTTGCATTAATGTCCTTGTCTATACCAAGCCTTAGAAGAACCAATTTGTGACTGCTTACGTGATTTATTTCACTCGGACTTGGAGCTGTGCAAGAACTTGGACTTGACTTCCTTTTAGGCCAAGCAATTTCTAAAGGACACACAGAATATTTGGATTTAATATCCAGTCTTGAAGGAGAGTCCACTCCAATGTTTGAGGTAGTAATGAGTTATGAAAATGATCTGCCCTGCAACACCCTTTTCAGTTCATTAAAAACTACTGCTACTACCCTCAAATACGTGAAGCTGTTGCCAGGAATGAAAAGTCTATGTTCTGTTGGTATTTGTGTGTCTTGGAAAAACTCCACATTCCCGTGGTAACAAAATGCAAAGGTTCACATCTTTTATTGTTGCTTTAATAGCACCATTCATTTGTTTAATCAACGTAAGAACTGTCTGTATCATTCCCAAATCCTAGTTTTAAAAAGACAGTATTGTGTGAAACAAGATCAGCAGCTTCTACAGTGGCTTGTTTTTTTGCTTTCTAATTAAGCACAGATTAATTAGATTACCATCCAGATTACTTTTACAGATTTTGCCTAGGTTCTGAGTCTAAGATAGTTAAACAAAGCCTTGATGTCTAAACACTCCCAGATAGCAGTTGTCCACAGCAGTGCCTTATCTGATGTGGAAATACTTTTTTTACAGTGTGCCAGAAACAGGTACTGTATTTGTGTCCATAACCAATGATCTATTCTTTATTTCCTGGAAACTTGCCATTGGTCCATACACCATCATTTTGAGTAGCCCTGGTCTAGAGGATGCTGCTGACCTCTGAATTTAGTGGCCACGTTCAGCTTAGACCTGGAGATTTCCTCAGTCCACAAACAGGATGGCTTTGGACAAACCATGGTTTCTAGTCTTGGGCCTTCCCATTTAAAATGAGGGCAAAATATCACGGTATTTAAGGCAGAAGGAGGTGCTGGTAGCTGGTTCTCTGCCTCCAAGCCCTTGCAAGGGCTTGTCCTGGGCAAGAATCTAACCAGAGGTGTGAGGCAGCAGATGAGCGGGGAGTGTGTAGGCCAGACATAAATTGAAGCCACATTCATATGATTCAGAGCATGGCAGGATACAACCAGTTGGATAAACTAAAACAAACAAACCTAGAAACATGTTGAGTGGTTGGAGAAAAACAGAGAGAAGATGGGAAGCTTGGGACATTCTGGCAGGCAGTGAGATGAGGATTGGAGCTTTGAGGCCAAGACAGGACCAATTTGCAGGGTGTGAGATAGCTGAAAAAGACTTTTAGGTAGTGCCAAGCCTTTGCTTTCCTCGTTCTTTAACAAAACTGTTAGATTGAGAGAATGGTGTAAACTTCAGCAATATATAGCCAAGAATTGGGTCGACATTGATACTTTTAGAGCCTTTCTACCCTACACTGTTACAGTGCTATTATTCTATTTTCAACATCCTGTGGGATTCTGGGGTTTGTAGTTTACTGAGGCCAAAGAGCTCTCCAGCTGAGAATTCTAAATGCCCCTCCCTGAACTGCAAACTTCTGGATTCCATAGGATGTTGACAGATTTGGAGAACTGTGTCCAAACATGTCGCTTTAGTTGAAATGCCTGCAGTTGCTGCCTCTCATCAGCATGTGGGGAGAAGGAATTTGTACCTGAACTGCAGATCTGGTTAAAAGTTCATGTTGCTTGATGCTGCTATTGTATGTTCTATTCATTACAATGAGAGCTGTTGCAGGACTCCCACTCCATTCCAATGAGAGGGAAAATGCCTGTAATACTGACTGAATGTTTGTCTTTTCTGCATTGAATGTGCCACACAATTGACAGTTTCAGTTATCACTTTACTTGAACTTTTGGGCAAGATTGTGCTAAATGTTTCCAAACAGTTTTCATTTTTAAACCACATCAATATTCAGGGTAGGATGAACTTGGATAACTCTGCTCTTACTCCTGAGTGAGTCAGAGGGGTAAACTGTGGCAGTCCGAACAACTGTGATGAAATACTTGGTTTTTTGCCTAGTCTTTCCTACTGTTGTGCTGAGTCAGAGGAATCAATTGGAGCAATCGTTTATTTTAAATGTTAACATGACATTCTATTAAAAGAAGAGCAATTGCCTGTATGCTCCCAAAATCCCTACGTTGACAATTTAGATAGAGAAATCTACTACCATCAGTACGATCCTACCTGGGTTTTGCATTTGGCTAAGTTCCATCCAATACCTTCTACTATTTAAACCAGGTTCTTTTTCTTGAGTAAGTACCTTGTTTGTCATTTTAAATACTTGATCATGCTTGGAAACATTTATCCAAGTAACCTGCTTCACAGGTGACTTTGATGATGCCAGCAGAGGTGCTAACTCTGAACCGGGTGTGATGTAATAGAAACCTATCAGATTTCCTTCTACATTTCTAGAAGAATTAATAGGATTGCAGGGATGCCCTAGAGATGGATGAGGAGTTGCTGAGGGAAATGCAACTGCTCTATGATTGAGAAGGGCAGGCTGCCAAGTATCACAATTTTGTTAATAAAAATAATTGGTCCCAAGTGGTGCTGCCAGAATACTGTCTGAAATGGGCTCCACAGAAAATATAACTAATCCTATTTGATCAGCATTTACTCCCTTGTTTCTGAGCTCATCGAAGGGTGTTGTGGATATTAAGGGAAACCAGGGAACATGTGTTGCCATTACTTTGATTCCAGCAGACATATTCACTTTAATTCATGCTAGTAGTATTCAAAGACCTAGGCATGTTAGTTTGCTTCAGCATAAAAAGATTGTAAAGGAATCCTGTAGCCCTTTTGAGACTGAGAAAAATAAGTTTCTAGATAAGCTTTCATGGATTCCAGTCCTCTTCATCAGATGCAGAATGTCACTCTTAATTCATGCATGCGGGCCGGAGGGCATTCTGCTGAAAAGAAAGGAAGAAAGTTGGGCAACTGGAGCTCCATTGTTTATTTTAGTTTTTAAGGAAAGGGGAAAAGGTCTCCTGCTACAGCCTGGTAAACTTAGAGGACTGAAAGAAATGAGGATATATCTTCCAAGATTTCACAGATGAAAACTGGGATGCATGTGGCCAATAAACATTTGGGTGTGCTCAAGATGTCAAAAGTTATTAAGAAGAACACACAAGCACAGAGAGGCTGCACCAGTTTGCTTTGCCTGAGCTTACTGGAAAGGGCAAGATTCTGATCCTTCTTGCTCCTACTGAATACGAATTACAAAGGGAGAAAGTGGACATTTTAAAGCAACTGAAAAAAGTGGGATGATAGGCTGAAACAGAACTGTCCCTGCCAAAGCAGGGTAGTTGTAGGGTGTGTGTGGAATGACCATGGAGCTGGAGAGAATAGTCTGATTTTTTGCTTCCCCATTCCTTTTGGGGGGCATGGGACTGTGTGTGTGTATTGTCTTTTTTTTAAAAAAAAAACTTTTTCATTTTTAGCATATATAGAGAGAGCTGGCAAAACTGGAACTCCATTTTCCTTCTGTGAACATGAGTTTTGGTATTTGGGGCTCCAACCCAGATGTTGCCTTGTACTAAGTTTTTTCAGTGAGTTTATCTGATCTTTTCTTTGTCTTTTTCTTTGTGATTGAACAATATCCTGTTTGTTACTAGTCTAGCCCCTTGGGTGTCCATTTTGGGGGGCTGTGCTTGTGCTAATTTCACATATTTCCAAATGTGTTTCCAAAGGTTGGAAATCTTGTGGCAACTGGTCAAGGCCTGACTCTCCTGAAGATACCTTTGAAGAAGTTGAATTGTTAACCTGTTCTATTTTCAGATTCTGCCATTTTATCATGCCGATGGATATTGCCTTCATTGTGTTTATCCCTGTATTGCTAACCATTGTGAGTTCCCTTGCAGAAACAAATTATTTTCCTAAAATGAACTCAAACTGATGACTGGCTTCTCATCAAGAAACACCCAGAAATTCTGTTTTGCTCTCTAGCAATCATATAAAGTTAGTTCAGTCTTCCCTGTTCCTTGGAAGCCATCTTAGACGTATGACTAAATTGCATTTGAAGGCTCAGGTGCATGATTGAAAAACAGCCAGTATGTCAAAATTTGGGAGATTCTTCACTTAAAGGAAGACCCTTTCTAAAGCTATCCCAATTAGGAGTCAGTGTTAACCATACTCTGCTTTGGTTAGACCCCATCTTGAATACTGTGTCCAGTTCTGGGCACCCCAATTCAAGAAGGATATTGACAAGCTGGAGCAAGTCCAGAGGAGGGCGACCAAAATGGTGAGAGGCCTGGAAGCCATGCCCTATGAAGATAGACTTAGAGAGCTGGGTATGTTTAGTCTACAGAAGAGAAGGTTAAGAGGGGACATGATAGCCATGTTTAAATATTTGAAGGGATGCCACGTAGAGGAGGGAGAGGGCTTGTTTTCTGCTGCTCCAGAGACCAGGACAAGGAGCAATGGATTCAAGCTGCAGGAAAGGAGATTCCACCTGAACCTCAGGAAGAACTTCTTGACAGTCAGGGCTGTCTGGCAGTGGAATATGCGGCCTCGGAGTGTGGTGGAGTCTCCTCCTTTGGAGGTTTTTAAGCAGAGGCTTGATGGCCATCTGTTGGGAGTGCTTTGAGGGTGTTCCTGCATGGCAGGGGGTTGGACTGGATGGCCCGTGTGGTCTCTTCCAACTCTACATTTCTATGATTCTATGATTCTATAACTCAGAATTGAATCAACTGCCTGATCATTTAGTTTGATTAATTGGTTTGGGAAAAATTAGGACCCAAACTGGACTTGACCCAGCTGTATCTGTACATAATTGTTTGTGTACTGAGGTTGCAGATGTGTATCACACATCACCTCAATTATATTTGCATCCCAACTTTCAGAGTTTCAATGTTATCCCTCAGAAACTGAAATCGTGAGCTAAATAGCTGAGTGGTTGTTCCCGTGTATTCAGTCACTTTGGTTTTCTTTAATAGCGCTCTCCCACAAGAATGTGGCCATAACAGCTTATAATATGTCAAAAAAGCAATAAATAACTTTAAATCCCACAAGTTCACTGTGTAGGAGAAGAACACCATAGTGCATGCATACACTGTCTGAACAGGCAATCACACTCTCTCAGCCTCTTAGGAGAGCAAAGGTGGCAAGCCCCCTCTGAACAAATCTTGCCAAGAGAATCCCAAGGCTTAGGGTCACCATAAAGCCAGAAATGACCTGAAGACACACAGCAACAAATGTAATTAAACACTCCTGCCACGAGATGGTGCCCATCCTCTATATAGTGCAGCTCCTTTTCTGTCGTTGGTGTTAAATCCCATGTAATTCACCGATGAAAGGCCCACACAATTAAAGCCAAATAAGTGGTGCAAGATGAATCTTGTTCTGTCCAAGAAGATAGCTCTTTGAATGTGTGCACAGTGTCCTCAAAGCTATGCATGTTTAGTTTCACGTAGTGTAGAATTGACTAGTGGCTGTAGAACACAGCATCTGCAAATGTTTCATTTCTAAATATCCCAGTTTCTAGCCCTTAGGGCTTATCAATGTATCCTCTTGTGTTGACAAACCATAAACTTTATATGTGTTCAAGAGTAGGACATATAGATGTTGGGGTAAAAGAAACACCATTAATTTAATTCCATCATTGGTATACGACAACAAATGTTTGATTTGGGGTGCATGGTTAAGTTAAAGATATGGATGATGTAAAGCAGAATGCAGATCAGTAATCTTTTGTTAAAATTATCATATTTTGCTTTTGGAATCGTATATTTTGAATGCGTGTGAAATGGACGTTGTGAAACCCGTATTTGTAAATTTTAAACTTTAATTCTTTATTAAAAAGATTTGAAAACGAAATGTTTGGCTGGACAGAATGCAATACATGCCTCGTTTAGGATCAGGGTGTCTTGGGTTCGAATCCTCATTCAGGCACAGAATTCCCTGGATATTGAGCCAGCTTCTCTCTCAGGATTATTACAATGATAAGGTGGCAAAAGGGAAACCATCTTTAAAGCTCTGAGGTCCTAGGAAGGAAGGCAGGCAGAAAGGGAAAAGGAAGGAAGGAAGGAAGGAAGGAAGGAAGGAAGGAAGGAAGGAAGGAAGGAAGGAAGGTTAAAATATTAGTAATAAAATAACTCATTTTGTGCTTATTTTCTCCCAGTCAAAATGTAATTATTATATATATGTAATAGTTACATTTTGGCTGGGAGAAAATAAGCACAAAATGGGTTATATATACTATCTCTCTCTCTCTCTCTCTATCTGTCTGTCTATATAGTAGAGGTTTTTATCCAGTGAAGGAAACATTAAGAGAATAATCATATATGGCAGCTTTTATAGATTTGCCTTATGATTAAATTTGATATGAATGAATAATTTCAAAGCAGGGTGCAGGGGATGATGCTCTTTGTTTTAGATTAAACCCACACATGTCAGAAAAGGCATTGATGGAAAAGAGAGGTTATTCCTGGGCTTGTTAATGCACTTTGCAATTTCTTTTTTCATTTGTTTTTCATAGATCTTGTTAGCACATACAGATACCCTTCCCTTATGTTCAAATTCTGATCCTTCAGTCCAGGAAGGTTATGGAGATATACGTACACCTGGCTCCGTTTTTGAAAAAATTACAGAATTGTAGAGACACCAAGAGCCATCAAGTCCAACTCCCTGCCAGTCTAGGGAGTCTACAGCTAAAGCACCCTTGAGAGGTAGCCATCTAACCTCTGTTTAAAAACTTTCAATGAGTCAGTCCATTCCACTGTTGAGTAGCTCTTACCACCAGAAAGTTCCTCCTAGCCTCACAATAAATATGGCAGGCAGGTTAAACAGGGTGACAATTCTGCTGAGAACTGCAGCGTCCTATTTCATGGATTCTGGTCTATCTGTGGCCATTTCTTTGCTGGTATTCTCCAAAACTACCGGTAATTCCCACTGTGCACCCATTCACAAAACACTTTGGTTCTTACTATATGCAGGGTCCTTTTTGGGTCAGTTAGGCTGATTGAAATGCCCTCTTCCTGCTTCTAATCTGCACTCCCCAAAAAGTTCTACTGAGTTATGAACTATTTTGGTTTAACTTTTCCCACTTAAAAAAAATAAAACTATCTTGCCGGCACCAGATGTTACATTAGAATTGGCCTTGAGCTGACCCATAGTTCAGAGTACATGGGTTTGTCAAATGTTTAGCAGTCTCTAAATTTATGCCTGTACAAGCTACCCTACATTTGGGACTTCAAATCTATTAATACTACTTTTTTTAAAAAGACCGAATCGGATTACAACTGCTAAGGTCATGGCCCGTCTTTGAAGCAAAAACTGCGCACACTTGTTCCAAGCTATCTGTCAAAGAGGGGCAAAATTTTGCATAACAGATGGGGAAAGGTCTCTTTATTTTTAATGGGGCAAGAGGAATTTATATAAATGGGCCTTACTCTTCTTAGATTCTCCAACATGACACTCAATCTAGCCTTTAAAATTATAGTTTATATAGATTGATACCCACACTGGTGTAGTGATTTGAGCATTGGACTAAGACTGGAGAGCAGGGGTCAAATACTGGCCATGGAAACCCACTGGATGATGTTGGTCAAATCATACTCTCTCAGCCTTAGAGGAATCATCATAGAATCATAAAATCATACAGCAGGCAAAAGTTATTAATGGGGAAGAACACTCTAGCTAAGAAAGGCTGTAGGAGTTTGCTTTTGCCTAAATCAACAGGGAAAGGCAAGAACTCAGTTTTCAGCAATTGAAGTAAGCTGAGGACAAAGGGGGAAAGTGAGGGAGGGGAGAGAGACTGGGACATTTTAAAAGCAGCTGAAAAAGTGGGATGACAGAGGCCATTTCCGCCCTAGACTGTTATGGCGCTATTATTCTACTTGCAACGTCCTATGGAATCCTGGGGTTTGCAGTTTCGGGAGGGGCCAGCCGGATTCCATAGGATGTTGCAAGTGGAATAATAGTGCTATAACAGTCTAGGGCGGAAATGGCCAGAGGAATGTTTGGGACTGCCCCTGCCAAGTCAGAACAGCTGGAGGATATCTGATGGCTGTGTGGGAAGCAATGAGTTGTGTGAACATTCAGTGCTAATAAGGTAATTGTTACTGTCAGGGTTTTGGCAATTAAGTTTCCTCTGACCTCACTGTTTACAATCCCTTCCTGAATTGTGTGTAGCCTACACATTTTAAAATAAAATCAGGTGCTAGCCTTGTTAGGCTGTCACAAGAAAAACAACAATCTAATCACATCTTAAAGGTGGAGTAATTTTATTTGTTGAGAACCAGCATGTAGTAGTTAGAGCATTAAACTATGACTCTGGCGACCAATGTTCGATTCCCCACTCAGCCATGGAAACCCACCGGGTGACCTTGGGTGTGTCACACACTCTCAGCTCCAGAAAAACCCCACAATAGGTTCACTTTAGAGTTGCCACGAAGTTGGAAATGATTCAAAGACATACAATAACAATTTTGTTGCCATTAATGTTTTGTGACTAGAGACTCCTTCTTCAGATAAAATAATTAACAATAGGAATAAACTTCAAATTCTGCATATCAAATTTAAGTATACCTAGCCATCATGAGTAATTGCTAATATGTAGGATGTTGCATTATATCTTTACCTCTAAAGTGTGGACTGCATCAGGCAGGGGAGAAGGACTAAGAGTTCTTGGGACAGCAGCAGAGATTTGTTGCGGGTTGGTCTTTAATTTTTTTCCGATGAATCCTGGGGAAGATTCCTTGCCTAACAATTGTGTTTGTGTTAGGAGGAACTCTGCTGCAAGGGCCACCAGTGGTAAATTGCCCTCAGAGGGGAGAGATTTTCCTCAAAAGTACAACTAAGAAGGAAAAGGTTATGTTTCCCCTCTAAGCCTGCCCTGATCCCATTAACTATCAGTAACCTCCTTGCATTGGATGCAATTTGCAGTAAAGGAAACCCTACACAGGGGATGCAAAGATGCATTTAATGCCATCTCAGTTAATGCTACACACCATGGTGCTGGAAACATCTATAAAACCCTGACTTTATTCTGGACCAATATCTGATATGATCAAGTTGTATAATGCCAAGTGCTGCTCCAGGAACTTCCAGCCCTTATGGGTCAGATTAAACTGCTAAAACCTTCCCTGAAAAGAGAAGGGGAAGGCATTTCAGAAAGCTCTATCTGCATACCCCCCATGCCATGCTCAAAATTCATAGAGGAAACACTATCCAGGCCAGAGTGATGATAACATGTTCTCCTTATATATAAAGAGAGATTAGATTTCCTGTTTCCAAACAATTGGAATTAAGACCCCTCTCAACAGCTGCTTGTTACTTATTTTTAAATCTACTGCATGCAGTGAAAAGCAACGCATGAACAGAACACTCATCTGAAGTCTTCAAGGAATCAGTCCTTTGACTAAACCCAAATCGCTATCTTTTCAAGATACTTAAAATGGAGTACTTTTCTTTTCTTCTCCTGGCCTTAAGAATATTTCACACTAACGTTCTAATAAGAGCCCAGTGCTCCATGTCTTGCATGAGATACATTGCTCATGATCCAGTTCCAGGAGCAGAGTTGGGGAGGGGGCTGAAATTCCTAGTATCTGCTAGCCAACAACAACAAAAGCTCATCCATTTTTTTTGCTGCTGCTTCCACCAAACCTCTGTGGCAAACTGGGAAGGGAGCAGACTAGAAAAGTGCCCAACACAGGGTCATACATGGTCTGCTGGCCACTTCTGGCTCATCCTTGATCTAGTACCTGCTGAGTGGTCTTCATCAACTGAATGAGACTATTTGAATACAACACACGGTGGCTTTGGTGGATCAGCATCATGAGGCATTTGTTGAAGCTACTCACTGCCAAAACCGAAGACCCTTGGCTCTTCTGGAGCATCACCTTCCTGTCACTACCAGTTTAAGTAGCAACAGGAGGAGGAGTAATAGTTTCTGCTTATGTGCCGTTCAACATTTCCCAGAAGAAAATTGGGTCAAATTCAGCCAAGCAACATCAGAGTGTGGTCCAACATTAGTAATGAGAACCAATACACAAGCTAGAAGGGGCTGCAGCAGTCTGCTGTTGCCTAAACCTATTGAGAAAGGCAAGAGTCTGCCTTCTCCTCTCCCCCTGGTGAGTTTATTTGTCTTTATTTATTTACTGTATTTGTATGCCACCTTTCTCCCAAAGTGGGACCCAAGGCACTCAGTTAGTACAAGCTATTTTGGCATGCTTGTTATCACGGTTATGATACGTCGGGTGAGAGCACTAGACATCCTTTTGATATCAAATAATTTGGCCTTTGGTTGACCTTTCCTGCCATCCCCCTCCACATGTTTGCTGAGGCCTCTTGGACGAGCACGTACAAGCGCGGCCGTTAATGAATGTACATTCCAAAGCCCCATTCAGGCTAGCAACTTAAGCCTCTCCGTTGCTTTTGGGAAAAACCTCCCTGCAAACCAGCTCTGCTCGGCTCGGATCTACACAAAGCCTTGCAGCCAAGAGCCAAGCCATTCCTTTATGTTGGGCCATTAACGTGCCGGCCACGCTATTGTCATCAAGAGCAAAACCAATCATGCTAAACTTGACCTTTTCCAAATCCTTTGTCCAGCTCCAAACTCCCTTTGTTCTCATCGAGCATAACATAGCCTGTAGGTAAACTCCACCCTATAAAAGGTCCCTACTTTTGGGACTTCCTTGGACTACTTTGGACTTCCATCTAGCCTTGCTGCTGGTTTGTCTAAGGAACTCCCCTAATCCAGCCACGCTGAGCTTTCTTCCCCGGAACCCCGTCTTTCTCTCCAGGACAACAAGACCAGGTGTCGTATTACCCATCCCTAAGCTCTCCATTTCTGCTTTCCAGTTAGCTAGTAGTGTGCGTGTTGTTTTATTTGCTGTTTATCTTTCAATAAAACTGTTATTTTTGGTTACTTTTAAACTTGCTTGCCTGCTCTCTGACCTGAAGCCGTAGACATTGGGTTAAAAGATCCTTGCTAAAGTTACACTGCCTCTCGTTTAGCCGAGAGACTGCTCCAGCTAAATTCCCCCAACTTGTGTTTTTATTTGGTTATTTGGATGCCCCTCCCGGGACCCCCGACATACAGGGTAACATGCTGACCTCAGTCTGCAGCTACTGAAGTCATCTGAGGACAAAGGGGGAAAGTAGAAGGAGGACAGAGTAACTGGGACACTTTAAAGGCAGCTGAAAAAATGGGATGATAAAGGATTAATCAGGACAGTTGAGGCTATGTGCTTACCTTATCTTCTCCTGTTTGGCCACTGAGCAAACTGGACCCAAAAGAAGTGAACAGGTAACAGTGAAGGCAGTACTGAGGTAAAGCTGTTTGGAAAATCTCTCCCCTCCCCACAATAGCATATTGCTCTCCTTCCCCACGCATGGAATTGATACTGTCTGTATTTTCCCCATATGCCTCCCATAGCAGTGTTTTCAGCATGCAACCTGTATAATCTGACTGAAGTTTGCAGAGAAGAATGAATAAAGAGCCTGCAGAAAGACTCCTTATGTCTGCTCATGAACTCGATATCGCTGGATGTGTGTGTGTGAGAGTCTTATGCGTTTCCACAAAACTTTTGATGGGTTTATACATAGCTTGCAGATCTCAATAGTGAACAGCTTTTTCTTTTTCACTTTGAAGATTCCTGTGCCAAAATAATTAAGTTAAAAATACTGAGTAAGGGAAACTTCACAGATTAATTAATGGCTGATAGTAATGCGGGAAAAGAATTGCACTCCAGACAAAAGGGGAATGATCGGCTTTGACCAGCTCTTGGTAAAGTGCTGAACAAGGCCCTTTTGTGAGAGCTGAGGTTCTGGCTCACTGAAAGTGATCACCTACCTGGCTGACATTTCAAAAATAAATAAATAAAAGAGGTTTTATGTGTCGAGCTTACATTGTTTGCTGCTGATAATTTATTGATCCGAGTATTGCAAGAGAGCTGTATACATGTTTCAAGACTGGTTCCAGCTACTTGGAGCTCTTAAAATAACTTTGAGTAAAAAGGGCCTACAAGTGAGAGCTCCAAATGCTCAGGATTTCTGCCAGCCATTCCCTGCAAGCACCAAAACTCCACATCCACCTCTAGCTCTATCTGTGTACGGCCATTTCCACACTAGACTGTTATAGTGCTATTATCCTACTTTCAATATCCTATGAAATCCTGGGGTTTGCCATTTCGGGAGGGGCCTCTGTAGCCAGAATAAAATTGGAAAGAAGAGGAACAAAATCTGTGGCTTTTCAGTCTGTCTGGATGCACCCTTAATGAAGCATCTTGTGTTGAGTTTCTCCACTTGTTTTTACCATTTGGGCTTGCCAGTCCTAATTACAAGCCATTTTAAGTGAGAACTGAAGAACAAAGCAATCTTTCAGAGTATTTTGGAATTTATTCTTGTTCAGAACCTAGTTTGTTATGGGTGCTTCTTCATAATAAACTGTAAACCTGGTGTTTTGCTTAAACTAATTTGTAAAATTCATTCTCCTCTTCCCAATCCTGCTATTCTTAGCTGTAGGGCCTGTGGCATGTTTGTTAGCCTAGCTAAACTGCCAACCGGTCTGCAAAGCACCTCTGACGATTCTGTTCCCTGGCCAATTGAAATGTTTCCGATTGTTTGGTGCTATCACATTAGTTCATCCAAATGTCAGTGGCTTCACTTCCACAAGCAGGATAGCATGAATTATTTCTTATCTTATTTATTGTGGGGTATACAACTTTCCAGCAGGAGGAGTACTCTGGCCGTCGAGCTTTTTGTACAGCCTGTAGAGATCCAAAACTCCTCTAAAGGATTTGTAGAAAGGAGTGGAAGTAGTAATTCTGGGAACTAGAGTTGCCGGTTCAGGATTGTCCTGAGGTTTCAAAGCCGAAATCAGAGATCTAGAGACACCTCGATGATGTCATTAAGCGTTATGCATTACGTATCAACCACAGTTGCTCAGCTTCTCAGTTGAACACACAGAGGCAGAACATATTTTCAGAAATTAAAACTTAGCTAAAGAGGTGAAATGGGGGGATTATTCCTTCTCACTTGCTCATGGAGACCCAGAATAAGGAACATTTAATCTAGTCTATTTGCTTCTAGTCTAAAGGTGGATGCAGAGCTAAGTAGAGGGTGAGCCTTTCTCCACAACTATGGGGAGGGAAAGAGGAAGCTAATTTTAAAAAAATACATAGACCTCCCCTCAGTATCTTTGCAAATTGGAGCAACAAATGAATTAAGGCTTGCAATTTGTGACAAGCTTCAGCTCTATTAGCTGAGCCAGACAACTGCACACACAGCCCTTTCCTCTTGCCCGGAGATGAGCCCCCCAAAATTGGAGACGTAGTGCCAGGCCCTGAGATCTCACAACCCTAATGGGACCTTAGTTTACATTTACCAACAACAGCTATTCCAGGTGTTGGTGATGATAGAATCATAGAATCATAGAATCATAGAAATGTAGAGTTGGAAGAGACCACAGGGGCCATCCAGTCCAACTCCCTGTCATGCAGGAACACCCTCAAAGCACTCCCGACAGATGGCCATCAAGCCTCTGCTTAAAAACCTCCAAGGTAGGAGACTCCACTACTCTCCGAGGCAGCAGATTCCACTGCCGGACAGCCCTGACTGTCAGGAAGTTCTTCCTGAGGTTCAGGTGGAATCTCCTTTCCTGCAGCTTGAATCCATTGCTCCTTGTCCTGGTTTCTGGAGCAGCAGAAAACAAGCCCCCTCCTTCCTCTACGTGGCATCCCTTCAAATATTTAAACATGGCTATCATGTCCCCTCTTAACCTCCTTTTCTGCAGACTAAACATACCCAGCTCTCTCAGTCTATCCTCATAGGGCATGTTTTCCAGGCCTCTCACCATTTTGGTCACCCTCCTCTGGACCTCTGGACTTGCTCCAGCTTGTCAATATCCTTCTTGAATTGGGGTGCCCAGAACTGGACACAGTATTCAAGATGGGGTCTAACCAAAGCAGAGTAGAGTGGTACCAGTATGAAGTGGTAGAGTGGTACCAGATGAAACTAGAAGGTATGCCCCTTCCCCACTTTTCACTTTGTGTGTATGTTACTGCAGGTTAGGCCTCCTTGTAGATAGCATAAAAGATATCATTTTGATATCAATAATTTGGCTCTCTTCCACCACCCCTCTCCAAGTGTTTGTGAGGCCTCCAGACAAGCACAGAACTAGGCTCGGCCATCAAACACTGCAATATCCCAACACAATACAGGCAGGCCAGAAATAGCCAGATCGCCGCTTTAGGAGACCTCTCTGCAAACACCCTCATTACGTATGCACTCTGTTTACAAAGGACTCCCTGCCCCGAGCAGGCAACTTGGCAAGCTGGATACTCAACTGCCAAGCACTGAGCATTTGCGTACTGGCTACCTCTTTGTCAATTTGGACCTAACTCAATCATGCTAAATTTTGACTTTTCCAAAGCTTTGTCTCGCACCCGAAACTCATTGTTTTCTCCAAGTATGGAATAGCCTGCAGTTACATTTCTCCCTATAAAAACCCCTGATTCTGAGACCATCCTCGGACCGCTTGGATTTCTCCGGACTTCCATCCAGCCTTGCTGCTGCTCTGTTTGGTGAGCTGTCCCCTCAGTCCCACGTACTGAGACTCCATACCAACGAACTCAAGCTTCAGGACAGGTTCAACAATCCCTCTCAAAATCCCTCTATACCACTCCAACCTTTATTTTCTATAGTTATTTGTGTGAGTGTGTTGCATACACTGTTTGTCTGTATTTAATAAAATCTCAATTATTCTTAACTTTGGTGTGCTCCTTGGCTTGGCCTGACCCCGTAGACATTGGGTAAAAGATTCCACTGCGTTGCCCTGCTTCTCGCATTGCTAATTTGTGCTCTAGCTAATTTCCCCAAACTTAGTTAATTGAGAGCGTATACAGGTGTCCCTCCCGGGACCCCCAGTAAACAGGGTAACATGTAACACTGGGGCCTTTCTGCCCTACACTGTTATAGTGCTAATATTCCACTTCTAACCTCCTGTGGAATTCTGGGGTTTGCAGTTTTCTGAGGCCAAAGAGCTCTCTGGCTGAGAATTCTAAATGCTCCTCCCTAAACTGCAAACCCCAGGATTCCATAGGATGTTGAAAGTGGAATAATAGCGCTTATAACAATGTCATGAAGAAAGGCCCTTAGCTTCAGGAACTATAAGTAGCATACTTGCACACTATCAAATTGTTACTGTTAAGATTCTAACCCCACCATAACAGCAGAAGATCAGACCTACCATTCACAGCTCCTGTGGAATTCTGGGGTTTGTAGTTCACTGAGGCCAAAGAGCTCTCTGGCTGAGAATTCTAAAGGCAACTCCCTAAATTGCAAACCCCAGGATTCCATTGGATGTTGACCTACCATTCACAGCTACAGAGAAGCACGCTTGGGGGATGTCCAGAACATCGAGTATATTTGGCATCAGGAGGGGCTATGATAAGCTTTATTGTTGTTTGAGGCTTCGTTGTTTGTCCTTTAATAAAGCTATCATTTTTGTTACTTTTAAACTTGTCTGGCTGCTCTTCTGACCTGATGCTGTATACATAGGGTTGCAAGATCCCTGCTAAGTTACCCTGCCTCTCGTTAGCTTAAGAGAGTGCTTGAGTTAATTTTCCCATCTTGTGTTTTTGCTTGGTTATTTGGGCGTTCCTCCTGGGACCCCCACAACACAGGGTAACAGTAGCACTATAACAGTGTAGTGCAGAAAGGACCTGGGACATGGAGCAATGGCTTCAAACTACAAGAAAAGAGATTCCACCTAAACATCAGGAAGAATTCCGTGACTGTTAAGAGCAGTTCAAAAGTGGAATGTGCTGCCTTGGGGTTTGGTGGAGTCTTCCTCTTTGGAGGTTTTTAAAGAGAGGCTGGATGGCCATCTGTCCGGAGTACTCTGGTTGTGTATTCCTACACGGTAGGGGGTGGACTGGATGGCCATTGTGGTCTTTTCCAACTCTATGATTCTAGCACCATTTCTGCGCTAGGCTGTCATAGCACAATGATTCCACTTTCAACCTCCTAGGAAATCCTGGAGTTTGTAGTTTAGAGAGGGACCAGCTGACCCCTCCCTAAACTGCAAACCCCAGGATTCCATAGGAGGTTGAAAGTGGAATCATCGTGCTATAACAACCTAGTGAGTAAATGACCTATGAAATGAAAGACAACTTGATAATAAGTAACAACAAACAAAATGTTAACGTGTCCTATCCCCCTAACATGCTAATTTACTACCTGCATGCTGTTGATTTTTTTAAACAGGACATGTAAAAATATGAGTCATGCCCATGAGTGGACTGAAATGATTGTAAATCCAATGTTCTTTACCATATTAGCGGGGATCCATGTGTATTTTCATCCACACTTGTCCCATTCATGTATAAGCAGGGCAGACAATAGTCTGAACAGAGAGTGGGACATTTCACCCAGAAGTGATGTGGTGAGGTTCTACCTCCTGTTGAGGCCACAAGCTACCAAGGCACATGAGGCTGATCTGGGGGATGTACTATTATTTCACTGGAAAGAAATGTGTGAGTAGGTGAAGCAGAACCATCATCCCTTTCCCTCTGGCCCTTCAATTTCTCCCTGCCCTCTTTTGGTTCAGGAGCGAGTAAGGAAAATTGCTTAAAGCAGCAGAGTACAGTGGTTTGATGTGGGAGGCTGAGCTAGTCCTATCCTGAGGCAGAGTGAAGCAAGCATCTCCTGCAGCAGATCTGGGATATCATGAAAGGGCAGCAAATTTTCAATAATTTAATTTATTGTTGTTATATTTTTAGCTGGGATAGGTAAAAAAGCGTTTGTGGCATTTACTGCCTCAGCTGGCTTTAAATACTACAGTCATTTACTGGTTTTACTTTCTTGGATTTTGATTATTTGTGAGTTTTTTCAATCCCTCCTCCCGCCAACTTCAAGCACTTCTTTTCCAGAGGAACCTTCCTTCTCAGTGGCTCCAATCAGGCTGTGCAGTCTTTAAACACCTGCTTCTGGTCCTCCTCCTCCCCTACCAGCCATTGCCTGTCCAGCTAAGGATGGATTGCAGCCGGATTTCTCAGCACCATAAACCCTTTCCCAAGGAAACCCAAGGAAGGAGTCGTGGAGAGGGAGAGAAAAATATAAGGCCATCATGCTGACCTACTCCCTTTCCCTCTCCTTTCCCTGACCTGGTTTGGACCTTGTGCGCCTATTTTTCACACACACACACACACACACACACATTTTGATATTTGTATTTTTCTTCACTTTTGCAGGGATTCTGTGCCCCTAACCCTAGCAAATGTGGAAGACCAGCTATAGTACTTTGGGCTGGATTAGGATAGTCAGAGTGAAAACTGGAGAGGGCTCCTGTACCTTTAAAGATTGTGTTGAAGAGGATACTGCAGCTATGGAATCCTGGGATTCATAGTTTGATGAGCTCCTTGGAACTCTTGGTGAGACAGCTTTAGTGCTGTAGTTCAGGGGATTGGTATAGAGCTACTATGAATCCCAGGATTCCATAGACTGGAGCCATGCCAGTTATAGAGGTATCAGACCAACATAACCGTGCAGCATAAACACACTAGGGGACAAGGTATCCTAGAATGCAGCAGGAAATTGGATCCTCCTCCAGGCCACCATTTTGTTTCCCATTCCCTGAACTCTACAAACATGGGAAGCTGCCTTATAGTAAATCAGAACCTTGGTCCATCTAGCCTAATATGATTGCCTCTGACTACAACAATGGCTTTTTGGGTATCAGGTAGGAATCTTTCATAGGTAGCTTCACTATCTAAGTAAAAAACCAGAGCTGACCCTGGCTAGCTTCTAAATACAGGTAAACTTAGGCCATTTCTGCACTCCTGGTAGTGCTATTATTCTACTTTCAACATCTTGTGGAAATCTAGGGTTTGCGGTTGGGGGGGGCATGTAGAATTCTCAGCCAGAGAGCTCTTTGGCCTCAGTAAACTACAAATCCCAGAATTGCACAGGATGTTAAAAGTGGAATAATAGCAGTGTAGTGCGGAAATGGCCGTAGACAGTTGAGATTGGTGATTATACCCCACTTGGCTCCAATTGGTTGACACTTGGAAGCTACTATAAGCCATAGGTTTGCCATAGGCAATAGGTTTGTTGACACATGCACAATACTGGTGAATTTGGTGGATGGACCAATCACCTAATTTGGTATATGGCATCTTCTGTGACTAAGGTCTTCTATGAAGCCCAGTATTTTTTTGCTGGGTTTCCCTTTCTGATCTCATATGCAGCCCCATCTGATCATACAGGGTCACACCTCCATGGCCAGTGCAATCCCAGATATTAACCAGTTTTTCAGTTTTGCAACTAGAAAAAGACCTGTCAGCTTCTTATACATCTTATACTTGCTGGAAATCTGGGATGGGGATGGCTCTTCTTTTCCCTGGCTGCAGTAGCTGGGTCATGTACGGGATTCTCCTGCCACCACTAGCCACTAATTGGCCAGGGGAGCGTGTACTAGTGCCATCAACTAGGGTTGTCCATGGAGGTTGTTGTGCAAAGAAGTACTGGATTTTCTTCTGCAACCACCTTAAAAGGACATATGCTGATGTAACAGGAGGTTATGCCAGTAAATACCACCAACAGGGTGCTGGTTGATTCCCCAGCAGATTGCTCTTTTTCACACAACCTGGGTTGTGGAACATCTAGCACATACAGATGTTGTTTCACTGCAACAGCTATCTGCTGGAGACCACTCAACTGGTGGTAAGTCATTGTGGAAACTCTGTTTCAGTAAAATCTGGAAGATTAATGGTTTTTCATCCCTAATGTTAATGATCATGATAATGATTAATGTTTCTTTTGGTCCTCCTTTTGTCTAACGGCTTTTTTTGTGATCTACTGTAGAACATACCAAAGGCTGAGAAAGTGTCAAATGCTGAAGCATGCTTTTGAGAATGTACCTCCCCCCCCCCGGCAACAATGTAAACAGGATGAAGGTGCTTGTTCTGTAAACTGTGATCACTTGCACAGGTTAATCCCAGTTGAAATCCTCTCTCTTCTTTTGGTTTGTAATTAAAGGCACTGCTAATCTATCATGCTTCCTGTTGACACCCTCTTAAGCTGTACCTGGAGCAGATGGACATTAATAACAGCCAAACCTCTGATTAGATGTTGCCAGGAGGACACGCAGCCCAGGGACCTATGATTGGAAAACCATTTCAAAGGCAGGGGTGCCATTTTATGCTGCTGGTTTTGTTTTGTTCCCCTTTAGAAAGCCATGAATTAGGAGAGGTACAATTGCCGCTTGTGGCAGTGACAGACAAGACGCTTATCTTGAATTACTACCCTGTGCCAAAGAAAACACCCGAACAAAAGGGGATTTTGCTCAGTTTCCAAAGGAACTGCTGTTTGCTTTTCGCTTTAGAAGCCTTTTGCCATTAAAGCCAAACATCCTCTGCCATTGAAGAGCTTGGCAGGTGAGTCTTAAGTGACATGTTTGCTGGTGGAGAGACATGCGTTGGCCATTCTTCCCACACAGTTGACAACAATGACTTCTTGTTCCCTGATCCTATTCCTGCTAGTTCTGCTCTTTTCAGAAGAAGTTGACACCACCACAGTCCAGCACACAGGGAAGGCTCTTTTGCACAAATATGCTCCACAGATGTTGCTGTCAATCTTGTCTCTTCCCCAAAATATATCTATATGATACACATTTGTAAAAATACATGCATCATGCTCACAGCTTGGGAATGTCCTTTTTTTTTTTTTTTTTTGGATGAAAATTCCCTGCATTCTGGCTGGCAGATTCTGGGAAGTGTAGTCCAGAAAGAAACTTTTCTGCACTCTGCACACATTACCTGTTTAGCTGTGTAACAATACTGTTGAAGTGCATACCTAATAATGAAGGTATGCAGTGGATTTTAGGCAAGCTAGAAGCAAGGCAGAGGGTAACAAGAAAGCATAGAGGGAAATACTCAGAAACCAAACACTTGTCTTTACTCCGCACTAAGAAAAACTGAATTCTACAGCCTCTATCAATCCTGCGGATGGATCAAATTTGCATTATTTCTCCAGTTTTGCATAAACCATTTGGAGGATTTGTAATTATTTTGCATAATTTGTTTTGACATTAATGCATTCTGTTCTCTACTAGTCACAGTTTGTGTGTGCCTACACAGGCAAGGAGAAATACTGAGACCATGCTCAAATCTGCTACAATTCTTATTCAGTGCCCTCCGTATGCCTTCTACTCCTAATTAACAGCCAGCAAGATGTAGTGGTTTGAGCATTGGATTACGACCATGGAGGCCAGGGTTTGATTCTTCACCCGGTTATGGAAACACACTGGGTGATCTTTGGTGCATCACACACTCTCAGCCCCAGAAAATCCTGTGATAGGTTTGCTTTGGGGTTGCCATAAGTCAGAAACAACTTGAAGGCACACAACAACAATACTTACAGAAGAGGCCTAAATACCCTACAGGCACCAGACCCAGTCTGATTTTGGAAGCTAAGCAATATCAGCCCTGGTTAGTACTTGGATGGGAGACTGCCAATGAATACCAGGTGCTGTAGGCTATGTTTCAGAGGAAAGAACTGGCAAAGCCACCTCTGAGTATTCCTTGCCTAAGAAAACCCTATGAAATTCATGGCATCTCCATAAGTCAAAAGGCAACCTGAAGGCACACGCACGTACGCACACACACACACACGCACGCATACCTGCATGTAAATTTATATAGTTACACTGCATAGGACCAGTATAAGACTGATTTACATTCTCAGGTGGGAAGAGGAAAGATGTCATACATCTATGCTGGGACTATCCTACTTCAGACTGCAGGTGGAGCATAGCATGAATAGATATTTTTGCATATCAAACGCTCTCTGACTGCTCAAGTTTGGGGAAAGGTCCAGAGCACTGGTGGAAGTGAATATATATCCTCCCCCTAAAAGCATTCAAGTTTGTGATTCCCCAGTTGCATTCTGAAGTGGGATGTTCCCAGGGGACTTGTATTTTCTTTGCCAGAAAGGTAGATCAGTTCTAAGACAGCCTGGGATCAATCTGAATTCTTGGATTCTTTTCATTTACAAAGCAGGCCTTTGCCAGACTGACATATAGAAGTATGAGTTCTCACAATATAAGCTCCCTAGCTTTTGCTGGTGGTTGTCACTGGCTCGTCTGCTCATTCCATTGATTTTGTGGGCTGTTTCTAGATATGTTTTGGATCTGCACTTGGGTGCCACAAGTTTTGCGTTTAAACTCAGGCATGGTTTACTGAGGCAGTTCTATGGTCTGAAGGGCAAAACTCTGACATTTTTAAAATAAATCTATACCTCAGTTAACAAACCCTCTGACAAAAAAGCCCCTATTTATAAAGTCTTTTTATGTATTTCCATCCTCACTTTTCTTCCTTGTCCTCTGTCTAGCTGCAAGATTTAGTAGCATTAGCTCTGGGAGGAGGATGAAAGAGGGCTGACATCAGGTCTCAGCAGTGTGTCTGCAATAGGCAGGTCAATAAAAACTTGAGCTGGGTAATAATGGGATTCTGCTCTAGCTGATCTTACTGCAGCTGTGCATGTCTGTCTACAACAGGCAAAGTAAACTGCAACGGTCTCCAGCATCCCTCTCAGGGCGTGCTGAAGACCAAAACAGAGAGGAAAAGGGAAAGCAGATGAGCCATTGTTACCATACCCCACACACCCCCCCATCCTGTGGGATGTGCTATTTACTAACTGGACATATTTATGTCTAAAAACATGACCAAGGACATGCTGACTGGAAAGCGTGTTGCCAGGTCAAGCTGACCTAAGACATGGCCGGTCATAAATTTGCAGAGGATTCGGCATGAACCCTGATGCTAATGGGTTTATGCTAATCCTTTCAACACCTCAGACTCTGTGCACTCCTGAACAAAATAGAGGATGAACTGCCCAGGTGAAGCAATTAGGGACCATCCCTTGATCTTGCCCGAGAGACCCTCTCTATACCCCCTACTAGCCCAGACATTAAGAGATTGTCGTGACTCCAATCAATGTTTCATCACTCCGGGGTAAGACAATCAGCCCATTCCAGACTCCTTAGTCAGTCCTGGGAAAACCATTACGGCTTTGCCAGAACGTCTCTTCAGGGTGTGAAATGTGGTATAAAAATCCTAGCTTCAAACCCAGCTTTTAGTACGTTGAATGTAATATGTTGCGTGTGGTGTTCTAGACTGCCACTCCTCTGTGCTACCCTCAGATGCTGTCTGAGCCACTCTGTCGTGATCCTTTCGTCAGGACTGGTAACTATCACCCTTTCCACCCAATCTCTGTCTATCTGACCTTTCCTGCCTCACTTTCCAATAGCCTCGTGTGGTTTTCGAGAGTGTCTGATTTCTTGTGTGTTTGTTGATTCTAATAAAATACTTTCTTAACTTTAACTGGAGCCCTCTCTACAGTTAGTACTCATATACACAGGTGAAAAGCTCCTGCTTTTACCCTCCTCTTGCAGGCCTCATTGCGGGTGGACCCTAATGCCCCTCAACTCTTAGGGTAACATCTGTCTCATCAGCTACCCTCATTATGTTAAAGAAGCATAGAACTATAAGTGTTGCAGCCAAAGTGGACAGCATAAGAAGAAATGGAGGCTAATGAAAGAAAAAAACAAGTCCTCTCTGGATATATTTTGGAAGAAGCTTGCAAGTGGTGTCTCAAGGATTCAATTATTTTTCTTTACTTATGCAAGGCTTACCTGGCCTGGTTATTTAATTTCATATTTGTGTATTGCTAATGCGGGATGAAATGTTTGCTGAAACATGTTGCATTGCTCCTCTTTTTTTTGCGGTGTAGGAAACTATCCCTGTTCATTCCATGCTATTTCTGCCTCCGGTTCCAGATTTTCTGTTGGAGACATAATGCCCAGGTACACATCTATTTTGTTAATGGAGGTATATCTTTCGAGTTACAGTGCAAAAATGCCATTTAACTGATGTAATATAGCACTATAGCTCTAAAAGAAATGTAAAAAAGAGAAGAGAAAGGAAAAGAAGATATTTTACACCCATATCTTGAAACTAAAAGAGAAGCCCACTAAAGCGTGGAAACTCCATATTGCAGCTGGTGCCGGGAACTGTCAGAAAACAGTCCTGGACAACAGAAATGTCATTTGGATATTTGAAATAAACTCCAAGAATAACTGTGTTATTTATATGTTATTACTTCCAAGTTCTGTGTAGCCAGTATGACTAGTAGCAACTGGTGGACTTGTCTTCCATGAATTTTTCTAAACTCTACTCCATCCACACTGGTGGTCCTCACCTCATCTTGTGGAAGTAAATTCTATAGTTTAACCCTATACAACACAAAGAATTTCCATTTTTCTGCCTTACATTTCTCAATATTCACCTTCACTGGGTATGCCAAAGTTCTGCAGTTTATGAGAGAAGGAGAAAATCTTTTCTCTACTTAGTTTCTCTAAATTTATCAGATCATTTCTTATTCACCTTTCTTCTAAGTTAAACAGCCCCAGATATTGTAAGCTTTCTTTAGAAGGGAAAATGCTCTCTAACCCTGTTATCATTTTGGGCAAAGAGGTTAAACAGCAAAAACATGGGAATCAGGCAACCTTTCAGATGCTGTCCTACTTCAACTCCCAACATTTGTCACAATTGGGTGTGACGGCTAGTTGCTGCTGGGACTTGCAGTCCCACATACAAGGACCTTGTGATTTCACCCTAGGTTGCAGAGTCCTCTCTGTTTTAGATATGCTAGAGCTTTGATTGAGAAGGAGAGGTGAGAATGGCAAAGAGGAGGTGGGCATACCCAGGCTTGTTCTCTACAGCTCAAGAGACTAGGACAAGGAGCAATGGATTCAAGCTGCAGGAAAGGAGAATCCACTTGAACCTCAGAAAGAACTTCCTGACAGTCAGAGCTGTCCGGCAGTGGAATATGCTGCTTTGGGGTGTGGTGGAGTCCCCTTGTTTGGAGGTTTTTAAGCAGAGGCTGGATGGCCATCTGTTGGAAATGCTTTGATGTGTGTTCCTGCATGGCAGGGGGTTGGACTGGATGACCTCCATGGTCTCTTCTAACTCTATGATTCTGTGGTTGCATGATGGTGATATTCAGTGGAAGGGTTGTGTGCCACAACCAATGTATAGGTATTTGAATGTGGATTTATACCAGGGGGTTGGACTTGATGGCCCCTGGGGTCTCTTCCAACTCTATGATTCTACGATTCTACCCCTTTTCACCAAGGTCTCCTTTCCCCTAACTTGGGTCTGGCCATAAGCACCTTCATGAAATGAAAGGAGGCCAGGCAAATGCATGCAGTATATTTGAATTTAACTGTCTACTCTTTCCTTTCCCTAGTGTTAACAAGCATGTTGCTTTTAGCTCCATGTGCCAGCCTTGTACTTGTTTTTTGAAAGATGCGCATTGCCCTTATGTGCCCCTTACCTATTGGTGCTGAAACTGAAGCTACTGTTGTCTCCATTAGCAGCATAAAACTGGCAACAGATAACCAGCTCTATTTGTTTTCTGTTCCCAGGCAGGCAACGGATCTTGGCCTTCTTGTCACATTACACCTGCAAATGCATCAGCAATTGTACCAACGTGGAGAGAGACCTGCTGGGGGAAAAATGTTAAGCTGAGAAGAGAAAAGATCAGGGTGCGTCCATACTATATATTTATAGCAACTTGTCAGCACCTTAACTGATATGGTTCCATCCTATGTAATCCTGGGATTTGTAGTATGGTGTGAGCTACTTAGAATTCTCTACCCCATTCCCCTGAACTACAGCATTAGAGCTCTTGGCAATGAACACTAAGTACTTTATGAAACTACACATCCCAGGATTCTACAGGGGAAACCATGACACTTAAAGTGGCATCAAACTGCTAGAACACACACCTTCTCACCCACAAACTTTCAAGCAGGTGGGAAGATGAAGATGTGGTGTTGGAGGACAGTGTATGGAGGAAGGCAGGACAAAAATGTAAGAGAAAGCAGGGATTTTGAAAGACTGCAGAATAAGATTTTTTAAAAAGAGAACAAAATGAGAGTCACCAGAGACACACCAGTCTACCTGACCCTTTATTTATTCTGAACAAGTATCTTGAATCAGGTTTTTTAGTTTACACAGGCACGAAATCCTTGACTGGATTTCATACTCAGAATCTCATGATCCTCAGATCAGCAAATTCTAAACTCTGTAGTACAGCCTGTATTATTATTTACATAGTCCTTTTACCCTATTAGTCTCATCCTGAGACTAAAACAGAGAGCTAGCATAGTGTAGTGCTTTATGTGTTGGACTTTCGCTCTGGAGACTAAGGCCATTTCCACACTGGACTGTTATAGCGCTATTATTCCACTTGCAACATCCTATGGAATCCTGGGGTTTGCAGTTTCGGGAGGGGCCGGCCAGCCCCTCCTGAAACTGCAAACCCCAGGATTCCATAGGATGTTGCAAGTGGGATAATAGTGCTATAACCATCCAGTGCGGAATGGGTCTAAGGTTCAAATCCCCGCTTGGCTGTAGAAAGCCACTGGGCAGGTCACATTTTCTCATCCTCAAAAGGAAGAAAAGTCAACCCCCCCCCTTTTGAACAAATCTTGCCAAGATAACCCTGTGATAGGGTCACCATAAGTCAGAAATGAAAAAGTTAGATTTCCTCATTATCCAAAGTCTCTGTTTCTTGTTTCCAACTTGCCCTGACCTTGCTAAGCACTTGATCTGGCAACCAAAGAGGAGACAGAATGGATTTTTATCTGGTGAGTTTTGACACTGTTCAGAATTAGACCAGCGTGTGGTGGCTATGTCTGTTGTACAGAATGATACAAAATCAATCAACAAGGACTAAAAAACCAAAACCAGAAATTAAAAATACAGAATCATTAAGTCATCGCATGAGATGAAAAATATTTAAAGCATGAAATTCATACAATCCATGCAAATACAGCCAATGAACAATACCACAGGACAAAGGCATAAGGAAAGATGTCACCTTTTATTAAAACAACTCTAATTATTAAAAAAAAATTCAAAATCAACTTCAACTATTAAAAAAATTCAACTGTCTTTAGGAATAATAGATTTATTCCCATAGGAGAGGAAATCCATTTTCAACAGCACTTTCACTATAATTGTTCCTACTGTTTTCTAAACAAGTATTAATTGTTTAATGTTTTTTAAAAATGAGTGCTGCTCTTTATTACTGTTATTGTTGTCTCAGCTCTCTTCTTTATGCAATGAATATTTCCTTCTGGTTGCTAATGAGTAATAGTTAGTTTAAGCCACCATAACTTATCATGCAAATTGCAATTTGGATCTAAATTGCTGTATTAAGTTTATAGCTTTGTTCCAAGTGTTGCCTTGGAGAGAAGAGACACAATAAATAGGGGTAGAAATCCCATTTCACCTTGCAACCAGAGTATGTGACAGTTACTTTTGGGACTAAAACTCCTCAAATCTCCCAGCCAGCATTTCTATGATTCTGTGATTTCCAACCTTTGAGCTAGTATGTTTTAAAGCAACCTTCCTCAATTTAGTACATCCCATGTTGTCCAAGGGTGATGGGAGCTGTAATTCAACACATCCGGAGGCCCGCTAGATTGGGTAAGGCTTTTAAAAAACCATTTCAAGCCATGGACCATCATTCTGTCTGTTGGAAGCACAGTCCCTAAATGTATGGTGCATTATGTAAATAAGTGCTTTCTTTCATTTCGCCTAAATTTTAATCTAGTGCAGCAGTGGGAACTGTATAACACTCAAGATGTTATTGGACTGCTGTTGGGAGCTACAACCCAACAACACCTCATGGGCTGCACGATTCTCATCCCTGACCTGATGCTTCCCCGGCTGAGTTTAGGCAGGAGGTAAAGATGGTCTTAGTGATCCATTTTTGTGTATGTAATAAATAATATTGTTTTAGCTGCTGCTGTTCCTGTTTTACTGTTTTTGTCTGCTGCTGCTATCCTGCCATTCTGTTTATTATATCATTGATTATTTTTTATTTTTGTGCCCTCTGCTTCTATGATTATGTTGCTTTTGCTATTTATAGCTGTGGAAATGCATTGATTTAAAAGGGTGGATATGAATACTTTTAATAGGCAACATTTTGAAAAAACCAAACCAAACCAACAATTAATAAATCATAGAATCATGGAATCACACAGTTGGAAGAAACCACAAGGGCTATCAAGTTCTACCCCATTCTGCCATGCAGGAAGATACAATCAAAGCATTTCAGACAGATGACCATCCTGCCACTGTTTAAAAACCTCCAAACAAAGAGACTCCACCTCACCTCAAGGCAGTGTATTCTAGTGTTGAACTGCTCTTACCATCAAGAGTTCTTCCTAATGTTTAGGTGACATCTCTTTTCCTGAAGTTTGAGGCCATAACTCCATGTCCTAGTCTCTGGAGCAGCAGAAAACAGGCTTGTTCCATCTTTCATATGTCATCCCTTCAAATATTTAGCTGTCATGTCACCTCTTAACCATCTCTTCTCCAGGCTAAACATACTCAGATCCCTAAGCCACTCCTCATAAGGCGTGGTTTCCAGGCCTTTTATCGTTTTGGTCACCCTCCTCTGGAGATGTTCCAGCTTGTCAATATCCTTCCTAAACTGTGATGCCCAGAGCTGGGCAGTGTTCCAGATGGGGTCAGACTAAAGCAGAATGGAGTGGTACCATCACTTCCCCTGACCTAGACAGTAAGCACCTACTGATGCAGCCGAGAATCATATTGGCTTTTTTAGCTGGTGCATCACACTGCTGACTCATATTCAGCCTGTGGTCTACTAAGACTTCTAGATCCCTTTCACATGTACTGTGGTCAAGCCAGGTGTCACCTATTTTATATCTGTGCAATACTAAATTGGTAATCCAGAAAAAAATTTGGAAGGCTATTTACCTTTACACATTTTTTCCCAGTTATTTGTAGTTCATCAGTATAAACAGAGCAGAGAGGAAAAACCCACTCTTATCCAGTTTACAAAAAACTTCCCTTTGTTGTCATTCAGAAGCAATACTTACTGCTGATCATCGGGCAGAAGACTATTGTCAAGGCTGTTTTAAAGGAATACGATTCTTTCTTCTCAAAAGATGAACCTGGAAACACACTATAGTTGCTGTTTCTCTACAGATCACATTCAACAATTACCCAACTTCTGTTTTATTTTTGTGTGGAGTTCCTTTTATGGACAGTATTTCTCTTTATGATTGTCCCTCCACATTCACTAGGGTGAGGAGAGCAGGACCCTTGTAACAGTGAAAAAACGGCAAATATCATAATCTGTGTGTGTGTGTGTGTGTCTTTGGGAAGGGGGCCACGGCATGGTGAGAATGGGCATCCAGTGTCCAAACCAGATCAGGAAAAGGGGGTAGGTCAGCATAGTGGCCTTGTGCTTCCTCTCTCACCACTCTCCTTCCTTGGATGTGTGCAGGGAGGGCATCAAGAGAGGGTTTGTGTGTTACTTCTGTGGGGAAACCCTATCCCGGGGTCTACAATTTTGATATTAAAATATAGTTCTGTGTGCCATAAGAGGTTCCCCGAAGGAGTATGTAGGCAGGCACAGCCGAAAGACCGAAAACAAGGTCAGACCAGTAAAATTCCAGTCACGTAGCCCCAGGAAAACTTCAAGGGAAACAAATCCACACAAAACAAAAGGTCCTCCACCCCAAGACGCCAACTTGAAGGAATTAACATGTCTGTCCCGAGTTGAGCAAATATCCCATCAAGCAGGGACTAAAAGTCACACCACAAAACTCAGCTAAAGGTCTGGAGACTGTGGCAACACCCAATAATCCCATCACGCAAAGGAAATTACCAATGTGAAGCTTTGTGCCCACTGCAACATCCATTGTCCTCCCCAGGAAAGGATTAGTCCTGCAGGTACTTTTCCCCCTACAAATAGTCCCTGATTTTGAGCACCTCTTTGGATTGTTCCCAGTCTTCCCAGCTGACTGTTGCTCCCTCTGCCAAGCAATCCCCTCAAGCCCCCTCCGCGCTGAGCCCCACCGCTTCGCTGCCTTCTCGGACCCCGGACTTCAGGACAAGGTGCAATATTACCCCAACACACCCCTTCATTACTCCCCCGTCCGATTTCCTCTCTTTTTCTTCTTGACAAGCTCTTGGGTGTGTGTGAGTGAGTGCGTAACTGCATAATCCTCATGATTAATAAAATCATTTATTGGACTTTTTTTTTGGTTTGGTTTTTGGCTTGGCCTGACCCCGTAAACACTGGGTAAAAAGACCCTGCTAGGTTACTCTGCCTCTTGCATTGCTATTGCTTGTGATCTGGCTAGTTTCAATTCTCCATCACGTGGAGCACATTGAGGTGTCTCCAAGGAACCCCAGAAATCAGGGTAACATGTGGTGCAGAGAAATCAGGCAGTAAGCCACCCTTAGCTGGCCAGGTAGCAGCTGGTGGAGGAAGAGGACCAGAGGCAAGTTTTTAAAGGGCTACAATAGCCTGCTTGGAGGCATTGAGAGGGAAGACTATCCCGGAAAAGAAGCACCTGAGGTGGAGCAGCAGGGGTTGGAGAAATTCGCAAATAATCATTTCTGCAAAGGTGAAACCCACAAATGCAGAGGGCTGACTGTGTATTTATGATAGCAATTTCAGGCCCCTTAATTTCTTGTGAAATTCAGCTGCCATTTTGTGTATCAAAAATAGAATCAAGATGAAAATTAGAAGTAACTTTGCCAGCCATTCAGTTGATAAGCTGAAACTTAGTCTTAGGAATTCAAGGCTGGCAGAGGTTCAGTACCTCCTGCCTTGATAATAGATGCCCTGGATTTGCCCTGGCATTTATTTTCCATTAAGCAGCATCTATGCACCACCAGGGAGACCATTATGCCATGGCAATGTGCTTCTGTTTCCCTGACATTACTGGTTAGATACATTTTTAAAAGAAATGAAAGTTCACTTCTTGGCTTTCCCCAGAGAGCTAATGTCCATATTCTTAATATTAAAAAAAAAAAAAATTAAAAATGTATGCCTTGGTGCAAGATAAACAACATTTTATTAAAGCCCAACAGCAGCAAGCAAGAAAATAATTGATTTGTTTATTACACTTTGTAGTTCTTAAAAAAACTCTCTAAAAGAGAAGCAGCTTACAGCTGGTTTTGCCAGTGCATGTTCCATTCTCTGGAATGGAGTTTATACCGAAAAGCATTTTTAAGAACCATGGAGTAACAGATCAAAGCAGGCAGGCAGCTCTGGGTGACTTGAATACTAAAGAACCGAGGACTGGTTAATGATTACATCTGTTACCATAGTACCTAAGGGAGGCCCCAAACCCAGTCAACAAGACCCTGTGTACAAATGCACAGCAGTGGACTGCCTGGACCACATTTACCTAAGGTGTTTCTATCACTTTCTTGTTCGCAGAATTGTGAGATTGTGGGATGTATCTAGGCATAGCTCCTTACAGAACTAGGAAAGTTGTAGAGGTGGTCAGAAGTCTTTGTTGTTGGGCATCTTCAAGGGTTTGTCACAGCCTTTCTCTGAGGCTGTGTGATTTGTTCAAGATTACACCATGGGCTTCCATGGTTTTGCAGGGATTCAAAACCTGGTCTTTCAGAGTCCTAGCCCATCACTCAAACCACTACACTACACACTACACAAACTACTACATGTAATCACTGGATCGTTTCTCCAATCGCCCCCCCACTTCTTCAACTGGTCTGAGGATGATGGGTGACATAGTCCAAAACTTGGAGGGCAGTATGGGGGAATTTGCTGGCAAATAAGTCAATGAGGAAAAGGTTCACTAAATGTAGGACACTCATAGACCACTGCCTAGTTGCTCTAGTATCTACAGTATCCCTCAGTATAAGCCACTGAACTTGTATAAAATCTCCATTGGCTGTAGGAAATAATGATTCTGGTCTGTTCCATGCTGGTCAAGCTCCTTAAATACAGGTGTACAGGAAGCTCCTACGTTTTGATGCCCCATTATCTGATGACTTGCTCTTACGAGGCTTCCAAATTAAGGACAAGTTCCATTAATTTGATGGGGGTTCTGCTCTTTCATCAGTTTTTCTTGACTACGGAGGCTCACTCGGGACTGTTTGCACATGTGTGCTCCTTGCAAAGCAAGCGGAGAGGGGGAAAACGTGCTAAGCTGGCTAAGAGACTTTGCAAGCAGCACATGTGCGTGGTTGGTCCCAAGTGAGCCTCTGTAAGTCCTTCATGCTCCCTGTGGTATTGCTCTCCACTTTTCAATCAATACAGTACTGGGTTCCACTTTCCAACCTACTCTTTTTTCTGACAGTGCTCCAGTCCTTAACTTGTCATGTAAGTGAGAGAAGCCTGTACCTCATTTCACAAAGTAGATGTGTTCCTGAGCATTCCCTTTTTAACACAAAATTTGGTACCAAAGACAGTTTGACAAAAAATAACATGGAAAGAACTGGGATAGGTTCCTACACACACAAAAAGAGTAGTGCAACATGTTTCAGCAAACTTTTTATTCAAAACAAACAATATGTATACATGAAATGAAACAACCAGGCCAGATAAGCCTTGCATAAGTAAACAAAAACATTTTGAACTTCTAGAGACCATCTTCCAAAAGACATTCAGTTTTCCCCCCACCAACTTCCACTTTTCTTATAATTTTTATGGGGGTGGCCAAGTCTATAGATCTACGTTTTTAACATGTTCGGTGGCGGGTGGGGGGAACTGGAGAGGCAGACAATTGCTATCTTTCCCCCCCGTTTTGCTGTTCATACAAACTGAAAAGGGATTCTGAAGACAGTTGCTGTTTGCCTTGCCTGTTGTAGGCAGCTACAGTAGGATCAATTAGAAAATAATCTCATTCTTTCTCAGGTCAAGTTTTATCGTGTTGTTTACCGCAGACATGCTGATGCCAGTCTAGGTCTCTCCAGCCTTCCTTCCTCCTAATGCTTCCTCCATCCTTCTAATGCTGATACTACTAAAAAACTTTAGGCAAGAAAGAGAAGGAAAAGTGGGGGCCGGGTGGGGATAAAAAGAATCCGTAAAAAAAAAAAAGTTTCTTGGATTTGTTTGCTGAGAGATGCCCATACTAGAAATCATTCTAAATCATCTGGGAAATTTGGTGCATGTGTAGCAGAAGGCTACTATCAGAAATGATGGCTTGTAGCCAGAGCAGAAAGGGGACATGTAGCTGAGAGAGAAAAAGGAACAGGGACCTGGGGGGACTTCCAGTATCTGAATAAGGGTTGTTCGTCAGTGCAGATGGTACATTGAGGGCGGGGGGTTAGACTAGAAGATCTTAAAGACCTCTGCCACTGTATGATTCTAGTCCATGGGGAAGGGGAGAGAGCTGCAGTGTGTGTGTGTGTGTGTGTGTAGACTACACAAAGCCCCAGAGTGAATACAGGAAAGTTTTTCAGTTTTGTGACTGCATTATCAGGTTTGTTGCTGTAGTGGTGTTTCAAATATTACTATGTGCACGTGCCAGCTATTGGCAGAAAAAGGAAAGCACTCTGAAAAATGGCAGTTATCACATTATTCTTATCATTTTCACCAGAAGTCAGAAAGAAATTAGAGGAGGAAAGATTTCTTCTTGACCTTGTCAGTTTCACTGGAGAAAAGAAATGATGGGCAGTGAAAAGAAAAAAATGCAGTGGATAGGTGAGTAGGCAAGTAAGGCAGATGTGAGCTCAGAGCTGGGAGTCAAATGATCACCAACTATGTCCATGATTTGAAGCATCTCTATCTGTGGACCACTAGTAGCCACTAGCCAGGACAAGTGAGCAAGCCAGTGCTTTCCCTTGCAATAGCTGCAAAATGGGTCTGGTGACACTTAAAATTGGGTGAGTGGGGGACACAGCTTGCGATGACGGGTTATGTGCCATAACTGAAGTGTGAGAAAATTGGGGAGATATGAGACAACAGAAGTGATTATTAGAACTATTATTAAAAGAGAACCAATGCTGTGTAGCAGCTGAGGGCTGGACTACAATCCTGGAAATCAGAGGCTTGAATCCCAACTTATCCATGACCCTGGGCAAGTCACACTCTCTCAGCAAATGAACAAATCTTGCCAAGAAACCCCCCCGCTAGGTTCTTTTTGGGTCACCGCAAGTCAGAAAGGACTTGATGCCACACAATAACAACAATTATTATCAAGTGTTTACAAACAAAGGGGTGATCTCAGATGTGGTTTTGCTTTGTATGTGCCAGATCAGCAGCAGGGGAAAAAATAAAAATATAATCCTGCAACATTTAACTTTAACAATGGTAGCAGCTGCAGCTCCTGCGTGGTGGTAGACCAGTTGCATTGTGTGTGTGTGTGTGTTGTGCAGGCACTGGGTGCATGCTCCACATGAACAGATGTTGCTCCCCTCTCTGCTGCTACCTACCCGCTCCCCCCAGGCCAATTTTGACCCGATCTCTCAGACAAAAGCAGACAAGTACAGTCCATAAACTTCTGCATCACGAATAAGGGGATCAGGTTGCTCGCTCTGGCTCTCCCACCCACGTGACCCTCTGGAATCTCTGCCAGCTCCCCCCACTCCTTCCTTGCTTGCTGGGTCCATTTTCACACCGAGACTACACGGGAAAGGACCTCCTTAAATAACAGAGGGGGAAAACATCAGGAGAGACCTCTACTTGCCCTTAAGCAGAGTGATTTTTTTTTTCTTTTTAAAGGGCGTCTTTTAATTATAGCCTGCCTGGAAGACTCCGGGCGCAGTAGGTGTGTGTGTGTGTGTGTGTTTATTATTATTTTTTTGCATAAAACCTGCAGAGTGTAATTACTTTCTCTCTCTGCTTCCAGGGCATATTGCAGAGGGAGGTTTTGCATGGAGGCGTTGTGCTAAAAGGAGGAAGGAAAAGCCTTAATTATCTTTACCTCTCTGCATAGGAGACACAGGCTATTTCCGCACTAGACTGTTATAGCGCTATGATTCCACTTTCAACATCCTATGGAAACCTGGGGTTTGCAGTTTAGAGAAGGGCCGGGCCTCTCCCTAAACTGCAAACCCCAGGATTCCATAGGACGTTGAAAGTGGAATCATATCGCTATAGCAAGGCCCCTCCCTAAACTGCAACCCCCAGGATTCCATAGGATGTTGAAAGTGGAATAAAAGCACTATAACAGCCTAGTGTAGAAAGGCTCCCAGTACCTTGGCCAGCATTGTCCACCACAAATCTTACTATATGCTAGAGGATTTAGGCCATTTCCACACTAGACTATTATAGTGCTATGATTCCACTTTCCACATCCTTTGGAATTCTGGCCCCTCCCTAAACTGCAAACCCCAGGATTCCATAGGATGTGGAAAGTGGAATCATAGCGCTATAGCAAGGCCTTTGCCTAAACTGCAAACCCCAGGATTCCATAGGATGTGGAAAGTGGAATCATAGCGCTAAAACAGTCTAGTGCGGAAATGTCTAGACACACACATCCCCCTGCAAAAAGGAAAAGTCAGGCAGCGGAGAAGGGGGGGAAGGAAACCCCTTATTGCTGCCCCCCAACACCCCTCTCTTTGGAACCCCTCTTTGGGGGGTGGGTGGGGGGCGGAGGCGGTCAAGGCCCCCCACCGCAGCCCTGTATCGAAAAGCGGGGCGTGTGGAGGAAAAGAAAGAGGCAGACCAGGAGGGGGGAAAAGAAAGCCGGGAAGTTTCCTTGCGGAGAAGAAGCGGGGGAGGGGGGCGAGGGGTGGGTCTGCACGAGGGCCTCCCGGGGCGGGAGAATTTGGGAGCGGTGGGTGTGTGTGTGAGAGAGAGAGAGAGAGAGCTCCCACCTTGCCTGGAGTGGCGTGTGGCGCCTCGCTCGGCCTCCTCCTCCTCCTCCTCCGGGGGCGCCTCGGTGGGTGGCCCCGGCCTGGGCGTCGTCGTCCTCCGCGCAGGGCCCCCGAGGGAGGGAAGGAGGAGCGGCGGGCCGGCGAGGGGCGTCGCGGGGCCCCGGAGCGGACTTTAAAAAGCGGGCGCGTGAGGCGCGGAGGCGGAGGGGCTGCTCCTCGCCTCAGCTCGCGAGCGGAAGGGGGGCGGCGCTCGTCCCCTTCGGAAGCGAAGTTGGCCAGCGCGGCTGAGGGGAACTTTGACGGGGGCGGCGGGGTCCTTCCCGCGCGAAAGAGCCGCCGCCGCCGCCGCCGCCGCGGGGAGTCCTGAGGCGAGCGCGAGCCCCGCTTTCCCTCCCTCCCTCCGTCCCTCAGCGCCAAGGGGGTGGATTTACCCGACTCGCCCGGATTGTAAAGCCTCGCCTGGGTCGCCCGGTGGCGCGGGGAGTTTGCCCGCCGGCAGCGGGAGCCACGAGCCTCAGAGCCCCGTCGCCTCCCCTTGGCTGGGAGTCTTCTCTGTCCTTCCCCGATTCCTCCTTCGCCTCCTCCCCGCCTCACCTTGCCCGAGGCGGCTGCGGTCGGGGCTGTTTCTGCTTCCCCTCCCCCCTCTTCCTTCTCGCCTCTCCTGAGGGGAGACACGAGCGCCGACCGTGCTTCTCGTTTTGAGGGAGAAGAAAAAGACCCCCCTGGGCTGTGAATGTGGCCCTCTTTCCCCCTCCCGATGGGTTTCCCGGCAGTGGGGATGCTGCTGCTGCTGCTGCTGCTGCTGCGCCTCCGGCTCGCCTTGGCAGTTTTGCCCCCTCAGGTTGAAGGTGAGTGCGAAGCTCTAACTTTGGACTTGATGTCGTTTTCGAGGGGGAGAGAGAGAGAGAGAGAGAGAGACCGAGGCCGTTCCGCACTGGCCTGTTATAGCGCGATAATTCCACTTTCAACCTCTGGAATCCTGGGCCATTTCCGCACTAGCCTGTTATAGCGCGATGATTCCACTTTCAACCTCCTCTGGCATCCTGGAGTTTGCAGTTTCGGGAGGGGCCGGCCGGCCCCTCCCGAAACTGCAAACCCCAGGATGCCAGAGGAGGTTGAAAGTGGAATCATCGCGCTATAACAGGCTAGTGCGGAAATGGCCCTGGAGTCCGGCCGGCCCCTCCCGAAACTGCAAACCCCAGGATTCCAGAGGAGGTTGAAAGTGGAATCATCGCGCTATAACAGGCTGGTGCGGAAATGGCCCGGGAGAACTTTGGACTCGCTAATGAGACTCTACAGCCGGGGGTTTCCCTGATCTGGGGGGCGGTTCCATGTCAGTGGGGGTGTGAATCCACTCCGGGTTTTTAGTCTGAACTTGATAGGAGCCAAGGAGTGGGGCTGAACTCTGTCCCTGGAATAAGTGCAGCACTTTGGGTGTGTGCGTGTGTGTGTGTATGTGTGTACCTTCAATTCACTCCTTGTAACCCCGTGAATTTCACAGAGCTTTCTTAGGCAAGGAAGGAGCAATGGATTCAAGCTGCAGGAAAGGAGATTCCACCTGAACCTCAGGCAGAACTTCCTGACAGTCAGGGCTGTCCGGCAGTGGAATGTGCTGCCTCCATGGAGTGTAGTGGAGTCTCCTTCCTTGGAGGTTTTTAAGCAGAGGCTGGATGGCCATCTGTCAAAGGGAATGCTTTGAGGGTGTTCCTGCATGGCAGGGGGTTGGACTGGATGGCCCCTGGGGTCTCCTCCAACTCTACATTTCTATGATTCTACGATTCTAAGGACTACTCAGAGGTGGTTTGGTCTGAAATAGAGCCTACAGCGCCTGGTATTCATTGGTGGTCTCCCATCCAAGTACTAACCAGAGCTGAACCTGCACTTTGGGTAGCTCCTTTACATTTCAGACTAAAACCTGGAGTGGATTCGTGACCTCAGGGACTTGGAAGTCACCAGCTGCCCTTCTGTTCAGCTTGCGCTGATGATAAAACGGTGTAGTGTTGAAATGGACCAGATTATGTGATTTGGGGTGAGTGGTAACTTTCACTGTTGTATCTTTCTTTTCAAATACAGAACAATATCAAGATCAGGCAACAAACTGTGATAGTGAAGCAGCATTCTCCCTAACCGCTGCAACAGTAAACCTGTCACATGTGCTAGGAAGCATCAACTCCCATTATCCCCATCCATTACTGCCTGAGGAAGCATCACCTCTCATTATCCCCACCCATTACTGTCTGAGGGTGTTGTTTTCTGAGCTGGAGAAGCAGATTTTGCCCACCCCAGCAAAGTCAAGGTGCAGGGTAGTTAAGACGAGATGAGATATTTTTCAACGACGGGAAGCAGAAAATCCCCAAAGTGTCTTTCACCTTCCTTTGGATGTAAAAATGCAGTGATGGCAAAATTAAACGACCAAAAATTTGCCAACATCTTAGGGCACTCAAAACCACCCGCCTGAGGGCTGTTTCTCTTTTTTAAACTCTGCCCAGTGGTAGGGCCGGTGCTTTGGAGCCTCTAACCTGTTAACTGACCCATATCCTGAACTCTTCCTGCTTTAGAACTGCCTTGTAGGATCAGGACCAGGAATACCAAGGAGCAACCTGACCATACACTGCCCTGGCCACAGCTCTACAGGGTTTGGGAAAGAATTCTGCCTGTTTTCTATTTGGAGATGCTGGCGATTGAACCAGGAACATTTGGCGTTCATAGCATGTTCTCTGAGACCAAGCTACCACCCTTCCGCATGGGATAACATAGTCCAGTAACTGTGGACTTTCTGGACCTACTTTTGACCTACTATACCATTTTATTAGTGGTGTCTATCAAGCAACCAAATACTTCCTGGGAATGTGGGAGCATTTTAGAGTATAGAATATGCCAGCAAACATATCAGGTGAATGGCTGTTTAATTACAACTTGGAAAATTTACCCTTTTTTGGGAAACAGTCTCCCATAAATTTCCAAAGATTATGGGAGCTGTAGTCTAGAAGCCCCGCAGCTCTTTATCTCTTTTTGCCTTATTAGATGTTGTACTTAATTGTAACTCAAGACGTTTTCTGGTGCCACCCAGTTTCAAAATTATTATTAAATAACATTGGATGTGTGGTGCTTGCCAGTGTTCATTTCTTGCACTCTCCAGTTCTTTTAATGCACGTGTATCCCATAATAGGTGGAAATGTGTGTATGCCAAAGTTAGCTCTTTTATAGTTTTGTGTCCTACCTATGAACAGCATTCTCATGTGCAGAAGCAAGAGAAACTCAGTGGTGCTCCATATTGCAAAAATAAGACTACATACATGCTGATTAGCTTAAGCCTTTGGTACACATTCAGCAGAAAACTACATGAAAATATTTCCCATTTACTGCTGCTAGTTATGACTACTAATATTACTGTTTAATGTCAGTACAATGGTTGATGCAATATAGAACAGGGGGCATGGCATGGCATGGCTTGTATAGAGATATCTGGCGTATTCTCTGTGCCAGGTACCAATTTTAAGACACCTTGTTTGTTTGGAAAATAATTCATCCCAGCAGTGTGCAATAAGCATTACAGCTGACATTACTCTACCAAAAGCTGTTCTACTCCTCCCCGCACCCAATTCTGACCTCTTGCAGGGAGCCGTAAGATTTATTATCGTCTCAGTTGTCTCAGAGCTTTCCTTAGAGAAGACAAGTAAGCGATTGGATGACACAGGAATCTGAGTGTGTAATTGTGCATAACAGCTCTTTCACTTGTTCCCACTCTATAGTCACTCATGCTCCAGTTTGTGTTTATTTTTCCTAGGAGATTCACCTAGATGGGTGCTTCCGATGCTAGCTTACTACTTCGGTACCAAGCACAAGGTTGTTTCAACATCCTTTGATGTTCTTTTGTTGTGTTGATTTCTCCAAATCTCGGGGGTTGTTGGGTGAATGTGTGAAGTTCTTCACTGATAATGTAGCTATGCTTTCTGCCATGGTTACTTCAGGGTGGCTCATGTGCAGTTAAAGTCATGGCTGGATCTGTGCTCCGTCAGGGGAGACTTGCCCTATGAAGGAAAAACACTGTAGCATGATACAGGAGAACCCTGTGCTCAGGTAGTTACAGAGATAAATTAGCAGTAATGTCCCAGCATTCACCCTGCCTTAGTATCTAAGGGAGGGCATTTGTGAAATTATTCATTGACATGGGCTGAGCAAATAGAAATGACTCTTGCACTCTCTCAGTGCACGGACATTCCAGCTCTTCGGGTGCATTAATTGCCAGAAAGTTCAAGATAAAAAAGAATTTGTGCAAATGGTACAGTAAGGACCTTCGTATGAGATCTGATGATTCCTACTAACTTGGTTTTCTGTTCCTGGAGGACAGGTCAGATTAACCCTGGTAACTAAAAAAAAAGGGAGTTCTCTATTTAGTGACAATATATATTTACACATGAGATCTCGAGGACAAGGTGAGGCTGTTTCTTTTCATGCTCTACATGTGAGTTCCCAGAAGCATCTGGCTGGGTACTTTAAGAAAAGAAACAGGCTGCTAGATGTGAGTGGCTTTGATCTAATCCAGGAAGGCAGTTCTTATGTTTCATATGCCATGCAACAGCACATCTGACACCCGATGGATTTAGTACAGCAGGATGAATGTAGCGTGTTGGAAATGGATGTTCTCATGCAATACCCATCAAAAGCCCTGTGTGCCTTCATCTCTCATGGATTGGTTTGCTAATCTCGGCTATCAAAACATTGTTTTATGCTGTGCATCCTTATTACAAGCTTGACACCTGCTCCCACTGTGGGATGGAGTGAGAGCAGCGCATTCAGCAGGGTTCCTCTGGCATTCAACTTGAATATGTAACAAAAGGAGCAGAAAAGTGTCTCATTCCACTCAAAGGCAAGCATGATCTCTTATGCAGAAAACTAGTCTTACGCGTTGGCATTTTCCATATGAAAAATCATTATGACATTGAGGGTAAGCTACCTTCCCATCAACCTCAGTTTCCTATTTGTAAAATGGGCTGAGTAGTAATGTAGTTTGACTGCAGCCCAGTGACAGAACATGTGCTTTGCATCTCCTGTTAGAAGGATCAGGTAACAGGTGATGGGCAAGTGGTTTTGTCTGGAGAGTAGCTTTCAATCAGAGCAGGCAGCGTTGGAGTAGATGGACATAAAGCCCAATCTGAAACAAGGCAGTTTCTAAGGATGATGTTTTGAGAATGGGCATAATGGAGTTCGGGAGAATTACTTTTTGGACCACCAATCTCAAAATTCCCCAACATACTGGCTGGGTGATTCTGGGATTTGTGCTCCAAAAAGGTAACTTCCCTAAGCTCTATAGTAGAGGTAGTGAGTCACTGTGACAGAATCAGTACAAAATAGATTTTACTTCAGATCAGTGTAATCCAGAACAACAGCTAGTCCTTAATTTGGATTTATAATTGCTGATGTGGAATAGAGTCCTTACTTTGCCAATAATTGTTCATTAACATAAGAAGGGGAAAATCACAGCCTTTAACTCCTGTAGTTAAAGTCTTTTATGCATTCTAATCTGCACAGATTCATTTTGACAATGTGTCTTAAGAAAAGGTGAGGAGGAGGTGTTACATATGTCTTCCCTTCCCATACTCCCAGACTTTGTGCAATGCACTCTCCTTCTTTGGCATCATTCATTATTGATCCAAGTACAAGAAAGACACCTGGCTGCAAATGACAGGAAGAAAGGAAGGAAGGAATGCAAATTAACGGTACAGGTAAAAAGGTGACATGATAGCTATGTTTAAATATTTGAAGGGATGTCAAATGAAAAATGGAGAAAGCCTGTTTTCTGCTGCTCCAGAGGCTAGAACATGGAGCAGTGGCTTCAAACTTTAGGAAAAGATGTTCCATATAAACATGAGGAAGTACTTTGTGACAGTGAGAGCAGTGCGACAGTGGAATACGCTGCCTCAGGATGTGGTAGAGTCTTCTTCTTTGGAAGTTTTTAAAGACGGGCTGGATGACCATCTGTCGGGAATGCTTCAGTTGTGTCTTCCTGCATGCGTGGCAGCTGGACTTGATGGTCCTTGTGGTCTCTTCCAGTTGTATGATTCTATGAATGGGAAGACCAAGATTTAGGGATATAAGCTGGGGTTGAAGTTCCATGCTATAGTGGCCAAGACGTTGAAATACAAGCATGGCTGGCCCTACCAGTAGGCAGAGTGAGGCAAGTGCCTCAGAGGGCAGATATTAGAGCAGGTGCAACCCCAGTCTGTTTCTCCTGATTCCCCCTAACCTCTTCCCTCTTTGGAGGACAGAGGATTGCACACAACCTTACTGCACCCCCTAAACTGGCATACTGTCTGCAGCGGTGGTGAAGGATTCTATCCCACTTCTGGTGTTCACCTGCAATCCAGAAGTCCAGGTGATTTCCACACACAGTTTTGTCTCTTATTTGAGGTGGTGAAATACAGTTGGATGTATTTATTTGCAGCTTTCAACAATCCCTGCCCCCTACCTTAGGCACTTCTTTTCTAGGGAAACATCCCTCTTGGCAGCTCCAGTCAAGCCACACAAACCTTTCAAAACCTTCCTCTGGTCCTTCTTTATCAGCCACTGCTTGGTCAGCTAAGGACAGCTCACAGCCTACTTTCTCAGCACCACAAATCCTCTCCTGATGCCCCCACACCGAAGGAAGGAGAGAGAGAGGAATTATAGGGCCACCATATCAACTCACCCCCTCTCTCTCACCTTTCTCTGACCTGGTTTGGACTCTGGATGCTCATTCTCCCCACTGTGTCCCTTCTCACAGATATGTGCACACACACACTTTGATATTTGTGATTTTTCCACTTTTGCGAGGGTCCCGCATCCGTAATCCTAGCCCATGTGGGGGCCAACTGTATCTTGGTCTAGCTTTTGCTATTCTGCAGTTTGGATCTCCCATAAGTGTGTTAGGTGGCCTTAGGAAAGCCACTGTTTTCCTACGCACAACCTTCATCTGTAGCGGTGGGATAATGACACTGGCCTAGTTAGAGGAGCTAAATTTTTACCCATGTTCTGATTATTACTCTAGGTACCATGTGAAAGAGACAGTGCGATCTTTCTGGATTTTCTCGCCCTGAGCTCCCTGCATCCAGCCAAATGTCTGAACAAAGGATACAACCAATGTGGTGTAGTGATTTGAGTGTTGATCTAGGACAAAGATACAAATTCTGCTCAGCCATGGAAACCCATTGGGCAACCATGGCCAAGTCACACTTTCTCACTCTTAGAGGAAGAAATGGCAAACCTCCTGTGAATTAATCTTGCTGAGAAATCCCTAGATTAGGGTCACTGTAAATCAGAGTAGACTTGAAGGCACATAATGATAACAACATAGGCTCCCTGGGTAGGGAATAAAACTTTTGACATTTTCCTCAGGCCAGTTGATACATTTTAGGTTTTTTGGGAAGAGGGTTTTAAATTGTATACTGCTTTTGTCCTTCTTAAAATTTTGAATATTTCAGGTATGAGAGGCTTTGAGTCTTTTTATAGAAAAGACATCCAAGAAATATAATGATTATAGTATAGCCAATGTGGTGTAGTGGTTTGACTGTTGGATTTTGACCGTGGAGATCAGGAGAACAGCGTTCAATTACCCTTTTAGCCATGGAAACCCACTGAGTGACCTTGGGCATGTCACATACTCTCAACCCCCAGAAAACCCCATGATAGGTTTGCCTTAGGGTTGCCACAAATCAGAAACGACTTGAAGGCACGCACCAACAACAATGTGGGAGAAGTCAACAACAATCCCTCAATTCCCAGAGAGTCTAATGGTGCCCTGGGGATTTGAATCTGGGTTTCCTAAGTCTCAGGCTAGTACTCCAACCACTATACCACGTTGGCTAACTGGCTGTCCCTTTCTCCTCCAGAATTTGCTTCTTTACAGCATATTCCTGATAGCATAAAACCAGGAGCTTTTCCAAAACCAACGGCCCTGCATTTTATTTCCCTAGGATTGAAAAGAGGCAATCAGATTTTGCTGCATAGTCAGTGGCCTTGACACATATTATTAACAGCCTGACAGGTGTCGAGCAGAAGTGACTGTTGCTGCCTCCTTTGGGAGACCAACTGCAGCTTGGCCTCAAACCCTTCCTTTGTTTCCACATCCCCAGGCAGTCTTGAACCATAGCCTCATGTCCTTCAGAATTCCTGCTGATTACAGCCTGCCGGACCACGTGTACATCTTTTTATAAAAGCTATCTCTTTTCCTGCAAGAAATGACTAGAATCTTTACAGTTTTTGCAGTTGTCTTAGGTGCCTTTTAGGTACACCTCTTTTTCTTTAACAAAAAAAAAAAAAAGTTGAAAAACTTCACATGTGTGACACAATCCCTTTAAGACCAATGATTGCCTGTAAAATTAAGTTTTAATTTTTTTAAAAAAAGCATGATGGCTTTTCCAAGCTATTTAATAGCCTGGAGCTGGTGTAGATTATTTTCTACATGAGCAAAGGGGGAATTGGAGAAGAAATGCTGGAGAAATCTTTGGCTAAACCTGGTCCACTCACATAGTTGCTTACAGGAGCTGGCAGGGCACTGAAGAGCATGGCTCTTCTTTACTTCCTCAGCCATTGAGACCTTAGGAAATATGTGTGTGTGTAAGCGTGAGCGTGTGTATCTTCAAGTTGCCTGTTGATTTATGGGGACCCCATGGATTTCTTAGAGTTTTCTTTGGCAAGGAATGCTCAGAGGTGGTTTTGCTAGTCCTTTACCTGAAATATAGCCTATAGCACCTGGTATTCATTGGCAGTCTCTCTTCCAAGAACTGACCAGGGTGACCCTGCTTAGTTTCCAAGATCATAGAATCATAGAATCATAGAAATTCAGAGTTGGAAGAGACCACACAGGCCATCCAGTCCAACCCCCTGCCATGCAGGAACACCCTCAAATCAATCCCGACAGATGGCCATCAAGCCTCTGCTTAAAAACCTCCAAGGAAGGAGACTCCACTACACTCCGAGGCAACAGATTCCACTGCCGGACAGCCCTGACTGTCAGGAAGTTCTTCCTGAGGTTCAGGTGGAATCTCCTTTCCTGCAGCTTGAATCCATTGCTCCTTGTCCTGGTCTCTGGAGCAGCAGAAAACAAGTCCCCTCCTTCCTCTACGTGGCATCCCTTCAAATATTTAAACATGGCTATCATGTCCCCTCTTAACCTCCTCTTCTGCAGACTAAACATACCCAGCTCTCTATCCTCATAGGGCATGGCTTCCAGGCCTCTCACCCTTTTGGTCGCCCTCCTCTGGACTTGCTCCAGCTTGTCAATATCCTTCTTGAATTGGGGTGCCCAGAACTGGACACAGTATTCAAGATGGGGTCTAACCAAAGCAGAGTAGAGTGGTACCAGTACCTCCCTCGATCTAGACACCATACTCCTATTGATGCAGCCAAGAATTGCATTGGCTTTCTTGGCTGCCGCATCACACTGCTGACTCATGTTCAGCTTGTGGTCTATGAAGACTCCTAGATCCCTTTCACACATACTGCTATCCAGCCACGTGTCCCCCATCCTATATTTGTGGATTCCATTATTTCTACCTAAGTGTAGGACCTTACATTTCTCTCTGTTGAATTTCATATTGTTCGCCCTGGCCCAGCTCTCCAATCTATCCAGGTCATTTTTGAATTTTGATCCTGTCCTCTGGCGTATTAGCAACCCCTCCCAATTTGGTGTCCTCTGCAAATTTGATCAGCATGCCTTCTATTCCTTCATCCAAGTCGTTGATAAAAATATTGAACAGCACTGGGCCTAGGACAGAACCCTGTGGCACCCCGCTAGTCACTTCTCTCCAGGACGAAAAGCAGCCATTCGTGATCACCCTTTGGGTTCGGTCGGTCAACCAATTACAAATCCAACTAACGGTAGCCCTGTCCAGCCCACATTTTACTAGCTTCGTTGCAAGAATGTCATGGGGAACTTTGTCAAAGGCCTTACTGAAATCGAGATATGCTACATCCACAGCACTCCCTTCATCTATCAGGCTAGTAACTGTATCATAAAAAGAGATAAGATTAGTCTGGCATGACTTATTTTTGAGAAATCCATGTTGACTTCTCGTGATTACCGCGTTGCTTTCTAAATGATTAGAAACTGACTGCTTAATGATCTGCTCCAGGATCTTTCCGGGTACTGATGTCAGGCTGACTGGGCGATAATTATTTGGGTCCTCTTTTTTTCCCTTCTTGAAGATGGGGATAACATTTGCTCTCCTCCAATCTGCTGGAACTTCTCCTGTCCTCCAAGATTTCTCAAAAATTATAGCAAGCGGTTCCGAAATGACCTCTGCCAGCTCTTGTAATATCCTAGGATGCAATTCATCTGGCCCAGGAGACTTGAATTCATCCAATGCGGCCAGGTATTCCTGTACCACCTCTCTACTTATTATGTGCCTCATTTCCTCTGCTTCCTCCCCTGCTCCCCAACCGCCAGGTTGAGTGCTTGTATCCTTCTGGGAAAATACGGAGGCAAAGAAGGTGTTAAGTAGCTCTGCCTTTTCTCTCCCCCCTGTGAGTAATTCGCCGTCTTCTCTGCGTAGCGACCCTACTGTCTCCTTCTTTTTCCTTTTGCTGCGGACATATTTAAAAAAACCCTTTTTATTGTTTTTAATGTCTCTGGCCAGCCTAAGCTCGTTCTGTGCTTTAGCCTTTCTGACTTCCTCCCTAAATCTCCTAGCTACTTGCTTAAATTCTTCTTTGGTGGTTTCCCCCTTCTTCCATTTCCTATACATGTTTCTCTTAACTCTTAGCTCAGCTGAGAGTTCTTTAGTCAACCATTCTGGTTTCTTCAGATGCCTTCCATTTTTCCTCCTTATTGGCACAGTTTTAGACTGTGCCGTCAGTATCTCCTTTTTAAGGAACTCCCATGCCTCCTGAACTCCTTTCCCTTTCACTATTCCTGACCACGGAATTCCAGCCAGCAGCTCCCTAAGTTTACAGAAGTCCGCTTTTTTAAAATCTAAGATGAGTGTCTGGCTACCCTTATCTTCTCCTTCCCACTGAATGCTAAATTCCAACAGGGCATGGTCACTCCCCCCTAAAGATCCAACCACTTCTACCTCATTCACAAGGTCATCCCTGTTGGTCAAGACCAGATCTAGAATATTTGATCCCCTTGTGGCCTCTTCCACCTTCTGGACCATGAAGTTGTCTGCAAGACAAGCAAGAAACTTGCTGGACCTTGCTGTCTTGGCAGAGTTTGACTGCCAGCATATATCCGGGTAATTGAAATCTCCTATTATTACTGTATCCCTCCTCTTTGAATGTGCAGTCATTTGGTTGAGGAAGGCGTCATCCAAGTCCTCAGCTTGGGTTGGAGGTCTGTAGTAAACCCCCACCAGAATATCCCTATTGTTTCTCGCTGCCTTAATTCTTACCCAAATGCTCTCGACCTGGCTTTCTGGGTTTAAGTCCTGGATTTCTTCACAGGTGAAAACATCCTTGACATACAAGGCTACTCCTCCTCCTTTCTTGTTTGGTCTATTTTTACAAAACAGGCTATACCCCTCTATTCCTGTATTCCAATCATGAGACTCATCCCACCAGGTCTCAGTGATGCCTATCAAATTGTATTTATTTTCTTGTACTAGGAGTACAAGTACAAGCTCATCCTGCTTGTTTCCCATACTCCTTGCATTAGTGTAGAGACACTTAAGTCCCTGGGCCCTTCCTGCAAGTCCTGTACTATTGATTCTACTCCTCCCGCCATTGGCCACTTGTACTACTTGTCCAGTATCATTTGGGCCTTTTACCCCTGTGTTCTCTGAGTCCTTGCCCTGAATAATATTGTCCCCCTCCCCAGTGGAACTTAGTTTAAAGACCTCTTAATCTTCCTTGCAAGACTGTTTGCAAAAACATTCCTGCCAAGTTTTGTGAGGTGCAGCCCATCCCTCGCCAGAAGCCCATGTTCATGGAAATTCAGGCCATGTTCCAAAAACCCAAACCGTTGTTGGCGGCACCATGTGCGGAGCCAGTTGTTGGCCTCTACTATTGCCCTTTCCCTACGTGCGCCGTATCCTTGAACAGGGAGGAGAGACGAAATGACCACCTGCACACCAAGGTCCTTAAGCTTTGTCCCCATACGTTCGTAGTCCTTTGCAATGTGGTTTAAGCTGCTCCTCGCAGTGTCATTGGTTCCGACATGAACCAAAATGAGGGGCTTATAGTCAGTGGGTTTGACTAGCCTGGTTAGCCTCTCTGTTACGTGGTTGATCCTGGCCCCAGGAAGACAACAGACCTCTCGAATGAGCTTGTCCCTTTTGCAGATTGCTGTTTCAGTTCCTCTTAGCAAAGAGTCCCCAACAACCAGAACTCGCCTCTTCTGAGGCTTCCCCTGGGCTCCTCGATAAGCGTGTTTTACCAGGGCTGCCTGAGCATTCTGTTGAGGCTGGGAGCGTTGATCTAGTTCCTGTTGCCGATGTTGGATTCTTTCTTGTTGACATTCTGTTCCCTCTGCGTAGTGCTCCTCTTTGTCTGTAAGTCCAAGTACATCAAAGCGATTGTGTAGGTTAAGAGTCTCTGTTACCTTTTTGGTCCTTTTACTCCTCCGTGTAACATTTGCCCAAGCCTCCGTTTCCTGGCGCTGTGTACTGGCTTCCTGATCTGGCAGCTCCTCCTTGTATTTGGATTTCCGGTAGGTCTTCTCTTCCCTATCCAAAAACTCCTCCCCTTCCCTGATAAGGTGGAGATCAGAAACTCGTGCCTCCAGCTGGCGAACCTTCTCCTCCAAGAAGGTGACCAGCTTGCACTTGGTGCAGGTGTATCCAAGAACCTCTTGTGGCAAGAAAAGGAACATGCCACAAGTATTACAGGTGACTACAGCAGCTCCCTCTCCTTCCATCCTTGAAACTACAGAGAGTAGTACAGGAGAAACTCGAGAAAGTAAAGGAGTTCAAGTGCGCGCGCCGAAGGCGCTTGCCGTTGGTAGCTCCTAATAAAGCTCCTCCCCGCTAGCTGCCTCCTCCCTCTTGTTAGTCAGACCGTGTGATCAGGCAGAGCCCACGACCAGGACAATAGCCAGCAATCAATAGCAAGCAAATAACAAGCAAGGCCCCTCAAGCACAGCAAAAACAAGCACAGCAAAAAAAACAAGCCTGTAAAACACATCTGGTCTAGGATGTCTTCACAGGCCCAGCTCTCCTCTGCTCTTTCCTCTGGGAAATGAGCTAGAGGCCCGTTGGTAGCTCCTAATAAAGCTCCTCCCCGCTAGCTGCCTCCTCCCCCTTGTTAGTCAGACCGTGTGATCAGGCAGAGCCCACGGCCAGGACAATAGCCAGCAATCAATAGCAAGCAAATAACAAGCAAATAACAAGCAAGGCCCCTCAAGCACAGCAAAAACAAGCAAGGCCCCTCAAGCACAGCAAAAACAAGCAAGGCCCCACAAGCACAGCAAAAACAAGCACAGCAAAAAAACAAGCCTGTAAAACACACCTGGTCTAAGATCAGACAGAGTCTAGTGCCTTTACGTTATTTTGGCAGGCTTTAGTTCACCACTCCTAAAATCCTTTAGCTAGCATGGTCACTCTTAGAATGAACTCTCCTAGAATACCATTGGTCATGTTGGATGTGGGAATCTGGAAACAGTGGTCCAAAAATGTAACTTTTCCAAGCTCTACTTAGTTAAAATTCTTTACCACCATCTGTGTTATGTCTTCCTGGTGACTTGGTAAATTTTTAAGCAGTTGTGGTTGCTAGAGTGTTAGTCTTCAGGAGCTCAGCTCAGGTTCTGCTGCTTGCTTACCCAACTTACCCACTGGTATCTAACCAACACTGTGTGACAGAAACATGGAGAGGAGTGTGGGCGAAGAATAAACCAAGTGTTGAAAGAGCAGTGCTTTCACTGGCCAATGGATTAATCCAGTTTGAGCTTCGGATTAGCATACCATTTAGTTCCCTGGTTGATACAGAGCCAGAGGTATGCTTCTGCATTGAGGTGTTACAAGGGTCTCCTTGATTTCATTTGTGAAGGATTGGAAAATCTTCACTTAAGTGTATGTATTTGCAGGGCTTAAAAGAGTTAGTTTTTAGACTGTAGTTCCCAGTATCACCCAGCCAGCATGACTAATGGGAATTTCTGGGCTTTGTAGTCTATTAAATTTTCGAACCCCCGAAATGCTGTGCCTGAGGGCGCATGATTTCTCACTGGGAATCCCTTGCTGCTACATAGCACTAACCTTATTATGGGGCCCAATTACATATGAAAGTATATTGTTTTTTTGTGGCTAAATAGATTTCTTGCCCTGAAGCTGCTGTCTGGAGAACAGAGAGATCCCCAGAACGCAGAGGTTGTCCATTATTTGTTCTAGTACCTGGATAAAACTATAAAGGACTTTCTTTTCTTCCCCTTCTTCCTTGCTGAAATTTTTAAGCCACTTCTCTGGTTCTTTTGAGCAACATGATCCTGGATTTAAAATTATTCAGAATCAAAATATTGTAAAGCATCATCAGCTCAGGAACATACTTGGGGCCCTTTCACATGAGACAGTTTTAGCACTGTGATTCCATTCTAATTGGTATGGCTACATCCTGTGGAATCCTAGAGTTTATAGTTTGATGAACAGTAAAACTCTTTAGCTGAGAATTCTTAATCACAGTGCTATAATTATGTAGTGTGAATGGATCCCCAATCTTATCAGATTTCAGAGGCTATGCAGGATAAGGCCTGGTTAGTACTGTACTTTGATAGGAGACCACCAGGGAATACCAGTGATCTCCAGGTCTAGAGGAGAATCCCACCTAAACCCTGGGGAGCTGTTGTTGCCAGTCAGACCTGACAATACAGGGTGTAGGTGGATTTGTTCTGTTAAAAGTGGCTTCTATGAGCCTAAGAGCCAGTCTGATGTAGTGGTTGGAGTTTTGAACTGGGACTCCAGAAGACCAGGGTTCATATCCCTGCTTGGCTATGGAAGCTCATTGGATGACTCTGGCCTAGTCACACTCTCTCAGCTTAGAAGAAGACAATGGAAAACCTACTCTGAACAAATCTTACCAATAAAATCTTTTATTGATTTATTGATAGATTCACCTTAGGGTTGCCGTAAGTCGAAAATGACTTGAAGAGACACAGCAGCAAAGAGACATTGAGTGAGAGCAAATGTAGCAACAAAGACCTAATAAATTAACAGGATGTTTTTGTCAAATGTGAGCCTTAAGGAGAGAGACCTGTATTGACTTTATGGAGAAATGAGATATGGTAGACACTTTCCCCATCTCCAGTTCTCCAGGGAAGTCCTTCCATAGACTTGGGACAATTACAGCCTTCAGCTACTCCAGGCTCTTTGTCTATCTAGCCTACTATTGTCTGCTTCAACATGATGTCCTCCAGATGTGTTGGACTACTACCTTCGTCTGGTCTAACATGGCAGCTGAGGTTGCCCAAAACATCTTGAAGGCATGCGGTTAGGGAAGGATAGTCTATTCAGACTGGTAGAAACTCTCCAGTGATCCAAACAAGGGATTTTTCTGCTGTTATTTGATTCTTTTTTCTTCTTTTTATGCTGCCAAGGATTTCACCTGAGAGATTGAGCACGGAAGAAAAGGACTTTTTGAATTGAACTGTGGTCTCTCATCAACATCCCAGATAGGGCAGGGATGTTCTCTCATGTTACGTTGTGCTTTTGGGAGCACTTGGTGTTGTAGAGCCTAGAAAAACTACCATTTTGGACTGCAGCTGCCAGAGGTCTGGGAATGGGAGGTTTGGGAAGCTTTAATACAAAAAAGTAACATTTCCAAGTAATTCTTAGTTATTCCAGAAATGATCAAAACTTATTTTTCCCAGCTCCAAGTTGGAGTCAAAGACAGAACTTGGAATAGCTATTTAAAAAAGGGTTGTGGTATTTGTTAAAAAAAAAAGTTACCGTACCTGTTAGCTGTTTTCTGAGACTGCTTCATTTGTTACTCACAAGGAGCATAAGTTACTATACAAGTTGCACTTAAAAAAAATAGCCAGTAATGGGCAGCTGCACCAACTACCCCCAGTAACCTGTCTATGATAATGTGGTAACATTGTTTTGCAATAAATAAATAAATAAGCCTTGTCACTGAAATGTGAAAAGGAATGGCATTTGCCTTTATTGCTATAATGAAATAATAAGAAATATAGTGTGTGCACTGTATATGTGGGAGGGTTCCATTCCAAGAACCCCCATGTAAAACAGGAAATGCGAATGTTATGTCCCATTGAAGTCAGTGGACACAACGCCTGTGCTCCCACTGCGTCCATTGACTATAATGGGAGCAACACTTCGCATGATCTTGCATTCATATGTGCAGAAGTTGTGCCAGAAGAGGCCGTACTGTAATTAGTGTTTTGGGTTCCAGTGGAATACTTCCAAATTCTGGAAAAGGTGGGATTTAGTGGGGGAGTGGGGAACATACCTAATGGAGAATTCTGAGTACGGTAATTTAGCTCCCCATAAGCATCCCCTCCCAGCTCTTGATTGTCTAGTGGGGCTCATGCAGGATTGTGACAAAGTGCCTGGGGTAGCTGAAGGCTGTAATTGTCCCAAGTCTGTGGATTGACTTCCCTGGAGAACAGGATTCAGCAGTTGTCCCAATGAGTAATGTTTCTTCTGACAACAACGTGATCTAGTCTGGCCTGTTGTTGTCCTAGAATCTTCTTTGCTAAGCTAGTTGGTTTCCCTTCCATCTGTTGTTTAGACTGGAGCCTAACGAGTGGTGCACAGATTATGTGTCTATTGCTGTCCAGTGGGTTTCAAATTTATACCTCTCTCGTTGTGAGCTTGAGTCTGCCTGACACTCAAGTTAGAAGTAGGAACAGTGCTGTTTGTGGCAAATGGACTATTTTGTCACACGGTTCATTAAACTCTTGTTTTCGGGGGTTTTTTTTTAATGGCATTACCTAATTTAACAAGTTGGTTTTATGTCTTTCTAACACAATTTTATTTCTGGTCTTTCAGGTGCATGCATCTATCGAGGCTCATCTTTTGAGGTAGGTCAGATTTAATGTTATTTGTTACTTGCCGAGCCAGCCTTGAATTAGTTTTCATTTTATTGGGTGAATGAGGGTTTGCCCTTGAAGCAGTTTCCTGTCTCCTCAAAATGAAAATGAAGCATCTGAATCATGGAGGATCTGGAAGGGTCCTAGCCCACTTACCTTTTGTGACAGTCCCCTCAGTTATTCTTTTTATAGAAGACTACAGCAGTGGAAGCTAGTGGAATCTGTGTCAGTGTAGCTGTGGATCCACTCTGGGTTTTAGTCTGAACTTTGAAGGAACTATCTGAAGTACTGAGTTCTATTTAGCAAATGACATTTATTTTGAACTAGCCTGAACTAGGATTTATTCAGAGTTGGTCAGCTTTTACTTGAAACATAAAGGAACTATCCAAGGTGCTGAACCTGTTTGGAGGAGAGGATTCAACGTCATGGGTATCTGATTTGAAGTTCAGACTAAAACCCAGAACAAGCTTATCATCCTACTGACTGACATGGAAGCTGCCTGTAGCCCCTGTACTACTGATGGCTAAAAGGGAAGGACTGAGAGGGGAAGAGTGAGAGGGGGCTTGCAGTTTTTTTAAAAAGGAGCCCCTTGTTTTCCCCCCCATAATTTTAGCACCATGAGATTGTTAGCTGTATAGACATCATTTTACTGCAGTTTTTCTTTTTTATTTCAAAGTGTTAATCTGTAATTGTTAAAAACAGAACAGAATAAGTCTTTGTCTACTGCTGCAAATAGACTTATGAGAAAATGTAAGTTTGAACATAGGGCTATGTGTGTTTGTTGTTATTTGCTGTCAAGTTGGCTTCAATCTAGAGCAACCTTACCAGTGAGAGACCTCTAAGAGCTCCAGTCGTTAACCGCCCTGTTCAGGTCTTACAAGCCCAGGGCCATGATTCCTTAATTGAGTCAAACTATCTGTAATGCAGTCTTCCTCCTTTCCTACTGCCTTTTGCTTGATGAGCATTATCATCTTTTCTGAATGAGTCATGCTGTCTCATGACATGTCCAAAGTATGATAGCCTCAGTGGAAAGTACATCGGTGGACATACATCGGTTTGCTCAGTGGGATAGACATTGATAGATGCTTAATTTTAATCAATTTGAAAGATCAGTTAGAAAGTTGTCTATTTTAATATATCTTCCTTCATCATTTTAGATATCATTTTAAGCAAATATGACTTCTTTTAAAATGTCAAAGAACTGCTATTAAGTGTTGTGTTATTTTAACATACACACAGGCTCATTTATGTATAATTTATATCAAGTCTTGTAGTACAGTACAGAATATGTCTTAAGATTTCAGAAGTGTTATTAAAGTTTCATTTTTCATCCAGACATATTTTTATGCTTGGTTGGAGGAGAAAGTGCAAGAAAAGGTCTTCTGCTGAAGCTGCCAGAATCAGTTAATATTGCTAAAGCCCTAATTTTGTGATAGAAATGGTTGCTTGAGTGATTATTTTTGACTCTTTCTCCATGCTGGTGAGAGAAGTATTAGCTATGTAAGAAAATGTATTTAAACTTTCGCCCTTTGAAATTGGCATGGGTGTGTGTGTGCAATAGATGTTACAAGAAAGAGAAAAATGTGCTTTTAAAATCTCCGCTGTAAAAGAGTGACAGCAAAGAGACAAAAAAATAAAATAAAAATTCAGTGCATCATAGACCTTGCTAACAGAGCTGCTGAACCAAAGCTTTTTTCAAATTTTCATTGACCTCCCTCTCCACATCTTGGAGGACTTAACTTCTCTTTGAGAAGAATAGAATTCAAAGATTTTTCTGTGTGTGTGTGTGTGTGTTGAGGGACAGGTCTTACCTTTAATTATCAGGTACTTTGGTCAGACCTCATGTGGAATATTGTATCCAGTTCTTGGTGCCATAGTTCAAGAAGAATGTTGACAAGCTGGAAAGTGTCCGGAGGAGGGCAACCAAGATGATAAAAGGTCTAGAAATGAAACCCTATGTAAAATAGCTTAGGGAGCTGGATTATGTTTAGCTTGGAGTAGAGAAGGTTGAAAGGCAACATCATAGCTATGTTTAAATATAGGAGGGAACACAGTGGGCCCTCCAGATCCTCTGATTCTGTATTAATGGATTCAACCAACCATTGCTTGAAAATATTTTTAAAAATTCCAAAAAGCAAACTTTGATTTTTACCATTTTATTTAAGGGATGCCAGGAAGGAATGAAGCCACTATAAAACAGTGTCCCCAAGTCCCATCCCTGCAAGGCAACCCAGAAGGATACCATGGTTGATTGTACCAAAAGCTGCTGAGAGGTCCAACACAACTAACCCGAGATACACTCCCCCATCTAGTTCCCGGTGTGGGTCATCCACCAAGATTACTAAAGTAGTCTAAGTCCAATAGCGAGGCCTAAAACCAGAGTGAAATTGATCTAGATAATTCTTTTCATTCAGAAACCCCTGGAGCTGAGAGGCCACCAGACACTCCAAAATCTTGTCCAGAAATGGAATATTAGAGACTGGCCATAATTATCCAAAATGGTGGGATCTAGGGATGACTTTTTTTAGTAGTGGTTTTATAACAGCCTCCTTGAAGCAAACTGGAACTTTACCTTGTTTTAAGGGGGCATTATCCACACTTCTACCCACTTACCCAGTCCCCCTCTAGCTTTTTAATAAGCCAGGAAGGGCAAGGACCTAGAAGACATGTGGTAGCTTTCATGGTTCCAAGAATCCTGTCCACATCTTCAAAGTGTACAAATTGAAAAGTATGGTATCTATCATCACTGGACAAGCAGAGGGCAGAGTTACATCCATAGGATCTCCATCAATCCTAGCATCCAAGTCAGAGTGGATCCAAGCGAATGGGCAAATTATTCACAGTGAGCTGTTGAGTGTTCTGGATTTTCCTCTCTTGGACCTGTGTGTAAAAGACCCCTGGCCACTCAAAACAGTTCTGCTGGCTGGCTGCCTGCAGACCCAATAGAGACAGAAAAGAATTTTGCCTTTGCTGCCTCTGTTGCCAGCACCTTGTGGTTGCAGTTTCTCCATCTGTAACCTGCTTGCTGCTCTCTGTTTTAGAACACCTCTATGATTAAATCCGTCTAGAAGCTTGAAGTCTCTTTTGCCTCCCAACTTTGACATTGTCCCTTTAAAGCTGTCCTGGGCAAAGAGAGAAGCGGGAGATGAAATTGATTAACGGCGCGTTGTCTTTGGCGGATGGCTTGGTGAAAAGCTGGAGCAGATTGCATGCATTTGTTTCCATTAAAAATATACTGTGGAGCATCACGATGTTTTAAAGGCTATTGAGAAATCTGCCTACACTCCATCAACTCTAATAAATCCTGCGGCAGATAATTCTCCCCTCCACATTCTGGCTCAATAAGTGCTCTAATATACTGGTGCTAAGAATGTGTGGAAATGAGACATCAGGATGTCACCACTCTCTGTTGACATGTGGGGTGATGTTTGCAGGTCTTTTCCTCCCTCCTCCCTCTGGCCCAGCTTTTCTAGGTAGCAAATATGGATGCCAGACACGTACAAGCCTCTCTCCTTCATGTTGCGCAGCCTAAGTGACTGATGTTTAGCCCTCCACTTATGATGGAGTACAATTTACTCTCCGTGTAGCTGTACAGATGTTGTTGGCCACGAGGGAAAGAACTCGTTACAATGGCTGAGGGGGTTAAACAGAGAAATTTTAGTTATATCAGATCAGTGCAACAGTTCATGTAGCCCTGTATTGTCTTCTCTTTTTTGGCTAGCCCTGCTACTTGGAATATTCTAATGGAGGGCCATCTACTTTGAATTTTGAGGTCCCATGCTTCTGTCTATAAGGAGAGTGTTTTGCAGAACCTGGAATATTCCTTTTTCCAAAGTAATGTGTTATCTAACTTGTTGCAAAACCTCAAAATAGCAATTCGTGATCATTTATGTAATTGGGTGATCATAATTATGTATTTTAACTTTTTAAAAATTATTATCCAGTTGTTTAATTTGTGTTTTAACTTTTATATCTCATGATTTTTTAACCAACTAACTATTTTTAACTAAGCTGCTTTGAGTCCTTATCGGGAAAAAAGCTGGATATAGATATAGTTGTTATTATTATTATTTTTATTATTGTGAAAATAAATGCTACTGGCTCATTGTTGCATGTCTTCAGAACATTTCTGAATTATGGCAACCTAAAGGCAACCCTATCATGGAGTTTTCTTGGTTCATTCAGGTTTGCCTTGCCTTTCTCTGAGGTTGAGAGAGTGTGACTTGCCTAAGATCTGACTGGCCCCTCCCAAAACTGCAAACCCCAGGATTCCATAGGATGTTGCAAGTGGAATAATAGCGCTATAACAGTCTAGTGCGGAAATGGCCTAGGTTTCCATAATTGATTGGGGATTTGAACTCTGGCCTTCAGTCATGGTCCAACACTCAAATGACTGTGTCACACTGGTCCTTTGACTCTTTTTACTAAATGAATGCTTGAAGGAAATATACACTGTCTCACACTTGTGGTTCATCCTGACCAATACTGCCTACTCAAACTAGCAGCAGCCATCTGTTTAACCTGAGGTTATAACCTGGGATTACCTGCATGCAGGATGCATGTTCTACCACTGACTACATTTGGCGTCCTGTTTCTCAGCCAGCCAGATGTTTTTGGGAAATCCATAAGGAGAATGAATGAGCTCTAGCTGTTCTACTTGTTCTTCCCAAGTGACTGGTATTAAAAGACATGCTGCTAGAGCCTGGCAGTAGTATATGGGCATTATGACTAATATCTCTTAATACTCTGATCTTACATGCGCCTGTCTAATCCTCTTGAAAAGCCGTCTAAATGGAGACCGGTCACCACATCTTGTGGTAGGGAGTTCCACAGTTTTAGCTATGACCTCTGAAGAACAATACAGGTATACCTCAGTTAAAGAAGTAAATATGTTCCTGGGCATTGCTTTTTTTTTTTTACTGAAAATTTGGTACCAGAGGCAGAAGTAACATGGAAAGAATAGGGATAGGTTTCTGTACCCCTGGAAAAGAAGAGCAATTCAACATGTTTCCACAAACATTCAGCAAACATTGTTGAGACTACCTGAAGGCTTCTTCCAAAATGCATCCAGAGATTACTTTTTCTTTCACCAGATTTCACTATTTTATGATTACTGGTATGTTTTGGTAGCCAAATTTATAGATCTATGCTTTTTTGACATGCTGGAGGGAGCTGATGAGGAAAGCTCATCTGCTGTCTCCGTTTTGCTGTTTCTGTGTGTTCAGTAATAGATTCTGCAGGCAGCTGCCTTTTACCTTATCTGCTGCAGGCAGACATCAGCAGCTGAAGTAGGATTGCCTGAAGTAGATTCCTACTCTTCCCCAGCTCCAGCTTTGCTGATGGCATTGTTCACTGCAGACACACAGCTGCAAGCTGACATCAAAAGTCTGTGTTTCTTTAGCCCCCGCTTTTCCATTCTCCAAATGCAGATGCTGCTAAAAATTCTAGCTAGACAGGGGAAGAGGAGAAAGTGGATGCTGGGCAGATGTAAATTTTTTTTGTAAAAAGGAGGGTTTTTTTAAAAAAGAGGTTTTGTTGATTGAGTTGTGGATGCACTTGGAAACTTGCATGCTGGGGGATTCTGGGAAGTGTAGTCCTCACAAAATAACATTTCTGAGAGTTCTGCTGTTGTGTGAACTAGTACTATAAATCTCACTTCGGGAGAAAAGCAGAGTCTAAATGAAACACCATCCAGTTTCATGGGATGACCTTGGGGTTCTAATATTTTGAGGGAGAGAGAAGAACTTCTCCCTTTTCCCTTTTCTCTTCTCCATGCATAATTTTATACACCTTGATTGTGTTGCCTCTTCCTGGCAAGGTTTTTCCCCTTAAGCTAAAAAGCTGCCAATATTATTCCCTTTCCCAGTGACAGAGAGAGGCTTCCTAATTAGAACAGATGACCATAAAGCCCCCAAAGGAAAGAAAAGTGACTTTGTGAGGCGAACAGCAGCAGCAGCAGCAAAAACAAAAAATTAGGTCTGTGTTTCATGTGGTGAAGAAACCTAGTTGCTGGGTAAGGGAACTCCAGTGGGAAGGTACCACTTTAAATTGCAAAAAAGAGAACATTGGAGTTCTTGCACGAGTATTTCTTTGCATGTTGCTGCTGGTTGTTGATAACCAGGTTGAGAGGTGTATATGACAAAAAAGGCAGTAATCATAGAAATGTTAGTTTTAAAGAGGGTGGTAGATGGAAAATACATTTTAAAAAAGCAGGGGAACAACAAGCAAGCTGTGAACTTTCCTCTTGAAAACTTTCAGAACTCAAAAGCTTTCATTGCTACCACCAAAAAAAAAGAAGCCAGGAGGTATTAATTCCTTGATCAGCTTCCGTTTTTAGTAGAGGAAAGCAGACAGGAAAACAAGGATAGAATAAGAACAGGCAGAAAAAGTGGTGCTTGAGGCTACTTGGGCTGCCACAGGGTATCATAATGTTAATGAGAATAAAGGTGTAGCTGGACTGGGATCTTGTTTGTTGCATCTTCTGTACGTTGAAAAAAATCTTCAGTAAGTTTCTTTAAAGGTTGCTACATTTTAAAATTTTGCTGCAGTTCCTCGTATGTCTTGAATAGCAGCTTGAAACTGAGGAATTTGGAAGAGAAAGCTTTTTGCTTGCCTGAAGGTAAAAACATTGCTTAAATCTTTTTGTCATGCTAATGCAAAATGTATTGGAGCAGAGTAGAAGAATAAAGCTGGCATCCTTTCCAGATAGCATGTCCTACCTTGCTGATTGCATGGTTCAGCATGAAACTGAAAAGGCAGGAAGCAGAAACTGCAGGTTGAAAGGAATAGTTGTGAAATTGCGCAGTTGTGCAGTCACAGTCATTGCAAATTCATTGACACAGCGTACTAGAACAGGAAGGATTTGATAGCTCACTTGCTTCACATGCATCTGTATTTGATATTTCTGGCCTAAAACTAAATTTCATGAAGTTTCTTGGTCTCAGTTACAGGCAATCAGCTAAGCTGCTAATTTTTCAAGCCCTCACAATCCTGATTGAATTGTAGGACTGAGAAATTGACTAGACAAAACATCCCCCCACCCATTAGCTGGTAATATACAGATCTTTGAAAAGATTTCTTTTCACAGTTAGTACAGAATCCTCCACTGACTTTACTGGTAATGGAGAATCTTGGGAGTTTGTAATCCAAAGCATTCAGACCCGCCCCTCCCGTAGCTGCAAACCCCAGGATTCCCTAGGAGGTTGAAAGTGGAATAATCGCGCTATAAGAGTGTCGTGTGGAGAAGGCCCTAGAAATGCAGTGGAATTCCTCAAGATTTCAGCCAGTTCTCTCATTTGAGGAGAAAAACAGTGGTAGAAAATTGTTTGTCCATCATTACTGGTGTTCCTCAGGTATGTTCAGCTGCAGCGTAGAGATGAATATGTCCCAACAGCATTATCTGTAAGGTAGGATGGGAATTTTGCAGCTCACAGGCAGAGGTGTATCTAGGGTGGGGCAAGTAGACTATGTGCTCTGGATGTCAATGCCAGGGAGGTGCAAAAAAGCAATGCCGGAAGCGGAGGAAGAGGAAGCGGCTCTAGAGGTGGTTGCCCTAGGTGCTGTTTATACTAGATACGCCTCTGCTCATGGGCCACATTTGCCCTTGGGGGTTAAGGTCTACTGATCCCCCAAACCACCCAGAACTCCCCAAAGAAAATTCAGCAAGCACACCCACATTTTTTCCTGTCAATCCCCCACCTCTCTTCTCCCCAAACCATGTTCCAACGTACAAAGGGATCTTGTAGCACCTTTGAGCCTGAGAGCACGAAGTTGGTAGCATAAGCTTTCATAGACTTTAGTCTACCTCATCACATCCTGGCGATGCCAGCAAGATCCCTTTGCCTACTGATCCAGACTAACATGGCTATGTGACTGAATGCTCCGATGTGTTTAAAAGGCTGCTTCAAGATGGCACTCCACCTCAAACAGCCATAGTCCCCTACAGCAAAAAGAAAATAATAAAAAAAGAAACCAGGAAGTGACACATTGTCACTTCCTTTTGTCTCAAATGACAGAAATGCAGTGCAGGCCTCCAGAGCTTTGGAGGGGGCCAGATGGGGTGGTATGTCTCTCTGGACCTGTGCCCGCCTCTGCTGTAAATACATGCTGACAGTTAGGCCAGATGGGCTGGGGCAGGTTGCCAAGAGAAATGGATGCATCCCCAGTCCCAGAATCCTTTGCAGCATTTGACGATTCCATGGCAGCTCAGAAAAATTAGAGTTACTAGAATACCAGAGTCAGCATATAACTGTTCTGAAAGCTGTAGTTTAAAAAACTAACAATTGAAAAGGTTCCTCAGCCATCATGTTGGTGGGGAAGCTGTTCTCTGAAGGTTAACATTTTGAAAAACACTGTTATCAATTTTAAGGAACTAATTAAGTGAAATGCTTAATAATTGTATGTTTAAATGCTAAATGATTATATGTTTGATTTTTTTAAAATAAAACACTATTGAAATAGAAATGCATATGGGTGATATTTTAAAAAGTACAGCAGTTTGTGACCTTAAACTCTCAAAGCAGTGGTAGGAAAGCATGGAGAAATAAAGTTAAATAGATATTTTAGAGATGAGAAACTTTTTATTCATTCAAGCTTTTAAAGTATATGTTGTTGTTAAGTGCTGTCAAGTCGACTTTGACTTAAGGCAACCCTATGTGAAGTCACCCTGGCCTCAGTTGCCCTGCTAAGGTCTTATAGACTCAGGGACATGTCTTTCTTGATTAAGTATAGCCGTCTGTAGTGTAGTCTTCCTGCTTTCCTACTGCCTTGTATCTTACCAAGCATTAACCAAAAGTATATCTATGGCCATTTCCGCACTGGACTGCTATAGCGCTATTATTCCACTTGCAACATCCTATGGAATCCTGGGGTTTGCAGTATATCCCACGGCTGGTGGGATAAACTGGCCCCTCCCAAAACTGCAAACCCCAGGATTCCATAGGATGTTGCAAGTGGAATAATAGCGCTATAGCAGTCCAGTGCGGAAATGGCCATATATGTATTTTCATTTGCTACTTTTAATGTCTTTGTTTTATTTATTTTTTAATTGAGATTCTCTTTTAATTGTTGTGTGTTCATGAACCTGCCGTAGGATAAATTTTGGATGGAGGGTAGTATATGAATATTTTAAATTAAGCAATAAATAATAAATAAACAGATGACATACACAGCTTTCATCACCAATCAGTGTACTATAAAAGACAAAAGTCAATTTTTAAGTATAGTTTTGGTTATACTGTAGTGTCATAAGGAGAGAGAGTCTGTTCCTAAAGGAGGCATTTGGAAACCTTCCTCAGGGGTGGTCCTAGGTCTTCTGCTGTCTGAGGTGAGAGGAGAGGCATGGCCGCCTCCCATAGCCCTCACCAATTCCTGGCCTGTGTAGAGAGCAGTCATGGCCACACAAAGCAACTGGCATTGTTTTCCACTGACCCATCCAGGCCCTAAATGCCTGGCTCAGGAGGGTGCTTCCTCAGAACCAGACATTGTGGCCAGGATCCCAAGGTTTTTTGTTATTGTTATGGTTGTTGTTATTTGCCATCAAACTGACTTTGATTTAATGGTGACCTACAGATGAGAGACCCCTCAAAAGCTCTTCTCATCGGCTGCCCTGCTGAGGTCTTGCAAACTCATGGCTGCAGCTTTCTTGATTTGAGTCTCTCCACCTGCCATGCAGTCTCCTCCTTTTTCTCTTTCTTTCCATTTTAAGAAGGCTTATTGTCTTTTTCAGTAAGTCATGTTGTCTCACAATAGGTACAAAGTACGACACCCTCACCACCCATAACTTTTGGCTGTGATGAACCCTCAAAACCAGGCATTTGGGTCTGGCTGGCTCTATGGACAGCATTTGTGTGGTGTGTTGAAGTGGCAGTGAGGTGCACAGAATAACAGCGTACCACAGGCTGGCATCTTAAAAAATAACAAAAAGGAACTTTGCTTTTAAGACACCTTGGCCTTGGAACTACAATTATAAATAATTACTTTTTTAAAAGTCCATTTTCCAAGCCCTGCTACTGGCTCAGCTTGTCTACACTTGTCTCTTCACGTTAACAGTTTTCTGTGTAGGCTGGAGGAAGTTGGGAGTTGTAGTCCAAAGAAAGAGATACTTTTCCAAGCTCTGGTCTTTCCCATCACTGTTTGAGAGACATAAGGCCTTTCCACACTACATGTTATGGCACTGTTATTCCACTTTCAACATCCCATGGAATCCTGGGAGGGGCCTTTAGAATTCTCATCCAGAGAGCCCTTTGGCCTCAATAAGCTACAAACCCCAGAGTTCCACAGGAGGTTGAAAGTGGAATAATAGCACTGCAACAGTGTAGTGCAGAAAGGCCCATAGAATTTGAAATATGCTCTACTGTTCTCAAATGACAATCCACTATTCAGTAAAAAGAAAAGCAGGTAGAATTCTGTGGAGAAGCATTTGGAACATTTGGACAGTGAGTCAAACAATAGGCTGTCCGTTGATCTGTGTCCCAGTCGTAGGACACTGCTGTAAATACCAACTATTCCCAAGTCATGTGCATGTTGCAGCTGTTTACTGTTGCTTGAACTCTGGGAAGCTTTTCTGCTGGAGTTCATTGCTGAGAGGATGTGGATAGAACTAAATGTAGCTGTGCTTTGTATGGTTGGTGGAAGGTTGTCCAACTAGATAAGAAGTACATCAACATTTAAAGCCTTGTCCTAGACAGATTTGGGAAGATGGTGACAAGAGAGAAAGCGTTTTGGGTTGTGCCTCAGTCTGTGGAGTGCATTTCCCATGAGGCCTGCCTAGCCCTGTCATTGTTGTATATTTAGTGCCAGTCTAAAACTGCTCCCCAGATGTTTGATGGAATGAGGTTTGATGGTCTTTAAGTATCTGCTTTAGGGCAAAAATATTTTCTTTTTTGAGGATGGTGTTTTACATTTTTCATGTTTTCCTTTTGTATATTTTAAGTATAAATATATATTTAACATATTTACGTATAAAATATATTCTGTGCATTTTAAATATAAATCACTTTACATTTTTTTGGGGAAAAAAACTTCCATCGTCATCATCACCTGTGACCTTGCTTCTTGTGGAAGCGATTTTTTGGTGCTTTTCTGTGAGCTTCTCCTCCTCCTCCTCCTGTCAGCAGTCTCTCTCTCCTCTCCTCACATCTATAGCAGTTTATCTTAAAAAATAAATAAAATAGATGAATAAGTGACTAAGTCAGCTACTTTCCTTTCAGCCACTTTTCTCTTTGTCTTCTTGATGCTTTAAAGGCAACCTATTATATAAAAAACATTATACACATTATGTATACATTTGCACCTGCTTTCTAAGCATTTATGGCTGTGTGTACCATAGTAAATGCTAAATATAATATTCTGTATAAAAGAGGTACGCTGTATACGTTACCCCCTGGCAAAATCAGGACAGGGATGTAATTCTTGTGGATCTATTGGGATTCCTTGAATCTCATAGATAGGCAGTTTGTTTCTTGGCTGTTCCTTTTTTTTTTTTTTTTGGACACTATATGCTAATATTTCTAGTCTGTAGCTGTTCAGTTATTGAACTGCATTTTTTTCTAGATGACTCCTTCCTCTTTGAATGATACTGCTTAGGGAAGGTCTGCGGCTGTTTATTGATTGAACACATGCATATCATTCTTTAAAATGTCTTCTCTGAAATAAAGTAACCCAAAAGCATCTTGAATGTTGGGACTGAGTGATGGCAGCATTTTGAAACAAACTGGTGCACAGTGCATGGATTAATAATACTTGTCACTCGCTGTTTTGGGTTCTCAAGTGACATAGCTCTTCCTGAGGCTTCAGAAAGCGACTTTATTTTCCTGAAAACTTAGTTTAGAGATTTTCTGCTTTATAGATGAAGGGAGACCAAGGGCCGGAAGGCCAAATGACTAGGCATGGGGGAATCACTGTGACAGAAAAGCCTAGCATTTGTGACTGAACATGTTCTTCCTTCTTTACCACATTTCATTGCATAATTTGAACGAAATCTTTGTTTTGTTGTTATTTGCCATCAGCTTGACATTGTCTTATGGCATATGGATGAGAGGTCTCCAAGAGCCATGGTCATGAACTACCCTCTTCAGGTCTTTCAGATGTAGGTCTTGGCTTTCTTAACTGAATCAATCTACCCAAAGTGCAATCTCCCACTTTTCCTATTGCCTTCCACTTTACTGAGCATTATTGTCTTTTCCAGTGAATCACCTTAGCCATTTCTGCACTACACTGTTATAGTGCTATTATTCCACTTTCAACCTCCGGTGGAATTCTGAGGTTTGTAGTTTACTGAGGCCAAAGAGCTCTTTGACTGAGAATTCTGAATGCCCCTCCCTAAACTGCAAACCTTTCTAAATGCCCTTCCCTAAACTGCAAAGACATAAGGCCTTTCCACACTACATGTTATGGCACTGTTATTCCAGTTTCAACATCCTATGGAATCCTGGCGTTTGGGGTTTAGGGAGGGGCCTTTAGAATTCTCAGCCAGAGAGCTCTTTGGCCTTAATAAGCTACAAACCCCAGGATTCCATAGGATGTTGAAAGTGGAGTAATATCACTATAACAGTCTAGTGCAGAAATGGCCCTTGTCTCATGATATGTTGAAAGTATGACTGCCTCAGTTTAGTCATTTTCGCTTCTATTGTATGATATGATCTAGGGCCCATTCATTTGTCTTTTTTGCAATTCAGGATATCGGTAGAACTCTTCTCCAGCACCACATTTCAAATGAGTTGATTCTCTTCTTGTCAGCATTCCTCACTTTCCATATTCCACAACTATATGTAGAAGTTGGAAATACAATGGTCTAAATTAGTAGTTCTTGACCTTTGGCATGTAGACTGCTAGAGGGCTGCTATGTCTTCACTAGGGTCTGCAAAAGCTTGAAGAAATGTTATGAACTTTTGCAGTTAAAACAGGAGGGAGGGAGGGAGGGAAGGAAGGAAGGAAGGAAAGGGAAAGGGAAAGGGAAAGGGAAAGGGAAAGGGAAAGGGAAAGGGAAAGGGAAAGGGAATGGATAGATGGACAGATGGTCATACATTGATCTCAAATAGGAGGAATCTTTTGTACAAAGTTTCAGTACAATATCTCAAACTGTTCAAACATTTTTTTAAAAAAAATTTGATGCAGTTTAGGGTTTTATATTTCAGGTTAAGTTCTGATGGTCCATGGCAACAAAGATACTTAAAGGGGGTTCATGGTAAGGAAAAGGTTAAGAACCACTGGTGTAGATGATTCTGACTTTGTTATTCAATGACATATCTTTACACTTGAATTGAAGCTTAGCTCCATCTTTATTAAAGCTGTAACTGAGTCCTACACTAGATAATTTAATCATCAAGAAAAATGTGCTTCTAAGCATACATAAGATACATTATAAATCACACTGAGCAACCACAGTCAGTTCTCACTGTCTGGGATTAGGAGCTGAGACTTCCAGGTAGGTTTTCTCCTTCACAGCTCTCTCTAGAAATTAAGCACCACTTCACTTGCTGAACTCTGGGTATCATAAAACAATTTTATGGTGTTTCTACATGTATTTTAGCTGGGTTTCAGGTGTACTTCCAAAAGGGAATTTACAGAAAAGTGACTTTGACTGCTTGTTGAACCTGAAGAAGAAAGAATAGGGAGTGATTCTTGTCCTCCACAATTTTCTAATCCCTCTTAAATGGTACTTTCTTATTGCCACTTGTGGATGGGTGAAAGTTTTGTTTGAGACGATGCTAAGAAATTGGGAGAGAAAAAAGCTCCTAGTTCACCTGTGCTACACATTCTCCCTGCTTCTGGAAAAGCATGACTCTTCCTCAGTTCTCTCTCTAACTTGAACACAGCATGGTGAAAGTATTGTAACTATACTTGACAATACTTTAAACATGGAATGTTCAAGCTGAGTTTTGGTTCATTGTGGACCAAATCCAAGGTGAGAGGGAACCCGCAATACCACCTTGAAAAACTTTTTTGAACTACAAGCATCTTTTAGGGTCGGGGGGCATCAAGAGGCAGTGTAGTTGTGTTGAGTGGCTGCTGATGCATTACCCCCCCCCAAAAAAAGATGATAAAGAGAGGGACCATAATATTATTCAAATTTACATGTAATTATATATATGATCCAGGGTACATTTATGCATCACCAAAAAGGGGACACAGATTTGTGTAAAATGAACATGTTCTAATTTATATGTATCAGATGCAAATTTAGGTAATCTTACTTTTCTTTGCCTGAGGTGTAGCACAAGATGGTTCCTCCCCCTTCTCAGTCCACATATAGAAGCAGACTGGACATGCAGGTAAATCTTACTTCTGCACAGGTGGTCAGATGTCATCTTCCATTACACCTAAGTACTAGTTTAGGGTGAGCAGAACAGGTTGTGTGACAGACAGGAGAAACTGGAGAACTCTTAAGGAATATTTGAGATTCCACTGCCATTCACTCACCATATACCACCTGAGATGTCTTCACAGTGCCTAAAGGTCGATCCAACCCTGTGACTAGGTGGTCTGTGTCCTTCTCAGTCTTTTGTCCAAGTTCTAAATGCCCCCAAGCACTTTTAAGACTCCTGGTCTTCCTTCATGTGGGTTACTCTCTTTATACCAGCCTTCAGCCCAGCCCTTTAGAGATACGATACCTTGAAGCAGATGACTGTAGTACTTCAGGTGGTGGACTGTGTTCTGTAAAATAGGATAGGATCAGCAACCTGACAACCAACCTTCACTGGCTCTTAAAGTTCAATTATCCATGTCATTCCTTCCTGAAGCAGCCACAGCCTCTGAGTAGTCTTCTAAAGGAGACCTAAATAGAGCATTTTATGGTAGTCAAGGCTACAAAGGGTGAATAAACGTAGTTAAGCTTATATTCAGCAAAATGGCAACAGTACTCCCCTGGTTTGGAACTTGCAGATTGGATGGACAACTTCCTTGTATATGGAAGCCATTTTCTCCTTGTAACCTGCGAGAGGCATATTGGGTCACTGTCCATGAAATTCAGTAAGATAGTGATGGTAAAGAAAGCCAGCATTGTGTAGTGGTTCAAGCACTGGACTATGGATTTGGAAACCGGGTTTGATTCCCCACTCAGCCATGGAAACTTCCTGGATGAGCTTGGGCATGTCACACACTCTAATCCCCAGAAAACCCTGTGATAGTTTAGTCTTAGGTTCACCATAAGATGGAAACAACTTATAGGCACACAACAACAACAACAACAACAACAGTGATGACAAAAATGGAACCTCTTCCTCCTGCTTTTTCATAGTCAAACAAAGAACACAGGGAGAATAAGGCTTGTTTCAAAGAAGATTAACGTGTCTAGGAGAGTCCAAGTGAAAATGCAGAAAAATAGATTTTGCTGACATTTCCATCAAATTTCAGTGGCATGCTATAGAATTTAGAAGATAGATTGGGTGGGGTCCATGTAGTTACAACCCATTTATATGGCTAGCTTGGCCTTTTGAGGCAAGGAGGGGAGAAGTCTCACAGCCAGTTTTCTCTGCTCTTCTTTTGAAAGTATTGCCTTCTCTGCTCACTTTCCTCCAATGTTTGCTACTGTTTTCTTTCTTGTTTCCTTCCTTTCTCTTTTACCCATTGTCTGAAGCTGAATCTAGCCATACAACAAGGTGATTGGTTGGGCTATACCTCTTTAAAACTGCAAGTGGGGGAAAGATTTTCTTTTAGGTTTTACAGAGTTTGTGATGGATTTGACATGGAGAATTGCAGGAATATTTTAATATGTGTGTGTGTGTGTGTGTGTGTGTGTGTATTAAAATATTCCTGCAATTCGCTATGTCAAATCCATCACAAATTCTGTAAAACCTAAAAGAATGCCTCATGGATTTGACTCCGAGAACTGCTGGCTGATGTTTTAAATACACAGAGAATTGCAGGAATATTTTAAATTTAAATTCCTTTCACAAAAAACATTCATATGAATGAATGAAGGAGCGTAGATGACAATCCCCATGCACTCAAGGCCTAGAAGAGTTTCTGGTCAGCTTTCCTTCCCTCCATCTTCTTCCTGTTTCAGGGAACATTTATTCTGAGGAGTAGGGGTTGGAGTGACTGTCATTGTATTTCATGGGGCGGGGATATTAATCTCATGGCCACCCATTATGCAGCCGCTAAACCCATTTAACCTGTTCACCCAGTAATGGAAGAGGTGGTCCCCAATGGAAGCACATTGGTTTTGTGATTAATATTAACCACTCTGTAATGGCATGTGCAATTTATAAACCTTGCTTCTCAGTACAAGACCGTGTGCATCCAGTAGACACTGAGTTTCCTGATACAGATCAAGTCTGTATGGTTTTCTAATTCCTCAGATAAGAACACAGAACATGCAGAACTCTGAGGGGGGATGAAGGATGCAAAACTGGATTTGCTGCTCTTGTTGGTATTTTCAAAAAGCTATCAAGAAGATAACTTTTTGAGTGATGAATCCACATGGAAAGCTAGCTTTAAGGCAAAGCAAATTTCTCTCATAGATCCCTGCAGATGTTGTGTGCAACTTCCATCATCCCTGACCACCCTTGACCCTCTTTATGCTGGGCGGTATAATGGGAGTTGTGAGCAGACAACATGTGTGTGTGTGTGTGTGTGTGTGTGTGTGGGCTCAGATCAGAAAAACCTGCCTAAAGAGAATCCAAACTACATTCTCCATTCCCAGACGACACTCTTCCTCAAAATTGGTTTATTCTCTTGGCCATCATGAGGACTAAATCCATGCTGTTTCTTGTAATACGAATTTGACTAAGCTAAGAAGTTTATGACACTGTGGACAGTGTTCTGATGTTTGCTGCTTATAGATATTATTTATTTATTAACTAAAATGTTTATACCCTGCACTGTATCAAAGGATCTCAGGGTAGTGTACTATAAAATAAATTTAAAACAGCTTAAAGTTTAAAATGGTAGAGATATATTATATGTATGTGTGCCTTAAAATCACCTGTCGACTTATGGTGACCCCATGAACTTTCTAGAGTTTTTTTAGGCAAGGAATACTCAGAGGTGGTCTTGCCAGTTCCTTCCTCTGAAATATATCTTACAGCACCTGTTATTCATTGCTAGTCTCCCACCCAAACACAATCCAGGGCTGACCCTGTTTAGCTTCCAAGTTCAGATGGGATCTGGTGTGTTTAGGGTATTTAGTCCCTGACATATATCATACAGTGTAAAATATATTAAACAGTATAACAATTTAGAACAATCTAAAATCAAGTATATGAGTGGATTGGGTAAAATCATTACATTCCAAAAGCTTTAATACAAAGACATACTTTAACTTGGTGCTGGAATGAAGGCAGCATCAGAGCCAAGGTGGCCCCTGAAAGATGGGCATTGTAGAGTCAGCATGCCACAGAAATGATGGCCATTTGCTATGTTCTGTGTCCAAGAGTTTCCTCTTCCTTAGCTTGGCTTTGCCCTTTCTCACTCACTGTTCCATATTCTTGGAATTGCCTCCATGAACTTTCTGGGCTAAGACTGGTATTCATTCAGGTTTCTTTTGCCAGATTCTGTGGGATTTTAATTCTGATTAAAAAGCAACACCAACACCAACAACAAGAGTTGTGTGGCTTTATGACTGTGCAGGCAGTGTGACTTTGAGCAGGTCAACTGGTCCTACATATCTCTTAGCTTCGTGACCGGAGCTTAGAAAACTACTTTCAAAAAGTAGCTATACCTATAATGCCAATGGCTTGAGGATTATTTGCTGCTATATATATGCATTTTAAAAAAGATTCCCCTAAGTAATTGTCATAATTACTTTTAGTTATAGGGTAACAAGGAAAATCCATGAAAATATTACAAGCTCCTGGTCTGTGTTAGAAAACATACATTTCTCCCATCTATCTCACTGTTGATTCAACAATCATGATAGAACTTAAGACAGGACCACAAGCCAATACTTGGACTAGATGATATTCCTCATCCATTTCTTGCCATTTAGTGAGGCCACACCACTGCAATTGGAAAAGTAATTAAAATTACAGTTCCACCACAAAACGGAGAAAGTTATTCCCTTTTAAGTTGTGATCAAAATTTAACATCTTCATTACTAGAAAAAAGAATTAGTTGAAAGTGTCTACATCCACTAGTTGACCTTGGTCAAAGTTACACTATCTCAGCCTCAGAGGAAGACACAGCCAAACCCCCTCCGAACAAATTTTGCCAAGAAAACCCTGTGATAGGTTTGTCTTAGGGCTGCCATAAGCCGGAAACGAATTGAAGACACACAAGAATAGCAAGGTGTTTGTAGCTAGTTTTTTTTCCCAAAGCTTTACAAAGGAGTATGAAATAAACTATGGAAAATAAGCAAATGCATGCTAATATCTTAAATCTCCAGCAGTTACTCTAGAATTCTTCTGCTCCACCCCCTTTTTCTGCACTGCATGAAAAGATAAATAGGAGATTGTGAAGAGTACATAAGGCTTGGATCATGAAGAATAAAAGTTGCTTTACTATAGGAGTGTGTGACTTCGGATAGTAGCATTGTTTCGCTGTAGCATTTCCCGTACGTGTCAATGAGCCTGTGCCAGTTTAATGATTATGTTATAAATCTTGCTGTCTTCTCCAATCAGACCCTGGAGGCACTGCTGATCTTGAACTTTGCAATCCTTGCGAATGTTTTGGAATGTTCTTGTTTTTGTTTACTCCCCCTTTCTGGTATATCTGATACAGATGGGAAAGCTGAGCAGGTGAAACTTGAAACTTAAGGAAAACAACAACAAGATCAGACAGATAATTATTTCTTCCTGCAGATCCAGCAGATTGGGGAAGGGGAGAGGAGATGACCTTAATTACAAGAGGAAATGGCAGCGAAATAGGATGGTTCAAGGGCTGAAGGCTTAGGGGCACAGAATAATCACACTGTCCATGAAAAGACAAAGGGCTGTTGGCTTCACGTTGGAAATTGTTTCCTGAAGCGGCTGCAGAATTTCGATGAGGACTCAGGAGAGAGGCTAAAATCAACAGTACCTTCATCATATGCTGTCAGTGTGGTAATTGTTGTGAGGATTTTTCCATGCACACCCTGTTTAGCCCCTTCCCTCCAAATCTCCATCCAAGATACAGATTTAGTGACTCTCGCAGCCTTCATTTTCATCAGCCATTGACCATTGAATGTGAAATGACTGCAGCTTGCGACTCACTGGTGTGGGAGTGAATTTTGCTCATTTTGCATCTTGATGACAATTTTCCGGATCTGTACCTCCAGATCAAAATGTGAGCCAGAATGGCGTTTTTCTTCACTACTGACTTTTTTTCAAAACTTTTGTGATCCAGTTCTGTTAAAAGTGTGTACAAAATTTTGTATATTTTTTAAAATGTAAGTATTCATTTATTACCACTCAGGCTATTAGGGCTCCTAAGTGAAGCCTAGGAAATAAAAATAGTTAAAACCATTAAAAATACTCTTTAAAAACAAATTGGAAAAGTTTTAAAAAACAGTTTGTATATAAAACAAAAGCTTTTGTATTGTGGAAAACTGCCAGCAGAAAATCTACATATTAAATTAAACTTCCAGCTCAGAAGATAGAGAAATATATGTGAAAATCCCTACAGTTTTTATACTTTTTTATTTTGGATGGGGGACAAACACATTTGACAGGATATAGTTGAGCTGACTCTAAGAAGAGGCAGTTTTCCCTGCACAGATGTAGCCACTGCTTCTAACAGTGGTTGAGGGCCTTTTTGGTATTGGTGTTGCTTTAAACTCTGTTTACTCGTAGAATCTGGTCCAAGATGGTAGAGGTCAGAAAGGTTAATGGCTGCTGAGAGGACAATGGGCATAGAGGGAGCTTCGTTGGAGACTGCAGAGCCATGTTTAAATATTTGAAGGGATGTCATGTTGAGGAGAGAGTGGGCTTGTTTTCAAGAACTAGGACAGGAGCAATAGATTCAAGCTGCAGGAAAGGAGATTCCACTTGAACCTCAAGAACTTCCTGGTGGTCAGAGCTGTCCTGCAGTGGAATATGCTGCCTCAGAGTGTGGTAGTCTCCTTCTTTGAAGGTTTTTAAGCAGAGACTGGATGGCCATCTGTTGGGAATGCTTTGACGGGTGTTCTTGCATAGCAATACTGGACCCCTGGGGTCTCTTCCAACTCTATGATTCTATGATTTGGGGACTGTTATGCAGACAAGAGTACAAGGAGGTACTGAATTCCTCCTTGTACAATGGCATGATAAAGACTTAAGCTGGTATAACCCTTGGGCCTGTGAACATAAGTCACCAAGTGGATTCTAGACTATACAGCTCAAAAGATCTGAGGAAAACTCCTAAGCAGAGTTTTGGGTTGCCTGGGGATGGAGAAAGAATAGATTGTGTTCCAAGTACTGTATTGCATGGAGAGGGAAATCACCTTTTCATGGATCTGCTGAATGCACTTCCTTTGCCAGCCTAAGTACCCAGTTGGATCCTCACCACTGGTGTCTTGCACATACAGAATAATCTTCACTTTTATCTCTAACCTCTCATTAGGAATAGGGGGAACTCCAAAGGAAGGATGGCGTTATAGAGAAATGGAGAGAGATTAGCAGGGAGCCACTTGTGGGCCAGATTGGAGTCTGTGGAATCTTTTAAACCTTTGGGTGAAAAGATTCTCTCACTTTGTTTACACTGCATTTCTTCAGGATCTCAGGTTCTGGTTTTTATTTTTCAGTTGCAGATCTCTGGGATTTAACCTAGATCTTTTAAATGCAAAGTAGATGCTCTGTTGTGGTCTTTCTCATAGGGATAATGCAAGAAATTTGTAAAAACTTAGAGAACAAGCAGTGGCAGCTGGTGGATGCCAGGTCAGTGGGGATGTAAATCCACACTGGGTTTTATTTCAAACTTTTAACACAATCCAATCTGCTGAACTTCTTGGCACTTCACGGTCATACTAAAACCTGGGAGAGGTTCTTTGCCCCACTGACATGGAATCTACTAGCTGCCAGTGGAAACATTCTAGCTTGCCTCCTGTCTTATGTATCCCCCGAAAGGGTAGTTTTACGTATAGCAGATTTATTCATTTTAAGCATCCCCTTTTAGTCTTGCTCTTCATCAATTGAAACTCCCAGGGTAGCTTCTGTTAGATCAATAAGGACAATAATATGTCAACAATCTGTTATTTGCACCACACAGGTGGGATATAAATGTTTTAATAAGTAAAATAAAATAATTTGATGCCACTTGCACATGGCATTTTTCTTCAAGGAAGAAAAAGAAGCCACACAACTTACGTTATGTAACTCTAATCTGGTTCTAATTAAAGCCAGTTTAAATTTTAGAGGGTAGGATGACTATGTAACTATAATACTTTGGCACCACTATCACTGCCATGAGGGCATCCTATGAAATTCTGTGATTTGTAGCTTGATAAGGTGCTAGAACTCTCTGGCAGAGAATTCTAAATACTTCATGAACCTACAAATAACAGGGTTCTGTTGGATGGCATCAAATGCTGTAATTGTGTAGTGTGAAAGAGATCATATATATACCATCATTTGAAAATAATGTGTGGATATCTTTTGGGCTGTATGTGTGTGCTTTGAGATATCCCAGCACCTCAGGGCAAAAGGAGGTATTTCTAGGCTACTTGGTACAATGACTCTATATTATTACCAGGATCAGAGGAAATATGGCTTTGTACGCCAGTTGCTGAGGAACATGAGCAGAAGGGTGCTGTTTCCCTTTCGTCCTGGCTGTTGGCTTCCAGTCTGGGGCATCTGGCTGGCCACTCTTCAAACAGAATGCTCAGCTAGAAAGATGTTTGGGCTGAGCTAGCAGCAGTCTTGTGTTTTTTTTAATCTTTATTATATGAAATATACTACAGAAATAAAAAGACCGTAGCAGTGTCTTCAAAAGAAAAAAGACACAAGCATGAGCATCACACCACTAGAAGTCAATAGGAAGAAATAAATATGATGCATTTAATGTCTGTAAGAACATTAGAGGCACGTGTTGCTTAAAAAAATTATTTCCTATTATTATGTAGCACATCATTTCACAAGTCAATGTGAGTAATTGACAGTGGGAGAAAGTCATCAGAATTATTGAGGTAGTCAGTGAATGGGAATGTGTTGCAATAAAGTTATCACATATTTGAGTCATTCTTGTGTTTCTTACTTTATCAATTAGTTAATCTATTTTGTCTGAGTTTCCAACTGTGTTCATCCAACCTTCAATAGTTAATGCCAGTCATATGAAATGAAGCTTGAACTAGGAATTTAATCTGATGCTTTGTTGCGTCATGCATACAAACATGTATGCAGGAGCCCTCCAGCTCCATACATTGCTTCTAATGCGGCCCTTTCCCCCAACAGCTTGCCATCTCTTGTTATTTTAAAACATCACAGCCTGGCAGTTGGATAAAAGCTGCCCAGGTGTGAAGGCCAGGCTCTCATTGTGATCATGACTGTTGTATCCCGGTTCCTCTCTCTTTGTTGCCTTTGCAGTAATGAAGACCATCTCTTCACTCAGAAAAGCATGGCTGGCTCACAGAGTGGGATTGGCTGGTCTTTTATGAACCATGGCATAGCTCATGGCCACAATAAAAGACCATGTCGCAGGCTGGTGATTTCACCCTGCTTTAGCAGATCTCTTGCCTTTTGCAATGAGATAACCGACATGTCTACATTGCTGCTCCTGTCCTGTGCTGTAGTGAAATGGTCAAATCTGTCCTCCCTGAATGTGGAGGCCTCCAGATATTGTTCTGTGCCATCAAGTTCACTTTCACTTATGGCAACCCTATGAATAAGACACCTCAAAGAGACCCAGCTATAGTACAGTTCCCATCACCCCAGTCAACATGACCTTCTTGCCTGGGGATGATGGAAGTTGTGGCCTGGCACGTGTGGAAATTCAGTAGCTTGGGGAAAGTTGGAATGAGTGAGGTAGATAAATTTACCTCAGACTTGCTCAGGGCACTGTAACTTTTGTTGGAGCTCAGAGAAGGCAGCTGTATTACAGATGAGATAGTGGTGACTTGAAAGCACATGGTTTTTTGGGCTCAAGTAACGTGTGTTTGAAAGTACTTTCATAGTCACTTGTGTTTTTGCCCTCCTCTTTGGTAAATGAGTTGTTCAGTGACAGAGCACAAGTTTTACGTACAGAAGGTCCCATGTACAAGTCCTAGCATCTTCAAGTAGAGCTAGAAAGGAATTCCTTATGAAATCCTGAGGACTTGATGTTAATTAAGGGCAACATTATTGACTTTGATAGAGCAGTGGTCTGATTCAGTAATCCCAGTGGATGGAATCGTTTTGGGCGGTTATGAATGTGTAACCTAGAGTTATGCATTCGTAACTATTTTGTATTCACAAGCTCCATGTAGTGCTTTGCTTAGATACACAGGAAATATGAAAGTCCTCCAGTCCTCACTAACCAGGCAGCAGCTGCTGTGATCAGTGAGGATCTGTTCCCTTGACAATTGGGAAATTTTTCTGGCAGGGTTGCCAGAAAAAAACAAGAAAAAACACAATAGAGGGTTCCTGTACCTTTAATGGCTGTGTAGAAGGGGGAATTTCAGCAGGTGTTGCTTATCACACTGCCTGTCATGCCAGAAATCATTCACAGAAGGGACTGGAAACATCAGTCAGCTGTTTCCTGATTGACAGGTGAACAGACCCTCGTTGCTCACAGTGGCTGTTGCCTGCGAAGTGGGGATAGGGATGGGATTCACAGTGTAGCACTGTAACTATGTTGCTTATGCATTTGTGACTTCCCAGAGTTCCTCACAGCACCAGTGTTTTCATAAGTCATGCTTCTCTACACTGTAGTGGTACCTCATTGATTCCTCAAAGGCCCCCTCCCTAAACCTCAGGATTCCATAAGATGTCAAAAGTGGAATAACAGTATAGTGTGAAAATGGCCACAAAAGCACCCTTCTAGGCTGCTTTGTGGAGATTTTCCAATGATCTTCTCTTTTTCAGTGGAACTGGCAATGTCATGGAGAACATTTGGTGCTTTCTCCCCCCTGTTTTTTTTTAATTAGACATTACTTTGTGGATCAGTGCTGGTACCCATACATGACCCCTTGAAGGAAATTAAAATGCATGTACCTACACACCCTCATAGTGGTCACTGGGGCTTGAACCATCAGTGGATTCTGCATGCCACATATGTAGAACTGTGCATCTTTCCCTGTTCCTAAGTTATGCATGGAACAGGGGGGTTTGTTGCTAGTGCAAAATTTAGGTTCTTGAGAATCTTGCTGATCAAGACTAGTTCTTGGGATGATGTTTGTGAATTACAAGAGGCAGTGGGATTGAGTAGGATTTTGAGAGGATGCACGTGACACCCCTCTGCATGACTAGTAGAGGCAAAGGAGCGGTGATGGAAGGTAAGCACATGCCTACCCATTTGTACAGGTCACAGAATACAGTGTGGCTTGGCACACATTTTTGAATCTTTTAGCAATGATCATGCACAGCCTTGCTTCTAGAGGACTGGCTGCACCACTGAGCACGTTATTGTGAGTGAAGAGAGTAAGAGGGAAGAGAGGTCCTCGTAGGTCAGTCTAATGTCTGGTCCTGGTTTTGTCTGCCCATTGAAGCAGCACTAGGGTTTTTGAACAGGTGTATTTTTATGTTTTGAGTTTTCTTCCCAGGCTCTGAAGCTGCAACTAGACTCAAGAAGGGCACTGTGGTACAAACATTTACGGCTGAGCACACACCCTGTCTCACCTGACTTGGTTAGTGTCTCATTTAAATATCAAGGGTCAACTTGTGTTCAGGCTCTTTTTCTTCTGAGAAGAAACCTCCAAGTGCATTTGACCTTTTGATATTTCTTTCTTTAAAAAAAAAAAAGCTTGAATTTCCCTCCTTTTATGTTTGCCTTACACAAAGCTGACAGACAGCCTCATGGTGAATAAATCTGTTTCATTTAAAAAAAAAAATAACATTTGCATTTTTCCCAAGTGCAGATTCTTTCCATCCGTTTTCTGCATCAGTTTTTTAATTATTAAAGAAAAATGTGACCCCTAAAATTGAAAATTGATGCATGTTTTCGTACACTGTTTCCCATAATGTATTTTTTTAAAAGAAATATCCTCCATTATATCCCATTTTGGACACAATAACCTCAAATGTGCTGTCAGAATGAAGTATACATTTCCTCTGGAGTACTTATTCCGGTACTGTGGTGGAGGTGGGAGTGAAGACTTTGTTTCTTCCCCAGATATACAAGGTGAGCCAAATGGTACTTGGATGCACTTCAGCAGCTGACCAGTGACAAAGAGGGAAACGGAGCTGCAGCCAGGTGCAGTCTAGCTGCCCTAGAGCAGCCAGGGCGCAAGGAGGTACTGGGAGCATCCTTGCACAATGCCTTAAGAAAAAACTTATGCTAATGTAACTGGAAGCCAGTGTAATTCACTAATAGATTCTGGTCCTAATCCTCTAATATGCACATTTTTTTAAAATGCAGGTCTTGATCAGAGAATTGTATGATGGAATTCTGAAAGTGAAAAGATTGTTGTATCATGGCTAGTTTGTGTCCAGTTCTGGGCACCCCAATTCAAGAAGGATATTGACAAGCTGGAGCAAGTCCAGAGGAGGGCGACCAAAATGGTGAGAGGCCTGGAAGCCATGCCCTATGAGGATAGACTTAGAGAGCTGGGTATGTTTAGTCTGCAGAAGAGAAAGTTAAGAGGGGACATGATAGCCATGTTCAAATATTTGAAGGGATGCCACGTAGAGGAAGGAGGGGCCTTGTTTTCTGCTGCTCCAGAGACCAGGACAAGGAGCAATGGATTCAAGCTACAGGAAAGGAGATTCCACCTGAACCTCAGGAAGAACTTCCTGACAGTCAGGGCTGTCCGGCAGTGGAATCTGCTGCCTTGGAGTGTAGTGGAGTCTCCTTCCTTGGAGGTTTTTAAGCAGAGGCTTGATGGTCATCTGTCGGGAGTACTTTGAGGGTGTTCCTGCATGGCAGGGGGTTGGACTGGATGGCCTGTGTGGTCTCTTCAAACTCTACATTTCTATGATTCTGATTCTATAGGTCAGTTTGTATTAAAAATGCAAGCCAAACAAAATTCTCCCCCATTCCAAATCATTATTATTGTAAATGACTTGTTTTCTTCAAGCAGCAGTGGCAGGATTGAGTTTTGTGTGTTCTGTGCTTGTTTTTCTTTTTCTTTTTCTTTTTCAAGAGACATATGTTGCAATGGGATACATTATCTTCTAGCTGTTGTTGTAACTTTCTGAGAAAGTCCAGATCTGTCAGTTTGCTTTTTTAAAAACTAAGGTTCCCGTTTTATTGGAGGAAACACAGTGACCATGAAAGCAAAGAGAAGTGTTTTGTTAACACAGGGGTGGGCAACTGCTGTGGACCTAGAAGTCAACATTCTCCTCCAGGGCTGCATTAGGGATGTTGCTACGAAATATTTTTGCTAGTTAGCTGGGCTCTGTGTCACTCCATAGAATCATAGAGTTGGAAGAGATCCCTGGGGCCATCAAGTCCAACCCCTTGCTATGCAGGAATACTCATCAGAGTATTCCAGCAAAGTATTCCCAACAGATGGCCATCCAGTCTCTGCTTAAAAAGCTCCAAAGAAAGAGACTCTACCACACTCTGAGGCAGCATATTCCACTGGCAGACAGCTCTGACCATCAGGAAGTTCTTCCTGAGGTTCAAGTGGAATCTTCTTTCCTGCAGCTTGAATCCATTGTTCCTTGTCCTAGTCTCTGGAGCAGCAGAAAACAAGCCCGCTCCTTCCTCGACATGACATCCCTTCAAATATTTAAACATGGCTATTATGTCCCCTCTTAACCTTCTCTTCTGCAGACTAAACATACCCATTCTTCATAGGGCATGAAAGTATGTACTGATTCCCAACATGTGTGTCCACAGTTAAAGCACAAAAACCCCAACATTATCAAATCCCCTCCAGAGCTATATCAAACATCTGTGCTACGTGTGTACCCTTTCAAACCACAAACCCTAGTACTTGGTGCACATCTCAAACTATGGAAATGACATATCCATAATATGGGTCTTGTACATGCCAGCCCCACCCCACATAGTCATCTCCCCTCCAAGAATGGATATTAAAGGGCTAACAAAGTAGTTGATGTTTTGTTCATTGTGTACAAGCAAAGGTTAAAATCATAATGTAGACCCTAGTCAAATATCACTCATATATGATTATAGTGGACAACTATCTTGCCACTTTGAAATATCATTTTAGTTATGGCAAATATATGAATTGATTAAAATTAAAATAAATGGGGTTTACTCTCGTCCTTAACACTATCTCTTCTAAAAGAGCTGGTTTTGGTGTATGACATCAGGGATGGAGTTCTGAGATTCATTTGGTTCTCATTTTAATATGAACTAACATAATTTGTGCTTCTTGAACTAATCTTTGAATCAAAACGCAATTATCTTTTCGTTTTCACATTCCTCTGAATTCTGGGAGACAGTTGTCCCACCAAAAATTCCATTTAGAAGAGGCATATATTAGTGAAGAGTACTTTGGAAACATGCCTGTATTGAGCACAACTGTATAGAAAAAGTGTATAAATTTTTGCTTGTGTGAAAATGTGCAGACTTTCTGTTATGCAGATTTGGGGTGGATATCTGCACATTTATGTGGAAGGAAGACAAAACAAACTTTTGCTTGGAAAAATGAAAATTTTCAAAATTTAGAAAGTGAATTTGTCCATCCCTAGAAGTCCCTAGGGTAAATGCTTTTTGCAGATCACCTGCATGAAATTAACTTTTACTTAAGATACTTGAGGCAACTGTGGTTGTAACTTTGGCCAAAGATTATACTGTTCCCTGTCCCCACCATTGATTATTATTATTATTTTTTTTTATAGCTTGCCTTTCCTCCAAGGAGCTTGGAAGCTCTCTGTCTGAGTTTCTGAGCTTCTGTCTCAGACTGTCACAGTCTGAGTCTTTGAGTTTCCTGGATTTGATGTCCAGTACCTATACCTGCTACAACAGGGGTGAGAACAATACTGTTCTCCAGAAGTTGTTGGGCTTTAAGTCCCAGCAACCATAGCAGACATAGCCAGTAGTAAGGAAGACTGAGAATTGCAGTCCATCTAGTGTTCACACCCCTCTGCTACATTATTTTGCAACCTTATACCCATAATGCTCTCTTGGAGGCCAGTAGCCTTATGGCATCAGCTGGAAAGTAGAGGAAACAGCTTATCAGAATAACTTGCAGAAAAGAATTACTTAATGGGTCAATCAGCAAGTCTCCAGTTCAAAATTCCATAAGCAAATCAGATGTCTCCTCACAAGCAGCTGTCACGTAGCCTCTGCCGTCTAGGGTATCTGCACTTGTCTATATTACACGGCTGTTGTAAGGATTTAGGGTGTATATGAGTTGCTTTGAGCTCTTGATAGCTTTGTATACATTCAAGTAACATCAGCAGCATTTCTAATTGATGGTAATGCAAAAATAATGGACCTATCAAAAGGTATTGCCTTATATTCCTTTGTAGTCATCCATGCTATCCTCCAGAATACCTCATTCTGTTTCCTGCACCTCATTTTCTATGTCTTCCAGTGACGGCAGGTGTCTGGCATGTCAGTGAGGTGGTGAATCTGCTCTGGAATTTCCCCCTAGACTTGAAAGGAACTGTCCAAAGTACTAACTCCATTTTAGGGTATGGCTCAGCACCATGGATAGCTCCTTTAAAGAACGGAGTGACATCCAAAGAGGATTCACCACACACCTGATATAGAAGCCGCTGGCTGTGATTGCTCTTTCTTCTACAGCAGAAAGGATACTGGGGTCACTTAGGATGCCAAATCATTGCAGAGATGAGTTGGGATCTACTGCCATCTCTTTAAAATGGTAAAGAACTGTCATGACCTACCACACTGAATATATCTGATCTCATCTGGCTTTGAAGCTAAGCACAGTTGGGCCTTGTTAATATTTAGATGGGTGATCACTAAGTAATTTCAGGCATCCCCAGTTAGCAAAGAAGTCAGCTGGAAACAATCGAGAGCTGTTGCAGGTCTGAGTTGGATGGATCAGCATTCTGACTCTTTATTTATTATTTTATTGGATTTCAACGTTACATAAACATAGACAACATTTCACCACCATCAAACAATAAAGAAAAACAAGAAGAAAAACATAAGAAGAAAGAAAAGTTATACAGAAAGAGAATTATATCTGTCCTTCAATTGCAGAAACGTAAAAATAAAAGGGAAATAAAGAAAAAGGGAGAAAGAGGAAGAGAGAGAAGAAGAACAGAAAAGAAACCAAGAAAAAAAAGAAAAGAATGAAGGAAAAGAAAAGAAGAAAGTTAAAAAGGGGAAAGAGAAGGAGACATAAAATCTTGCTACTTACCCCCTAATCCCTCCTCCCCTCAACTTCCAACACTTTCTGACATCAATTGCTTAAACAAGATCAAGATAAATCCCCTGACTCATTTTAAGGCAGTTTCCTATGTGTGTGTTTTTGCAAACTGCAAATTTCCTAATCCTGCTTATATTTCACAATCATTGTCATCTTTCCCACTGGGGCAACTGTTCTGCCGCAGCAGGGGGTTGGACTAGATGGTCTTTGATTGTCCCTTCCATCTCTATGATTCTGTGGTTCTGCCACTCATAGTCACAACATTGGAAACAAAAGGAATGACAAAGTACTCAGATGCTATTTGGAACGTTTCCTCCAGGCCCATTCTTTGGAATTGATCTGTGGGAACTGGCGTTTCAGAAAATGCCTTGGCTTCTTATTGAGCGGCCCAAAATATAAGAGATGAAAGCCAGTCTTAATTGAAATCTTTGCTGTTTTTCCAGAAGCCTGCCAGGAAGGGCAGAAATCCCACCCATAAGTGCTGCATGAATTGTTCACAATGAAGACGTTACTAACATAAAAATGATGACTACTTACCCGTAGCAAATGCTTTTCATTTGTTGCAGGTTTTTCGTATTGGGTAATATGCTGACTGACATAAAAACGTTGATAGAATAGGGAGTCAGGGATTTTTTTTCCCTCCATGTAATGAATTGCTTCTGAAAGAAAAGAGAAAGTATTATAATTTGCCACAACTGGTAGGAGCTTCTGTGTTTTGATGACGTATATAGAAGAAATGGAAAGTGAAAAATGAAAGAAGATTCACAAGAGGATTTACAAAAGATAGTCTTGTCTGCCAATCAGAATAGAATTGCTTTATGGCTCAAGGCGTGCATTTTAAGGTCTCTTATAATTTGGTTTTATGTGACAAGAAGGCACACGCCATAGAAATTCAGTGCTTTATTTTTAAAAATATAAAATGAAAAAGGCAATACTAACGGCAGGAACAACAACTTTTTATGGCTCTCTACCTACTTTGTGTGTGTAGCAGTTAGAGTATTGGACAACGATATGGGGACACCAAGGTTTGAAACCTTGTTCAGCCCTGGAAACCCAAAGGATGACCTGGGGCAAGTCACTCTTTCAGCCTCAGAGGAAGGCAAAGGCAAACACCCTCTGAACAAATCTCTTTGCTGCTTGCACATCTGTATACCTGTTCATACACTGTGACTAAGATTTTACATAGCGCTTGTGTCATCTGTACTCACATGCCTCCAGCAATCTTTTGCTGAATCCTGACTATGCAATTTATGATGTATCTGTCTGTGTATCTGTTTATTGTCCAGTTATGCAATGTGGAATGCACAGTGTCTGTTTCTATAAACCTAGTGAATGGTACATTGAAGGTACTGAGGAGTAGGTTATGGACCATCCAAGAATTATCAGCTGCATGGCTCGAATCCTGTGGATTAGTCCCGGCTAGAATCAGTTGTTGGATGGTGAGTCAACACAAAAGGAAATGCATCTGATTCAATGGCTCTACTCTAGTCAGGACTAAAAATAGGATTTAAGCTAGTGTGAATTGGTTACACTTGTGGAGCTTTGCATTTACAACCAGAATTTTCACAATAGCCAAAAAAGTATAACTGCATATGTAAGGGAGCTTACACATGGCCCTATAGTTCTTCCTATATGACCCTGCCTGTGCTCAAAGGCTGCAGGGAAAGGCTTTCTCTCTCCCACCATCATCCCAGGCACATCTGGTGAGAACACGAGAGAGAGTCTTCTCAGTGACTGCTCCCAGGGTAAGGAACCCCCTTCCCCAGGAGGTCTGGTTGGTCCCCTCCCTGCTGTCTTTCCTCTGGTATGTAGAGACCTTTTTATTTAATAAAGCTCTTGGCTTTTAGTGTGTTGTGCCAGATAAAGCTTTTAGTGGGTGTGAAGGTGTATTGTTTTTACTTTATTATGTTTTAAATGCCTTTTAATGTTGTTTTTAACTTGTCTTTGGGCTGCATTTTTAAATAGAAATTCAGATTAATTGTGTTTAAACTTTTGCACTAACATTTTTTTAAAATTGTATAGTGGACCCTCAACTGTGGATAACTCCCCTTCCTGCATGAGTGAGTGCTCACTCTTCCATTCCTTTCCAGGGCTTCCCCTCATTCACATTTGTTTTGCCTGGGCATGATTCCAGGTGCCTGGGCAAAAAGGTAGGCAAGTGGGAGGGGGCAGCCCCACACCTGGAGAAAGTATGTGTATGTCCTTCCTTCCCATTCACTTGTCTTTTCTTTGAGTGCATGGAAGGAAGGCACATGCATCTGGCCAAAAGGGAGGGGAATGGGAGGAAGAGAATTGGGGGGAAGGCAAGGAGGCATCTCGCAAATAATCAAATTTGCGAAGGTCAAACCTACGAATGTGAAGGGAGGATTGTAGTGTGCTTTTAAAATGTTGCATGGTACCTTGAACGCCATGCTAGGAGAAAGGAGGGAAATTAATTAATTAATCAAATATTCTGTGACACCAGTAGGATTGTGGCCAATGAATTACTCTTGGAAATGAATGAGAAATGGGACCATAAGAGTGCCCAATAATCAGACTGTGTAAGAAATCCAGAAAATGAAGAGCCATTTATGGGGGAAGGGGGAAGAATATATTCATTTGTTATTTGATCATGGATGAAAGCTTCTGGCCTTTTATTTTTCTGCCCTGTCAGGCTTCAGTAGCATAAATAGTTTTCACAGACGCTAGACTTTTTTATTTTTTTGTTATTTCTGGTTTCTTAATTGCACTCCGCCAATGAAAGAAATTGGAAGTGGGAAGGGAAGCCACTTGTGGGCTTGCTGATGATGATTACGAGTTTTTAGAAGTTGCTTGCTTAAATTCAGTTGACCTGAGCAGGAGGGAGGGGGGGATGAAAAAGGCAGCATGTCATGCTGTGAACTAATTAAAATGATACTGGGTGGGAGGAAGAATATCAAATTTAAACTGCAGCAAATGCTTGGGTTTAGTTCATGGGGTCCTTCACACTTCATAAACAATTTGACTATATAGGAAGAGTGATGAAAAAGTAATTTAATTTTTTTAAAAAAAGCCAGGAACTGGTGTCAGATTTATTTTTTTTAAAGTAGAAGTGCTATAGATTTCTTCCCTCTTCTACTGCTTGGATATATCCTTCCCCCAAAATGATGCGTAAGAATGAAACATAGTAAATACGTGTTTTATACCAGTCCTCTTCATGCACCGTACCTGCTGAGTACAAGGGGTATAGAAGAAGTGTGTGTGGGCCTTTTCCCTCCTCTTCTCCCATCTGTATATTAATATGAAACTGTGAACAGTGTGTTCTTTATTTATTAATTATTTTTGTCCCACCTTGCGAGCCAGAGGCACTACAAGACGATTAATGATACCAAAAGCAATGTTAACAAAGCATAAAACCACAGATAATCAATTAAAGTAGTAGAACAGCAGTAAAAACAGCAAGGGAGAAGAAAACCTATTAAAGAACACATCCCTTTTCACACTCTAAGGATCTCTCTGGATCAGCATTGTTGTTGCTTCCTTTAGATAAGAATGTAAAGATTGCCTTCCTGGAAGAGAAGATCATCAAAGATCATCTGTCCAGTCCAATAGCATCCTTCTTTCCCCAGGAGACAATCAGATGGTTCTAGGAAGCCTGCAGGTGGAGAGTCATTGGCTACCAGTAGTTCCTGAACAGACACAAAAAGGTTCTTCATGCAACCTGTAGTTACTTTGTAGAATTCACTGCCCACAAGATGCTTTGGTGGTCACTGGCATAGAATCAGAGTTTGGAAAAGTTCCTTTGTGGGCTACAGAATCTTTCAACCAAGTGGCCACATTTGCTGGTGGATTCTGGGAAGTGTAGTCCAAAAGAAGGAAGAACATTTCCAAAACCCATCTCAGATATATTTAAGAAAACAATGAGACAAATTAATGGAGGATAAGTCTGTTGCTGCTTCCTACTTATAATTATTCTTCCTCATCAAAACCAAACCAAAACACCCCCCGTTACCCTGTATTGTGGGGGTCCTGGGGGGGATGCCCAACTTACCAAATAAAAACACAAGATGGGGGAAATTAGACTCGAACACTCTCTTAAGCTAATGAGAGGCAGGGTAACTTTAGCTGGGATCTTTAACCCTATGTCTATGGCGTCAGGTCAGAAGAGTGGCCAGACAAGTTTTAAAGTAACAAAAATAGTAGTTTTATTAAAAGGCAAACAACAAATAAGACACCACATGCACACCACTAACTGGAAATAGAAATGGAGAGTTTTGGGGGAGTGGGTAATACGACACCTTTTCACGTAGTCCTGTAGAGAAGCGGAGGTTGCAGGGGAGGAAACTCAGCGTGGCTTGCTGAGGGGGTGACTCGCTGGACAACCTGACAGCAAGGCAGGATAGCAGTCCAGAGTGTTCCTGAGTGTTCCGAGTGGGCGAGCGTTCCGAGGGGCACTCGGACTTGGGGATTTTTAGAGGGTGACTTATACCTACAGGCCATGCCATGCTCGGTGAGAACAAAAGGAATTTGGAGCGGCATAAAGGCATTGAAAAAGGTCAGGTTTTACATGATGAGCTTAGTGCTGGATGACAGTAGTATGGCCAGTTTGGAAATGGCCCAACATAAAGGACTTGCTCGGCCCTCGGCCGGGCGTCTTTGTGTAAAGTCGTGCTGAGCAAGGCGGGTTTGCAAGAAGGATGGTCCCTTAAGCATCGAAGAGGCATTAAGTTGCCTGCCTAAATGAGGTTTGGAACGTACAACCATTAACGACCGTACCTATTACGTGCTTGTCCAGTGGCCCTTGCAAACACATGGAGTAGGGTGGCAGAGAAAGGTCAAGTAAAGGCCAAGAGATATCTAGTGCTCTCACCAGACATAGCATAACCACAGTAACACCCCATCCCGAGGAGAGGTAAGAGTAGCATCTGTTGTTAACTGCTGTCAGATAAACTTCAGCTTACGGTGACCGTATGGATGAGAGATCTCCAAGTCACTCTATCATCAACCACCCTGATCAGGTCTTGCAGATTCAGGGAGGTGTCTTACTTGATTGTCCATTTGTAATGCAGTCTTCTTCTTTTCCTACTGCCTTCTACCTTACTGAGCATTATTGTCTTTTCTAGCTCTACTGTATTTTTCCTCTGCCTCTCCACCATTCCTACAGTGGAGGAGCTGATGAGTTTCAACCAAGGCAGTGTGGACTTTGATTGGGAAAGTTGTTCCCCTCCTTGGACTTGATGCATCTTTGGTCTAATCTGGTTGGGCCCAGATACGAGTGAAGTCTGCAGCATCAGTGGGTTGATGAATGTACTCCTAGTTTTCACCTAGGCTTTTAAAGGAGCTGTCAAAGATGCTGGACATTCTCCCCAAAATATGTTTAGTATTTTAACTAGCACCCTTGAAGTTCAGATTGAAACTCGCCATGGGTTCACTTATCTTTCTGATGTCTTGCCCCTCAGGAAATAGGATTCAGAAGTGTACAGAAAAGTATAATACAGAAGCATTCATCAGATTTCTGTTATATCATCTGGAAGTCCCATATTAATTCCAGAAAAGTTGTTTGGTATGTCTTATTTTGTAGGATTTCAATCAGACCTCTTTTATAGCTCAGGAACAGAGCACATGCTTTGCATGTAGAAGGTCCCAGGTTCAGTCAATTACATCTCCACTTGAAAGGATGTCAGGTGGTAACAGTTAAGGGAAACATCTGCTTTAAATCGTGCAGAAGCTATGCTAACTAGGAATAGATAGTGCAGGATTTGATAGATTTAACATTTCATTCTTACTTAATAGATGTAGAACTTCGGGAAATTGCTTTTTAGAGTCCACAAAGTAACCTTTTAGAATTTTTCTAGTCCAAAAAGTAATCTTTCTAAGCTCTTGAGAAAGTGTTTTATTTTCATCTAGCCAAAGAATGTGAGCTATTTAAAAAGTGTAGTGTGTCTCTGTGTATGTGCCTTCAAGTTTCCTGTCAATTTATGGAGATGCTGTGAATTTCACAGGTTGTAATAATTCTTTCTATCTAATATGTTTTGCTCGTCCACTGTCACAGTGGACTTGGGCTCAGTTTTGGTAGATGACTGTGGCCTGTGACTGGCAAGGTCAGGCTTTTCTTGGGCTCTTGAGAGCTTTCAGCCTCATCAGTCAAGACTAGCTAAGGTGGCTGCTTATACATCCTGAAGGGTGGAGGCAGCACAAACATTTTCCATGCAATTCAGTGCTTTCTATTTAAACATCTTACCTTGTGCAGCTTCCCAAATCCTGGAGCTGACATGGCATTCCATTTTTTTCACCAACTAGTTTATCTCCTTTCGCTTAGATTTTAGCTTGACAAGATAAGAGGCAATGTACCATGATGGCAGTATTGCCCGTTCTGGTTAGCAAGGACAATCGGCTGAGGAATGCAATGTGTGAATGCACTGGTGCAGATTGCAGTCACAGCAATTCTGTTAACTGCTGTCTAGGCTGGGAAGAACCTATCCCAAATCATGTTTGGAAGATACTTTGCCTTAAACAGTCATCCTAGAACTTGTATGCCATGGCTAATTAAAGGATGCTGTGAGCAAAAAAGACTCACACATGGAAAAAGCTTGCTTCTCTGCTGCCACTGGAGTAGCAGCAGTGAGTCTGTTGCACGTTGGCAGCAGATGGGAGATTTACTCCAGATTAAAAGGTTGCCATAGAATTACCTTTCCTCTGAAGAATTCTTACTTGTGTCTCTGTGTGAACCAGGATTTCTGGATCTTTCTGCTTCCAACATGGAGATAGGCTCACAGCCACAGCTTGGAAAAGTTAATTTCTGGACTACAGCTTCCAGAATGCACCAGCTACAAATAAGCATGGTTGTTCAACTCTTGAGAGCAATCAAAAGTTTGACTTTAGTTTGACTAAAACCCACAGTGAATTCATTGTTCCACTAACATGGAAGCCATGATTCACCACTGCTGTTGGAAAACACCTATCAGAAAGTGTGTTTTCTTCCTTCCTTCCTAATTCAGGAACATGGAATCCAGGTGTGCATGTAAAATGGAACCACAGAAAGTGTAGTTTTGGGCAGACCCAATGAAAACACAGGTGAGGGGGAGGGGGGAGGGAGGACGGAAGAGTTAAGTCTTTGGAAATACTCTCTGCTAATACAATTTGGGATTACTGGCTTTCTGTCTTTGGAGTTGTGGACATAAACCCATTTGCTAGTTCTGTTAGAGAAGAGCAAATGAATGAAGGGTTAAATGGGAAGTCAAGCCTCATATGAATTGCATTGACCTGGTTCAGCTACTGTAGTTGGGACTGGCATTGTATTTAGACTGTGATGTCAGAGCAATAGACTAACTTAAATCCAGTGGTTAATTCTTGCTAGACTAGACTGACTGAATCAATAAGAACTTGATAAGTGAACATTTCTGTAAGTTCCCTGCATTTGTTGGACCTAGTGTGCCATAACAATTGGGTGTAATCCTTTGTATTGGTTGGATGTTGGAGTCTTTAAGCTATGCCTTTACCTATCCTCAACAATGGCAAATGCTACAAAATTGGTATGATTTCCTTCAGGATCGAATCTGGAAAAACATTATGCTGCTGAAACTTTTCACCACTTGAGAAGTTCAGTGAGCGTAATACATATTTTTGGACTGTTTTACCTCAAACTGATTCTTTTCCAGACTGATGAGGACACGGTGACACAGAAAAACACAGAGCGATCGCCATCTGAAGTGCGAGGCCATTAATGCCAAAATGACTGATGTGCACAGCATAAAGTTTAACAAAAAAGAAGATATTTTTCATTCTGTCATTATGCAAGCAGATGCTGAGGGAATTTATTTTGGTTCTAAGAGAAGGATAAGGTGATCCATTATCTCCTTTGTGTGTGTTAAATTTTGGGCGAATGGAATACTGCTGAATAGGTTTGCCTGTCTTTATCTTCTGTGTGATAACAGTGACTGCAGAAGAGCTTCTAGTGGAAATGTAATTCCGCAAAGCTGCGCCTTATAATTATGTGAGAACTAGGTAATCTCACTTATTGTATTTCTGGGAATATGATATTACATTGACATTCAGCATCTGGTATGGCTGTTCTAAAATAATCAGCAAACCTGAAGGCTGTGTAATCCAAATATTGCTAAACAAAAGGGCTTTGTTTTACTTGAATTAAGATAATAAATATGCATTAAGAAAAAAGGAGATGGAAAGTTGACATGAAAAGGAAAAAAGAGAGAAAGATGGATAAATTTAGAAACCTCCAAAGTTAGGGATGCCAGATTGTCCCTTATTATGGAAAGGGAACTTATGGAAATTAAAGAAGGCTTGTCCCTTATAGCACTGACAGATGTCTCTTATTATATGGGATTTCCGCTATTTTCAAATTGGAAAGGTTTTCCTTTTATACAGACAAAATGAGAGCCCTTCATAAAGACAGTAATGTATGCATGTATGCCATATGGATGGGGACAGTACATTAACTCTAGAAAAAAATTTAGCTAAGTTACCAGAAATCAATACTTTCATTTGGTATCAAAGACAAAATTTGTTAATAGCTACTTTGCTCTTTGTCATCCCTGCATGTCATGAATTTTGACTGTCACTTATGGCCATTTTGAAAACCTGGCAACATTACCCAAAGGATATGTGTGTATGTGTAGAATTTGATAACATTTAGAAGTGTGGTAATGGTAGTTAGGTCATCCTTCTCAAGCGTTAATGAGCAACATGTATCGTGAATCTCTGAACAAATTCTTCAGCCAGTATGGAGCATGAGTGCATGGCTGGGAGCTGTTTGTCATAGCAGAAATGGGGCACCTTTGGCCTTCCGTATACTTTGGATTATATCTCCTGTAATCCTATGCTGTTGGCCAAGAGGTAGAGTTGCAAATTTTAGGTAATGATAGCTAGTGGCTTCATTTCACTGAGTCAGTGTGAATCCACTTTGGGTTTAATTTCAAAGTTTTAAAGGGGCTGTTAAATACTGTAGTGAATAATGAGAACAAATTACTTTCCGGGGTTAAAAAAACATATTGATCTGTGGTCCTAGAACTCAGTTTATTGAGTGTGTCAGTCCTAGCACCTTGAATTTTGTCCTGAGCCAAACTAGTGAGTCTAATTCTGTGCTATCAGAATCAAACAGAATGATGTTAAGAGCCTTCATCTGTAAATTTCTTTTGAATTTCAGAGAAATTGATGGAGCAGTTCACACAGCCTCCAGTCTTTATCAGATAACCAATCCATATCCCTCTCTGTGTCTCTGTAGAGATGCCATTCTAAAATCAGGTGATCTTCAACCTCAGGCTGTATTTCTCTAATATTTATTTTTCGCCCAAGGGCAGTTGCGAGCAGAATAGTTTTAGGAAAGTGCTATCTTCTGTGGTACTGCTTCCACTTAAGAAAAAGACACCGCTGTACTTTTGACCCTTGATTTTACAGGAAGGACAAGAAAAGTGGATTCACATAAGAAGCTCCAGATGATCTTGGAGAGGATTATTCCAATTGTATTCCCTCCCTGGTATACAAGGACTCCGCAGTGTTTTGTCTCCTTCAGTGAGACATTTATCCTGTGTTCCTCCATAAAAGCCCTTTCTAAAAAATTCTTTGCCTCCTGCTGATAACTCTGGCAAGGCTGAAAGCCTGTCAGCTGCTGCTTTTAAAGGCCGGGTCTCTTTTGGGTTCAATGCATTTTCATTTTCCCCACTTCTCACTTGCCCTAAAGCAAGCAAAGATAAAAGGAAGTTTCACTGCTTACAGAAAAAGAGATGGAAAGAAAAACATTTCCCAATCATGGCAGGGTTAGGATCTTAGAGTGTTTGTTCTTAAGTGCCATAATAATCTCTACAGCCCAAGTGGTTAGGAGGTAAACTTAGAACTAATGCAGTGCTTTGAAAAGTTACTTTTTTGGACTACAACTCCCAGAATCTCCTACTTGGTATGGGCATGCTGGCTGGGGAATTCTGGGTGTTGTAGTCTCATAGGATAATATTTCCAAGCTGTGCATCAGTGAGTAGACGATTGGGTGATGTTGCAACGGATCAGCAAGGATTTCTGATTCCTTGCTATTTGAAAACAGCAGCAATAAAAGCCCTATAAATTATACAGCTGAAATGAAAGAAAGCTTGGGAGTGGCAAACAGCATTCTGGTACTAGCAGCTTAGTTTGGAGAAGATGCATTTTTTAGAAATTTCCAAAAGTGAATTCCTCAGCTCTGTTTTGTCCCAGTCTGCTCTACCATTCCCACCTCGGTAAATTAAATAGGCAAAAAAAAAAAGGTTTCTTAGAGCAGTGGTTCTGGATCCTCCAGAACTTTTGGACTTCATTTGCCAGAAATCCCAGCCACTGTGGCCAGTGCTCAGGAATTCTGGGGGCTGACGTCCAAAATATCTGGAGCACCAAAGATTGAGAACTACTGTCTTATAGGTCCAAAACAAGATCATGGTTTAGAGGGTCTCAACAAGTTAGGAATGCAAGCCAGTTTTAAAGCAGGGTTTGTTCCTGGCTTACCAATCTTGACTTGCCCAAAGTGAGATGTATAGGGGGTCTGAACTAGCATGCTGCTTGTTCTCATCCAGGTTTGTTAAGTGGATTCACAGTTAACAAAAACACAATGCCAGCGAGCATCAGTAAAAGGAAATGGCATTAGATTTGTTTCAAAAAAGAAATTGGCTTTTCTCTACGCCATAGAAGGCAGTAACAAATGAGTCTGAAACAGAAATTAAATTCTATTACTAGCCTCTTTTCCACAAATTGGCAATAGCTAATTTGTATGATTCAGAAACAATGACACTTGTTCCATCATAGTTGACATAACAGCCAAGATGGCTGGCCAGAAGCCATGGAATGCAGAATTCAAGGCTTCTGCATTGTACAGCTTGCTGCCCAGCCATCTTGGCTCTGGAACAATAATGGTAAAACAAGAAGTGGTATTAAGCCACACTTTTTATGTACAAAGCAGTCAGATGCAAATAGCAATAGCATGTGTATTTCTATACCGCTTATCGGCTAAGTGCTCTCTAAGCAGTTTACAATGTGTTAATTGCCCCCAACAAGCTGGGTACTCATTTTACCGACCTGCGAAAGGATGGAAGGCTGAGTCAACCTGGAGCCCGGTAGGATCGAACTCACAACCTAGTGACTGCAGTACCAGCATTTAACCATTGTGCTACCAGGGCTCCTGTGCCTTTAAAAGAGTGTAGATTACAGAGGGGTGTAGATCATCTCAGTCCTTATTTCATTCCATTGTTCTAAATCCAGATTGCATTTGAATCTTGCCATTGTTTCATACTGGGTCTTAAGATTTTAGCCCCCTCCCCTTGGTGTAGAAACTCATTATGTTTGGTATCAATTTCCTCCTTATTTCTGCATTTTTCATAATGTACATTTTACCCATTTACTAAGTGGATTTGTGTGCATTTCTCAAAGACGGGGATTTTCAGTTGTGCACATTTATTTGCGTATAATTAGAAAAAAAGAAAAGAAATGTATTTGCCAATGATGGGGAAGTGAAAGATAAGCGCATACTTTTGCCAACAATCTCACACACTACGGCTTGGGTAAATTTGTTTAAATATGGGTAGATGTAACCATTTCTTTAGAGAACCGGTGGTTTGAGCATTGGATTATGACCCTGGAGACCAGGTTTCAGTTCCCCTCTCGGCCATGGAAACCCAGGGGTGACCTCGGGTGTGTCGTACACTCTCAGCTGCAGAGAACCCTGTGATAAGTTCACCTTAGGGTTTAAGGCACACAACAACAACAAGCCACTTCTTTAGTTATAAATTGAATAAATAAATAAATAGTTTGCATGACAAGCTATTATTGACCAGACTGTCTGAAAATGATGGGAGTTGTTGTCCAACACAGCTGGAGAGATTTGAGCTATGGAAGTCTGCAGGTTGACTAGGTGCAAAAGAAAATTGTGGTCTTGCACCTTTAATAATTGGATACACCAGCAATTATCTATTTCCTCAAGGCTGTTAAAGGAAGAGTAGGAATCATGCAGTCCTCTGATGGTTGTTGCATTAGAGTTGCCAGTGGCCCTAGCCGGTAGTGTAAGGAATGCTTTAGTTTTAAGCTGAACAACTTGTGGAGGCGCGCATAATTCCCACCCCATCTTTAAAGGCCCAGGAACTTTGTTCTCTTCTACATTTGGTCTCTCTGTTCACCCATGGCTCAGTTTACAGAAGTCAAGGACAGGTGAGAAGTAACACATTTATTCAATGTTTAATGTCACTCACTACTTAAGAACAAGAGAAAAACTGGGGTATAGGAAAGACAAGAAGATAATCTTGATGCAGAGCTATACTTAGTTAGCTGGATGTTTTGCTAAATTTCTCCCCAGAGGCATGACAAGGTAACAAGCAGAGTTTTTCAGGCAGTTTGCTTTCCATTTATTTGGAATTTATTGTCCTGTTATATCTTAGACTTCTTCTCGGTTGATCGTTAACCATCCAACCTTGTTTCTCTATTTCAGGCTAGACTCTGAGTTATGGCAGGCAGGGTTTTACACTCATTTTCAGGAGTGGTGCTTGGTCAGCCAGAAGTGGAGAATTTTAGTCATGAAAACTAGCCCAATGTATCTCAGAGGAGATTGTTTGCCTTTGGACAACAGCAATCTCTTTCTGTGGATCCTGGTTTAGATTAGATTTAGGGCACTTTGCATTCTTTTTCTCCCAGTGCTTGGAAAAGTTGCTTTTGAAGTCTACAATTACTTTTTAATTTTTAAAATTTATTTTAATTACAGCGGTACATAACACTACAATCCTGCAACTATACAACTGCAACTACACAACTACCAGTACTTCACACATAGAATTACGACATAAAGCACAATATAAAATTGATTTCCAACCACCCTAACACAGACTCTAATTCCTGACTAATAAAGAAACTTCTGTTAATCAAATATCTTTTAAAAAAGCCTTCCATTGCTATTTTTATAATTAATTGATTATTAAAACCAATAGTTAATATGTTATTCTTTTTTCTTGCAAAAATTGTATTAACAGATCCCAGCCTTTTGCAAAGTTCACTATTTTTTTTTTTAATTTATCCATCTCAACCAAATTCATCTACTTGATCAACCAATCTTCTGTAGCTGGAATTTCATTCCTCTTCTATTTCTTTGCATCAAATACTCTTTATGCTGTTGTTATGTATTGTAAAATTTGACCATGTTTCTTGTCCAATGAATTCTCCATCAAACCTAACAAATATATTTCTGGCTCTTTCTGGAGATTTAATTTCAATATCTTTCTTCCCATGAGATGTACTTGATTCCAGAATGTTTTGGCCTTATCACAAGCCCACCACATATAGTTAAAAAGTTCCCACATGTTGTTCATACTTCCAACATCCATTTTAGGTATTTTTTTTTTGCATCTTGGCCAATTTTTCTGGTGTCAGATACCATCTATACATGGTCTTATTGAAATTCTCTTCAAGATTGTAACAGTGTAAATTTAATTCTTTCTGACTGCATTTTCCCCCATTCTTCCAGCATTATATTATGCCCCACATTTTGCATTCATTTTTACTGTACAGTCTCTCACCACTTCTTGTTTCTTCTCCAGTTTTACCACAGTTTATACATTTTTCCAGTTTTGTTCATCTACACAAAGTTGCTTCTTAAAGTCAGTCTCCATCAGTTCAAAGTCAAACATTTTTTAATCTGTTTTCTATTTTCCACTCTTTGTCTATATGAAAACCAAATGAAAACTGAACCCTTCCCACATTATCTTTTCATTCGATTTAATTTTGATACTGATTGGGTTCAATTTCCAACAGGTTCTGATAGGTTAACCATTTTTCTTTTGCCATTGTCTTTTTCTTGTAAGAAGTTTCTTAATACTCAGAATGGCATTTTTGGACATAACTTCAGCTTATATCTGTTCTGCACTCCCAGCAAGGCCCTTCTCACATAATGGTATTAAAAGCTGCCTTTGCTTTGCTTTTTTCGTACCATAAATATCCGCGTGAACCAAATCTCAGTTCATGTCAGTCCAGCTACAATAGCCTTTTATTTGCTAGCACAATCCACTCCTTCATCCACACCAAACAACATGCAGCATAATATAATTTAAGATCTGACAATCCCAATCCTCCTCTTTGTTTGGCATCCTGTAAAATTTTACTTTTAATTCTAGGCTTTTTTCCTTGTCAAGCAAACTTTGATGAATTGCACTGACATTGTTTAAATAGAGACTCGTTTGTCAAAATTGGAATTCTCTGAAATAAACACAACATTCTGGGCTAAATGTTCATTTTTATCACTGAGCTTCTACCCAGTAATGATAGATTAAATTTCTCTCATCTTTGTAAATCTCTCTTAATTTCATTCCCTGTTTTGATGTAGTTATTCTTTAACAACAAACAATTCATATCAGTCAATGACATAAAATTCATATTAGTCAAAGTGATGCCCAGATATTTCATTGGGAACTCCAATTTTTGAAAGCCCCCAACCAGCACAGCAAGCTTATTTTTATTTTTAAAGATTTTTATTTGCACTCAAGGAACATTTCTGAAAATTACAGTCTTCTTGATTAAAAAAAATAGCTCTTGAAACATCTCCTTTGGAAAGCAATAAGAAACCCAGCTGTTTATTGGAAATAGAAGGAGCTCTGCTAGATGAGACTCAATCTCTCTGGTTCAGCATCCTATATAACATAGTGGCTTGCAGATATCTATGGGAAGCCCACAAGCAGGAAAGAAGTGCAGTGGCTTTTTCTTCAACAATGCCTGTATTCAGAGCGAATGCTGCCTCTTATCCTGAGGTTGGTATCTAGCCATCAAGACTAGGAATTGATGATAGCTTGGCCTCTGTTTCTGTGGTCCTCCTCTGGCAGGGGAGACTGAAAGACCCCCCTCTGCAAAACCAAGCTGGTTCCTTCTGTCTTTCCTGCTTGTTTCCCCATCTCCCGTAAATCTTCCTTCCAGCTAGATCTTGCAAATTACTGTAGTTTGCTACAGCCCCCTGCCTCACTCAGTTGCTGCTGCTTACCCTACTTAGGTGGATTGCCTTCTGGCTTCTTGAGCATTGCTGGCTCACCTGCCTTTTGCTGGCTTCATGTAGAAGGTTGTCTTATCTTTCCAAGTTTTTATATCAGTGAGTCCCTCCAGCTTCTTACAGTGCATGTGTCTAAGCCTTTATAAAGATGTCCAACTTGATGGACTCCCCTACACTTTTTGGCAGCAAATTCCAGATTATGAAACTCTGCTTTATGTTAAGTACTTACGATCATAAAAAAAGTACTGGTGTCTAACCAGACACCAATGTCTTATGTTCCCCCTTTTGTGTCCATACTTCCTTTTTTGTCTTGAATTTGTGACCATTCCTCTTCCTTGAGTGATCTTAGATTCCAGTGTAATTGGGGAGGTGCTTGTCTATCCACTTTCTTCATATCTTCTAAAATTTGAGAAATCACTGTTGTTTTCTCCTATAGGCACTGTTTCTAGACTATAAAATTCATTACCCCTTGAACGTTTTGGATACATTTTTTCTGCACTTTTCCCAATTCTATCCTATTCTTTTTGAGATAGAGTAACAAAAATACACACAGTATTTCAAAGTGACTGCATCATAGATTTGTGTAGAGGTAGTAGGATACTGACAGTTTTATTTTCATTGCTTTTCCAAATAACTCTTAGCATGGAATGTGCCTTTGTCATGGTTGTTGCACACTGAGTTGATATTCTGAGCTATTCACCATGGTACTATAGGTCTGTTTCCTGGTTATTTAACACCTGTTCAGATTCTCTTAGGGCTTTATCACATGCTGGATTTGTTGCACGACACTGGCTTAGTTCCTTTTTTTTAATCTTTCCTTATCACATGATGTTGTCACTCTGCTGTTGTTGGATTGCATTTCTGTAGTTATTGGCTCATCACTTTTCATTCATGGGAAATACCCATTAATGACATCAATAACACTGCTTTTCCACTGTTGCTTATTCATTCCGCTGCAGCTCCAATACTGCAGCAGTTATGTGGGGTCAGTGTGTGTTGTTCTCCCCCTTTACCCCCAGACTGAGCTCATTGCAGTCTGGACAAAGAGGACAACATGGTGCAGGCGAACAATGTTGCTTTTACTCAGTTCCCCCAAAAGCTTTTTAAAAAACTTTTGGTGTCACTGCACGCTTACACTGCCCTGGTGGTTGCCAGTATGCTGCAATTACACCATTACAACAAAATTTTGGGAAAGCAACCATGACTCTGGGAGAGTAAAATGCCAAAATGGCAGCATGACAGGAAACATGATGCTGAAATGATGGGAGGAAGTCTTGCAGCATGCCAAAATTGCAGAAATGCGTAGCTTCAGTTTAAATATATATAGCACATGAGCTAGGTAGTTTGGACAGGGAAAGCGAGGTGGGGTCAACGGTATGGTGGAGAAGACCGATTGCGGGATTGTGATTCATCAACTGTCAGCATAGCATTATTGCAGAGGTGGTATAATAGTGTTTCTTTCTATACCATTGTGTTTTCACTTCTATAAATAACATGATCGCTACGTGGTGTGGTAAAGCCCTTCCTTTATATGTGGATGCCATCTTCCCTATGCTTACTGAGGAGATATTTTACACTAACTCACTTTCAACCTTATTTGCTGTTGTGTTGTCCTCTCGTCCATAAGAATATAAAAATACTCCAGGCTGGATCTGACCAAAGGCCAGTTTAGCTCAGTGGCCAACCACTAAAGGTCAAGCACGACTTGAGTGGAATCGTACTCTCCCACCCATGTTTCCCTAGCAATTGGCACTGAGAAGTATATTTCCTCTAACCTGGAGAGATTATACAGCTATCTTGATTGGTAGCCATTGACATTCTGTTTGGAGAGATCCTCTTGGAGCTCTTCATAATTAGTTTTATTTAATTGTATTTTAAGATCACTCTATTCTGCATTGGTTAGGCCTCATTTGGGATACTATGTCCAGTTTTGGGCACCTCAATTCAAGAAGGATAGTGACAAGCTGGAACATGTCCAGAGGAGGGCGACCAAAATGGTGAAGAGTGTGGCATCCATGTCCTCTGAGGAATGACTTGGGGAGCTGGGTATGTTTAGTCTGTAGAAGAGAAGGATAAGAGGAGACATGATAGGCATGTTTAAATATTTGAAGGGATGTCATGTCGAGGAGGGAGTGGGCTTGTTTTCTGCTGTTCCAGAGACTAGGACAAGGAGCAATGGATTCAAGCTGCAGGAAAGGAGATTCCACTTGAACCTCAGGAAGAACTTCCTGATTGTCAGAGCCGGCAGTGGAATATGCTGCCTCAATGGAGTGTGGTAGAGTCTCCTTCTTTGGAAATTTTTAAGCAGAGGCGGGATGGCCATCTGTTGGGAAGGATTTGATGTGTGTTCCTGCATGGCAGGGGGTTGGACTCGATGACCCCTGTGGTCTCTTCCAACTCTATGATTCCATCATCTCCGATTCTAGATTATTTTGTTTCTTCTTGTGCTACGTTTCTGACTTATGGTGATCCTAAGGCAAGTATATTGTGGAGTTTCCTTGCAAGATTTGTCCAGGGTGAGTTTGCGTTTGCCTTCCTCTGAGGCTGAGGGAGTGTGATTTATCCAAGGTCATGCTCTGTGTCAAGAGAGGATTTGAACCCTGGTCTCTAGAGTTGTAGTTACTCTCTCAAACCACTACTCTACACTAGCTGTCTTTCAGATGATTTAGGAATGCCAAATAGTTCTGGCCCTGAAGCTGATTGATCCTTGAGCAATTCCATTGGTTGATTCCATTCACTGAAAGAGTTGTCCATTTCTTCCTACCTTCTGATTGAATAACAGGAAGCCCCCACCTTTTGACACCCTGTTATCTGATGACCCACTTTTTTGACACTTCCAAATTAGGACAAGTTCCATTAATTCTATGGGAGTTCTGCTCTTTCATCAGTTCTTCTTGCCTGTAGAGGCTCACTTGGAACCCGCTTGCACATGTGTGCTGTTTGTAGAGCGAGCTGGGAGGAGGCACTAAGTCAACTGAGAAACTTTGCAAGCAACACTCGAATGGTTGGTATCAAGCAAGCCTCCATAAGTCCTTCATGCTCCCTATAGTACAGTACATGGGTTCCACTTTTCAACTAATTCCATTTTCTGACAGTGCTCTGGTCCCTAACCTGCCAGGTAAGTGGAGGAAGCCCATATGTTTGACTAGTGACCAACCTGTCGTCCTGCTGTATGCAATATATTGTAGCTGTTGCTGTTGATACTGTGGTTAGAATAATAATAATATCATCATATATTTGGAAAAGTGATGTGTAAATAATTTTATTCAGCTGTAACAGAAGCGAGTAGTCTTAAAGACCCAAACAGGGTGAGTGCAATAACTTTTCCTCCCCCCATCTGTCATTCTTTTCATGTGGAAAGTGATGTTCTAAGCAACAGAACCCATGAACCACGTGTGCCTCCCTGTACCCTTTTTTGGTCCCCAGCAGCTTTGGGTCTCACATGGGAGAAAAGTGCAATAATACACGCACACACACACACACACACAATTTTTTTTGCCCTCAAATGTCCCCATATACCATCTAGGGGGCATGGGTGTCATATTTGCCACATTTTTTGGCCATCTTGGGTCAACTTAGGCCCAGGTGAGGCCTTTTTTTTTTAAACAGGAAGTGAGTAGGAAGTTACTTCTCCTAGCATTCTGTTGTTTAAAAAAGGCCTCTGCTAGGTCAAAAATGGCCCATAGAAGGCTACAAAAATGTAATAAATGCCCTCGTCCTGGCAGAAATTATTAAAGGGCATTTGGGAGCATTTTCTTTTCTTTTCTTAAATTGCATTGGGGAGTGTGACACTTTGAGGTCTGCTAGCCTTCCACAATTGCTCATCCTTTGTTGTAGAGGGTGATGGAAACTGAGGAGGGGGTCCAGATTCTATTCTTGTGTGTTTAGACCAGCCACGTCTATAATGCCATGAATAGGGTAAGGGATTTTTTGTGTTTTGCTATAATATTGCCGCATTTCAACACTGTTTTCATTCTTATTCATAGATACTGTATTTCTCTCCTCCCCACCCTCTGACATAGCAGCAGGCACTTGGGTTTTAAAATGGAAACCTTTATGCAGAAAATGAAGTCACTTGTTTGGGCTTGTCCCTCTAAATACTATTTCTTATTTTATTATTTTTTTAGTAATGGTATCTAAAATTAACTTCCCTAATCTTGGTGGCTAGATTTCTCCCTTACATAGCTCTGGCAAATTGGAGGAAAAAAATGGTTTCAGTATTAAATATAATCAGTGTTTTCATAGCAGGGTTACCCATGTGACTTCTGCCAAGGAAGGCAAAAGAGCTTAGCTACTATAAAAATAAGATACACATTTCCAATTATATACCATACATAACTCTCTGTTGACTCTTAGGCGAGCTTGTCATTTTTAACTGTGAATATTATGTACAGCAGTTTGTAGAAGTTAGAGAAATTACTTTTTTGGACCTACTGCTCCCAGAATTCTCCAACCAGCATGACCATTAGCTGGGGTAGGTGGGAGATTCTAGGAGGTGTAGTCTGAAGAAATAACTTTTTAAAGCTTTGAATCCATTTATTCTGTTTTACCAAACTTTCAGTTTACCTCCCCAGCTTAGCACCTTCCAAATCTGTTCAGTCACATTGTCTTTTTATCTGTGTCAAAAGGCAAAAGAGGGAACCACAAAGCAGTTTTTAATATTCCAATTGAGGTTCACAGATCTGTCCCCACAGCTAGACATGGGAGGCATTGCTTTATGTGGGCTTTATTAAAGAAAGAATAGCTGCCCAAGGGTTCTTAAAACTTCTCATTTCTGATATGTACGTGCATGGATGAATTTGCCAGCCCACCAGTTTGCACTTTCCCTTTGGTGTTTTCCCGACTGTGTCATCCTGTGCCTTTGTCTTCATCCCACACACTATCTTGACGTCATCTGTTCTCCTTGTTCATCTCTTGTGTTTGCTCTGTGAGATACCCCTTCTCTTCAAAGGCAGGGAGATACTGTAATGCTGGCGTGATTCACAAGAGCTTGTACAGCAGCACTTAAAAATCATGAGGCCCTGCAGAAGTTATTGGGCAACAATTCCCAGCGTTTGTTATTATAGATAATGCATTCTAAGGCTGCTGGGACATCATTTCCTCCCCTAATGTAAAGGCTGGATTCATGTATCTCAGCCATTCAACTACTGGGAGAGGTCATTGGGAGTTTTGGGGCGAGGGGGGGGGCTCAGTGTCATCAGTATGCTGATGACATACAACTCTCTGTCCTTTCCATCTAATTTCAGGGAAGAAGTTTATGTACTAAACCATTGTTTGCCATCAGTAATAGACTGGATGCTGGTGAACAAATTGAAAATTAATCCAGACAAGACAGAGATGCACCTGATCAGTCAGATCAGGGAATAGAGATTCAGCTTGTGCTGGATGGGGTTACACTCTCCCTGAAACCTCAGGTTCACAGCTTGGGTGTGTACCTGGGCTCAGATCTGAGCCTGGATGTTCAGGTTTTGACTGTGGCCAGGAGTGCATTTGCACAGTTAGAAATAGTGCACCAACTCTGCCTGTTCTTTGAGAAATCAGATCTGGCTACAGCGAAACATGCCTTGATTACATCCCGCTTGGACTACTATAACCCAATCTATATGGGAATGCCTTTGGAAACCGTTTGGAGATTTCAGCAGATCCAAAACGCTGTGGCTGGGCTGTTGACTGAGGCTGGCTACAGGGATCATGTGACTCCCTTATTAAACCAGCTGCATTGGTTACCATTGTGTTTGACATTTAGAGCCTAAACAGCTTGGGTCCAGACTATCCAAAAGACTATATCTCCTTATACAAGCCAACATGAGCACTGAGATCTGTAGGGGAGAACCTTCTCTCAGTCGCACCACCTTTGCGGGCCTGGTTAATGAGAGCTCGGAAGAGTCTTCTCTGTGGCTGCTCCCAGACTGTGGAACTCCCTTCCACAGAAAATCTGGTTGGCCTCATCACCACTTTTTTTCCAATAGGTGGAATATAAATAAATAACTAATCAATCTGGTAATTCTGATATAGGGACTGGCAATTCCCTCCCCCTGCCCCATGTCCTAGGAACTGGTGCCATATTTGTGCCCATTGGCTACAAGTGTTCCTTTCTTTCTTGGAAACTTGACAGGGGTGGGGTGCTAGTGGTTCATGGTTTGGCATGGACCATCATTTTAAGTAGCACTGTGTTAGACTACAGTTCCTGTCCATGGAGGATAATGGGAGTTGTGGTCCAATACAGTAGAAGAACACTGGATTGGGTTACCTGGGATTTGCTCTCTTATAAGGGTAGGGGGTTTTCACATTATTTTTCAGCGTTGTGCCATCAAGGTATGGAATTCTTTACAAAGTAAAGCTCCGTACCATAAAGTCCATTCCATTATGTTGAACTGTAAGTAGCCATAAACAGCACCTCCACCACTATCATTTTGCTGTGGTGCAAAATGGTGTGGAAAATTTAACAGAAAAGTTTAATAGTTTTGAATATTGTTTAACACAGAATGGGACCCAGCATGCTGCAGTGCTTTGAGTGTTGGCCTAAGATTCTGGAAGACAAGACTTTGAATCTCCACCTGGCCAGGAAAAGCCATTGGATGACTTTGGACCGGTCACACTCTCTCAGCTTGAGAGAAGCACAGTTGCAATCCCCCCTGAGCAGATCTTGCCTAGAAAACCTCTAGGATAGGATCACCTCAGGTGCCCTAAGTTGGATATGTCTTGAAGGCACATAACAAACTAAGAATGGAGATTTGTCTGCCTATGAATTATTCTTTGTGTTCCTTTTTTTTAACTTAATGTTTTGTTTTCTATATTTTCTTGTAAAATAAAATTTAGAAACCCATTGTTCAACTGTTTACTTTTAACTGTAAAGTTTAAACTGCGCTTTACTGTCAGCAAAGTGCAGACTTCTAGATGTTGTTGGATTGCATCTCCAAGCATTTGTCGCCATTGATTATGCTGGTTAGGGCCAAAGGAAGTTGCAATCCACCTATATCTGGAGGGCCACAGTTTGTCCACTTTTGCTGTAAACTATTAAACTTTAAAAAATATTTTCAATCACAACAAAGTGCAAAGCGGTCCTCCTGCAGAGGTCTTATACACCATAGTGTCTATTGTTGTTGTTAGTTGCCATCAAAGCAGCTCTGACTTATAGTGCCGCTATGAATGAGAAATCTCTCATCAGCAGACCTGCTCAGGTCCAACCAACTCCAGATTGTGGCTTCTTTGATTAAATGAATTCACCTATAGGGCAATCTCCTGCTTTTCCTATTGCCTCTCACTTTACCAAACATTATTGACTTTTCTAATGAATCATGTCCTCTCACAAGATATTCAAAGTATGACTGTCCAGTTTGGCTTCCAGGGACAGTTCAGGCTTGATTTACCCTAGGACTCATTCATTTGTCTTTTTGGCAGTCCATGGTATTTGTAGAAATCTCCCCAGCACCACATTTCAAATGACTGGTTCTCTTCCTATCAGCTTTCCTCACTATGCAGCTTTCACAACCATACATAGAAATTGGAAATACAGTGGCCTGGACAATCTTAACTTCAGTAATCAATATCTTTACACTTGAGGATCTTGTCTAGTTCGTTCTTAGCTGCCTTTCTAACTACTAGTCTTCTTCTGATTTCCGTTTCCATTTTGATTTATTATTGAGCCAAAATATAGAAAGTCTTTGACTATTTCAGTTATCTTCATCATGTTCTTTAAAACTGTGTAAATCATCTGTGGTTATCATATTTGTTTTTTTAATGTTCAACTGTAACCCTGCTTTTGCATTTTCTTGACTATCCTCAATAGTTTTTCCAAGTCTCCACTATTTTCTGCATGTCTGCGTTGCCATAATGTAATATTTTTGTACTTCTTTCTCATTAAGTTACAATGACAGTACCCCTCTAGTCAGTATAAGACAACATTAATACCAGTATGCCCAGAATTTGGAAATGTGCCTCAGAATCCCCCAGGTAGTGTGGCTGATTATGGGAGCTGTCATCTCAAAAGTCACTTTTTATAATCTCTTGGCATACTGGTAGTAAAAAAAACCACTCTCCTAACCTCTGAGAAATGCCACAGTGTAGACTCCTTGCTCAGGTAGGGCTGAGGAAAATACATTTGAACTGTAATGCCCAGCATTTACCATCATGGGTTATGTTGGCTAGGGTAGCTTGCTGCAGGCTAGCCACATTGGAGCATCTCATGAGTCCTGTTGCTGCCATAGAACCTGTAAAAGTATTTGTGCTGATGTCACACTGATGGGGAAGCATCATGGGGAAGAGGAGATGGATATGCTATGCAAGTTAGATATGATGGTTGGTCCCTCCTCAGGCATCTCTGGGCAGACCATGTGAATGTTTAGAACTGAGGGGCTATCTCAGAAATACACTGTAAGCAGTAGAATACTTCTGCTTCCATGCCTGCATGACCTTGTGAAGAAGAAGAAGGAAGAAAAAGAGAAACACTGAAAGAAAGTGAGATGGGTTCTGGAGAAATCCCTGGTGCTTTCTTGCATTGCAAGCAGCCGCTTTTATTGAAACAGCTTTGTTGGGTAGCTTGTGTTCCCAAGGTCACTTTGCACATAGTGTTTTCAATAAACCAGCAATTGAAACACAAGGAGGCCAAAATCTCATAAGAAAAGCCTCTGGAAGTCTCTAGTGTGCGTATCATTAAAGGAGGAAGAAGAAATTGGAATGGGGGACAGCAGGGGTGGGTGGAGGGAAGGAAGGAAACTATTTTCTTCCTACTGAAATATTCTTCTGGGCTCCAAAGACATTAGGCTTGCTAGTGAGCCAGCAAATGGTGCAGTGAGAACAGTCTGAAGTTGATTTTAGACCCTCCCTACAGTTCCGATGCTGCTGGGCTTAAGATTCCATAACAGAATAAGAGAGGAAAAGAAGAAGGATGTTGCAATGAGAAAATTAACAGCCCAAACTTTATTGACTAGGAAACCTTTGGCGAGCTCTGCTAATAATGAACCTTACTATTCAACTAGGGCATGTGTGTGTGTTTTGCAGGGTAGGGGTGTATAATGATGGTGGCAAATGCAACCCTTCAGATGTTGTTAGCCTGCATATCCCAGCATTCCTCACCATGGACGAGGCTGAATAGGGCTGCTAGAATTTATAGTCTACCAACATCTTGAAGCCTTGACATTGCCTACCCTGGTGGATAGCAAGGATGGGGGGATCATAGATCTGCACTTAGCCCCCAGGCAGCAGTCTGAACTCTAGATGTATAAGTCAGCTAGTCCAGTGGATCTCAACCCTCCCCCTTCCAGATATTTTAGATTTTGGCTCCCAGATTCTGTGACTTTTCATCATGATGTCTGGGACTTCTAAGAGTTGATGCTGAAACATCTGGAAGATAAAAGCTGAGAACTGCTGAGACTAGATCTGCACATATCTGGTTTTCCTTGCTATGATGAAATGTATATCTATTAAAATTATAGGAATTTTTTTTTCATATGTGTGTGTGTGTGTATAATTATTGTGTGCCTTCAAGTAGTTTCCACCTTATGGTGACTTCAGGCAATCTTATTGTGGGGTTTCCTGGCAAGATTTGTTCAGAGGGGTTTTGCCTTGCCTTCCTCTGAGGCTGAGAGAGTGTCACTTGCCCAAGATCACCCAGTGGGATTCCATGACTGAGCTGGGATTCCGTCTTCTGGCTGGGAGGGTTGGGGTTATAATTACATTTGGAAGACACCGGGTTGGAGAAAGATTGCTTATATACATTGCTTGTTCTGTCTTCCATGCATTCCATGTATCTAGTCTGTAACAAACAAATCTAGCCTCATTGTGGCTTCTCTCATGCTCCTCATGTTCAGTCTACTCTTGGAGAGTGGGCTCTTTTGCTCCCTTCAGCAAATTGCTGCAATTTACCCTTCACTGATAATCCTCAGGGTCTCTTCATTTACTGGTAATTAAAAATTAAAATCCTGCAACCAGGGAATTCTGCTGATTTCTCAGTGAGCAGAATAAATCAGGGGGCTTTAGTTAGTTTTGTGCTAATTTTGCATATTTGCATATGTGACTTAATTTATAAAGCGCAAACTCTATTTGGCATCAGCAATCAGTGGTAAGAGCTTTTTCAGCCTGGTGTGTTGCTCAGGCTACCTTGTTGATTTCACAGAATATAGAAAAACAGTGAATTGTGGAAGGAGAGACAGGAATGAGACTTGTGGAATGGAGTTAGTGTGATTGCGTTGATTCAGTGGATTTTGCTGGTTACCATCTTCAGAATAAGCTAAAATGTTATACCGTAGTTCCAAGAAGTAAGCGCATAGACAAAATTCCTTTTAGTTCTTGGCTCCAAAGATGAACATTGAGGCTGTGGAGACGAAGTTGAAAGTGATTTTGGATGGAGTCGAAGTTAAGAGTTGGAGTCAGTAGAAGTCTACTGTCTTCAACTCTGGTTTCAAAATAAAAACTTATAATATTAAATGCCTAGTTTGTAGTGAATGTACTTTCACAGGAATTTAGGAAAGTTTTCTTGTTCAGAAATTTTAATCAAATAAATTTTGTTCTATCAGTCTAAATAGCCTCATGATTCATGTGGTAGTGGTTAAATGCCTTGTGCTGTAAACTCGGGAAGGCTGAACAAATCATGCCAAGAAAACCCGGTGGTAGGTTTGCTTTAGGGTCACTGTAAGTTGGAAATAATTTGAATGCACACAGCAACAACAAAAAAACATTTTACTGTAGTAAATCTGTTATCGCTAATCCACAGCCCCAATAGAAATTATGTCTGATCTGAGCATCGTGTAGGGCAACCTCATCCTAACCTGGTGCCCACCTGATGTGTTGAACCACATTTCCCATCATACACAACCAGCATAGCCATTGGCAGGGTTGGCGGGGAATGATGACAATTGTAGCTCACCACAGTTGGAAGGCACTGGATTGGAGAAACCTGGTGTGGAGCTTTTGCTGGTATGACTCCCAGGTTCCAGGATGCTCTTTGCACTAAGAGGAAGTGCCAAGCTGCCACTACTTGGGACGTGACACAAAATATTTTTATCCTGGAAAACATTCAGTTGTTGAGATGTGTGAGATAATGATTTTGTTTTCTGTCTGATTTTGTTTTTGTTATGAACCTTGTGTTGTTACCGTGATCTGTTTTTGATGTGATGTTTGGGTTCCTCCTGTTCTTCTTGGAGAGCTGCCGTGAGCTGTAGAGAGGAAATGGAGATTTGTTTTAATGATTTCCTGTGGACCTTATATCAGTTTTATGGCAATTCAGGCTATTTATAAGTCATTCCAATATTACCTAAATGACAAATAGTAGATTCTGCTAACATACTGCAGCAGCAGCAGTAACAACTACAACAACATGGGACTTAAAGTTTGTACCAAAGCCAAAATAAGATTAAAATAAGGGCTTGCAATTAATGTTCTCTGCACTGTGTCCCTTTTGTCATATTTCAAAGGTCCGGACTGCTTTAAGGACCAGCTGTTAGAAAGCCCCTCAAACAGATGCTGCATGCAGATCAGTTAATTACTTAGTATAACATTTAATCATCCTCAGCCAGCCATTGTTGAAAATGTCAAAAGTGGTCTGAATGCGACCAGAGAGGTTAAAAGGTGATTGTGAAGTGTGGCTTCCCAAATTGCCTTTTATTTTTAAACCAACACTTGGAAACTTCTCAATAAACAGACCTCCGGAGTTGTATTCCAAGTCATTCAGCAGAGATTTGAAGCGTTTGTATCTAATTGAATCCTGTGGTGGCAATTTAGAGATAGTTGGCCAAACTGGATTCCCACTGAAAGTGCTGGAACACGAGCATGCCATAGTAACCATCTGAACAGTGGAATATTCTACATGTGCTCTCTCTCTCTCTTTCTTTCTTTTCTTTATTTTTATTTTTTATTTTTTTGGTAATGCACCCTCAAGTTGGCTCAGATTTATGGTGATCCTATCATAGGGCTTTCCTGGTAAGCTTTATTGCCGTTGCCTTCCTTTTAGGCTGATAGACTGTGGCTTGTCCAGTTCCCACAGCTGAATGGGACATTTCAAACCTGGTCTGCCAGAGTCCTAGGCCATTTCCACATTAGACTTTTATAGCGCTATGGTTCCACTTGAAACATCCTATGGAATCCTGGTGTTTGCAGTTTCGGGAGGGGCTGAAACTGCAAACCCCAGGACTCCATAGGATGTTTCAAGTGGAATCATAGTGCTATAAAAGTCTAGTGCGGAGATGGCTCAAGTCCAGCACTCAAACAACTGTGCTACACTGGCTTTGTTCAGAAGTAAGTCTACTGTGTTTAGTGGAACTTATTCGCAGCAAAATGTACATTGAATTGCAGCATTGCAGTGCAAATCTGTATATGTTTACTGCGAAAGTATGCCCCCATTGTGTTTTATCAGTTTTATTCCAATTGTTCTTGCTGTTGCTGATGTTATTGTTGTGTGGCTTCATGTCATTTCCAACTTATGGTGACCCTAAAGTTTTCTTGGCAAGATTTCTCCAGAGCAGATTTGCCTTTGCTTTACTCTTAAGTTGGAAGAGTATGACTTGCCCAGGGTCACCAAGCAGGTTTCCATGGCCAAGCAGGGATTTCAACCCTGGTTTCTGGAGTTGTCCGCTACACCACTCTGGCTCACTTAGCCTATATCCCTGCTGAATTTTATAGACCTTAAACACACCTAGCTTTAGCTTTTTCTGAATATTGCATTATACATGATTGATAAAGCCATTTGCAAACATCCTGTAAGCTTAAGATGATGCATGTGCAACATATCTGTGAAAGGGAAAAGGCTGATTATTGCTAGAGGATAATTTAAGGAGGTGGTTATAAATGTGGACTTTGGAACCTCATCAAAACTTCAAAAATCAGTTTTAGTCAACATCGCTTAAGGCTTCTGCTACTCCTACTGGTTCTGATGATGTAAGGAATATTGACATTTACCAGCAATTCTTAAGACTGTAGGAGAGCCAGGGGGCAATGACAGAAATGCTCATGTAATGAGAGCCTATGGCCCTATGCATCTATAATATGGCAGTCAACAGCCATTGCTGGTAATGATAGAAAGGTGGATGACATTTGGAGAAGGCGTTTGGTTGCTCTTGAGATTTATTGATACATGTTAGCATCATCTGACATTTTCTTCTTGGCCTCTTGAACTCTTAAGAATTACCAATAAAATGTCAACACGCACCCAGTGTTCAGCATTTACCACAACAATTATAATTATTAGGCACATAAGTTATGGAGAAAGAACTGAGGATGTATGTATGTGTATGTGTGTGAGAGAGTGAGTATGCTGCCTGAAGCTGCCAATACACTTATCTACTAGACTACAATTTTTTTATTTTGTATTTTTAAAATATGGACATTTTAGTGCTTATGGTAACATGCTATGGAAGAAGAAAAATGTGGACAGTCGTAAGATCCATGTATGAAGGTGTGCTTTCTTAATTTCTATAAGACCATCCTGAAACTATTAAAAGCATAGAAAAAGTCAACATTAAAATCTATTTATTTATCAAATTTATATCTTGCCTTTCTCCCCAGGTGGGTTTCAAGGTGGCTTACAATAGTTTTAAAAACGTTAAGCTAAAATATTGATTTACACAGGTTGAAGAATTATTAACAATATTAATGTTAAAACAATTTAAAACATACACCTTAAAATGATAAAAATAAGATTAATACAGTTTGACACAATATAGTTCTCCTTTAAAAGCCCTTTCTTTAAAAACCCTCAGTGCAAAAAGCTGTAGGAATAAAATCAGTTTTTCCCTGTCATTGAAAGGAGGGAACAAGAAGGAAGTTATTCCAGCCTTACTAGGGCAAAAGTTCCAGAGCGTAGGGGCAGCTACTTAGAAGGTCCTACCTTGTGTCCCCTTTTGTACCTGTAAAGGTCATGAGGCTGAAAAGTTTCTCCCAGGGTTTTCAGTGCTAGGGAGGCTCATATTGGGAGATTTGGTCTATCAGATAGCCTGGACCTAAGCTCTATAGGTCATAACCGAGAGCCAGTGTGGTGTAATGGTTTGAGTGTTGGTCTACCACCCTAGAGGCCAGGATTCAATTTCCCACTTGGCCATGGAAGTCCACTAGGTGACTTTAGGCATGTCACACACTTCTAGCCCCAGTAAACTCTGTGATTTGCCTTAGGGTCACTGTAAGAAATGACTTGAAGGCACACAGCAAGGTAATAACCAGCACTTTGAGTTGTCCCAGGAAACAGATAGCAACTGGTGGAGCTGCTGGAGTGGAAGAGTTGTATCCCTATAACCACAAAATACTATTTGCGTAATGAAGACATTTTCATGCGGAGCAGCTATTTTCAGCCACTGTCATATGTTGAACGTGATCCCTTGTCCCACTCTTACCTTTCATAAAAAACGTATTTACATAAATATATAGGATTGGCAAGTAGGCGGGCAGGTACTTAGGCAACTTTCAAACTGAACAGCAAAGCTTTGGCAGACTGGAGGTCGAAAAGTCCAGGACTCCTTTTTTCCAAGCAGCTGAAAGCACAGAACAACAGCAACATGTCTAATCTGGTGCCTTTCAGCTGTGATGAACAACAGCTCCCATCACCCAGTCAACATACTGCAGTAGTCCACTCATCTGTGCGGTATTAGGTTGGGCAAAGCTGTTCCAAAAGTGAGGCAACATTTTTAAAGGATTTTTTTTTTTGCAAAAAATATATGCATGGGAGGTAGCAAACGTTTTCGCTTCCTACCACATCACAGACTTTTTTTAAGTCTTTTTTTTTAAGTTTTAAGTCCACTTGATTATAGAAACAAAGATATTGCTTTTTTCCGGCCTTGGATGATGAAAGGTGATGGCATTTCCCCCGAGCCAGAAATGCTCGTTGGTTGTTTTGACACCTGCATCCTATCTTAATTACATGTCTTTTTAGTGTCAGCTTGCTTATAATTTTTTTTTTTTAATGATTGATATTCTCTGGTGCATGGCAGGAAATATATCTATTCTGAACATCTCTCATTATGAGTATGGCGCTTTGGTTGAAGTTGCTTGTTTGTCAGAGCCAGCTGGCCTGATGTCTGTTGCAGTTCCTTTGCCTGGGAAAAATCTCCAAAGCAGCAGTTGTACCTTTGAAGTGGATCATAAAGAGAAGAGTTTGCATACATGTTTTAGAAATGTTACACTGCTAGGATTTTGGCTTAGCGTAAAGCCTAAATCAAATAGTTTCAGGTTATCTTATATTTTTGAATATAGATAGAATGGTTGCCACATCCCCAAAGTCTGGAAAGAGTGGTTGTGTAACTTTTCTAACAAATTTCAGATTATGATGTTTAATGGTCTCTTTCCCATGAAGGAGGAGAAATGTGTTCAATTTGCATTTTGATGTGAATTTGCCTTATTTAGGATCTGATACACAAAAAACCCTCCAAATTTTGTGACGTGTTTCCCCTTTCGGAAAATGCAGAGAGCGTTATACAAAAAAGAATGTTGCCGAAAACAATATACAAAAATGCCTTATATTATAGAGGTTCCACAGACATGTATGTTACAGAAAAAAGACCATGAACATGAGGATAAATACGCGCAATTATTTTGTGTGTTAGAACTTTTTTTTAAAAAATCAAATGCGTGAAGTAATGGAACCAATTGAAATTTGGTTCAGAAAAATCAGAAACTGAGAGAAAGCAACACTGACGCATTAATTTGTCCCTACACTTCCATTTGTGTATGGAATGTGGAACACACATCCATGCATTAGTTTCTTATTTATTTATTTATTTATTTATTTATTTATTTATTTATTTATTTATTTATTTATTTGGAGCGTTTATATCCTGTCCTTTAGACAAAAAGGCTGCTAGAGCATCTTATACATTGTTAATTTAACAGTTTCCTGCTCTCAGGTTTACAGTCTAAAAAGAGGTGACACACTAGCAAAAGGGAATAAGGGCACTGGAGGAGAGGATTAAGTCCAGAAGATACTGCATACTCTTTTCTCCCTCCGAGGTCAGAGTAATCTCAGCTGGGATGGAAGGAGGGCCTTACATGAGCCGCTAGGCCCAGACAGGATGGAGCTCTGCCTACTTGCTCGCCTTCCCCTCAGAGGTCAGAACAATGGCAGCCGGGATGAAGGTCTTTGATCGGCTACTGGGGCCTAGGCACAATGGAGCTGTATATCCGTGTATATATATGCATGTGCGCGTAAGTGAGGGGGGAGAGAGCGAGTGAGATAAATGTACATTTGGAGTGACAAAACAGAAAGGATTATCTGTTGAAATGTAAAATTTGGGGTAGGAAGAATGTGGGGAAGGGTTGACACAGATAACAAAGGATAAATTTGAACTATTGCAGTTACCTGTACGGTGATCCTGCCTTTCCCACAACCTCCATTTAGACAATTTCCAGCTCACGCAAAGCATCACATCCCTATACCTAAAATGGCAGCAATGTGTGTGTGGATGCACTGAAGCATCCGTGCACACATCACTGCCATTGGATATAGTGGGACACGAGCATTCACAAATTCTGGTATTCACAGGAATTCCTGGAATGGAACCATTGCATATACGGAGGGTGCACTGTACTTAATTGTAATTTCTACTGGGAATAAGAGCAAGGGTTAAACCAAAGGCTGCATGGGAAGAGATGAGTCTGGGAGAGAGGTCTAAAGAAACATGGTGGTTGGACATTGTAGGTCCAGGTTGAAGAGCTAAATGATTTTGGTGTTAGAGTTCTGTCTGAGAATGGTAGGTGTTTCAATCCTTGCGGAAGATTGCATTAATAGGAGAAAAAACAACAACTAAAGCATGGCAAAGCCTTTCAGAATCAAGAACAGGTGTGTGTGTGCCTTCAAGTCATTTGTGTCTCTGTGTGTGTACCTTTAAGTTGCCTGGCAATTTAGGGCAACTTCATGAATTTCATAGGGTTTTCTTAGGCAAGGAATACTCAAGAGTTGTTTTTGCCAGTTCCTTCCTCTGAAATATAGCCTACAGCACCTAGTATTCATTGGCGGCTTCCTATTCAAGTACTAACTAGGGCTCGACCCTGCTTAGTTCCAAGACCAGATGGGATCTAATGCCTTTAGGTTATTTTGAGTCTAGCATAGGCATATATGATTCAGGTAAGAAAAATGTAAATGTTCAATTCAAAGGACAGTCTATATAATATCTTTTCTTTTCTAGGAAAATAAGTTTGTTAGGAAGGGACAATGACTTGTGAAGCTGGTCTGCTGCTCAGATACAAGATAAGAAGACATGAATATCCTGGGTTGGAGGATACCCAAAATAAACAATATTCATTCCTGGCACCAAGGAGAAATCAGATAGCAAAGTTGAGTGCACACCAATAAATCATTTGTCAACACAAGCTGAGTCCTGAATCTCTGTTTCAAAATTTCAAAATGCTGATGGAAGCAAATGGTCTGTGTCTACCTTTTTTTTTTTTAAAAAAAGTATAAAGTCTGATTTGCAATTCATTCATATTTCTATGTTAAGTTGATGTAAGACACTGATGGGTGTTCCTGGGAATTGATTGCATTGATCATCAGGGCCGGAAGATGTGCTTCTGAATTCCTAGGAATCAGCACTTAACTTGTACAAAATATTTCAAATTATATACCGTACTGAAAGTAAGCAAAATAGCCGAAGGCTGTTGCATGTAGACTTCCTCTGTGGAAAACCATGGCAGAAATCCACTGTAATGCTGGTGGAGTGAAAATACCTGCTGGTGTACTTATGTGGGTTAGAAGGAGGTTTCAGTCTGGTTGCCTTCCTTGTTCTAGTCCTGGGTTGATTTTGGCCCTGTATTTTGGCAGCCTACCTTTCTACATGTTCAGGGAACCACACATCTGCAGAGTTCTGGCCCCTAGCAGAGAAATATGGTGGAAAACTCTAGGAGGTATGGGACTCTTTATTCCTTTCCTGTCAACCTCTTTGCTGCATAGTCATTATTTTTTAATTTTTGCAAGCTCTTCCTTCGCAGATTTGAGACTATTGTGAGACTGGGTAAGGTGCTCCTGCAGCCTGTATATATCAGGGAAGAGAAAAGTGACTGTCCCTTGGATTGTCTCTGACCCTGTCATCATCATCACCATCATGATCATCACCATCATGTTTATTTATACCCTGTCCTTCCCCCAAATTTGGGACTTAAGGCAGCTTACAGTTGAAAACAAGTAGCATATAGCCAGCCTTGGACTACAATCCTAGAGACCAGAGTTTGATTCTCTGCTCGGCCAGGCAAACCCGCTGGGTGACATCACACACTCTCAGCCTCAGAAAACCCCATAATAGATTTGCTTTAGGGTTGCCATAAGTCAGAAACTACTTGAAGGGACACAACAACAATATAGTTAAAAACATATGAAGGCACAATTTTAAAATGGAAGTAAACAGAAATGACTTTGAAGGCACAAACAAGAACTATTTTTGTCCCTTCTGGGTTATTTCTGAACCCCTTACTGTGATCCTGTCTCCAAAGGTGAAGGGATCATTTGCTGCTTATGGTAGCTTCCAGGAATGATAGTTTTGCACAGCTCCCATCCTACTTCCTGTATCAAACCTGGAAGTGGACTTCTCGTCCCTTTAGTTTCAATTTTTAGTATATTTGAAGCATCTTCAGGGCAAAGGCAGACAGCAGTGGATGCAGGAGGTGAAAAATGGTTTCCTCCATCTGCTGAAATTGTCTTGCTATGTACAGGTTTCCTCTTTCCACTGGGATAGAGGATGCCTGTGCTACTTTACACCTGAGCTGGAATCTTTAAAGGAGGTAGTGATAAGCAGTTTTGCTCTCTTGTGCTTCTGGCATCCCATCATAGGAGAAGAATGATGCTGAGAAGAACTTCAAGGAAGTCAGAGATATGCTTTGACCTTAGGACAGCTTTTAAAAAATCTTAAATCCTTTAGAGCAACCTTTCCACCTAGGGAGATTTCTTTAAAAAAATAAATAAAATAAAAATCCTCCTACCTTTTAAAAGTGCCACACAGTCTGAACTGAGAATAATCTTCTTTTGGTTACTCTGTTCCCAATACTTCTTAGTCAGCAAATCATGCTCTATTTGAAATGGTGAGAGCAATTCCTTCTGATAGTATGAAACTAAATGCAGACAAGGCAAAGGTGGGAAGTGGATTTATGGGTTGGAAATTAATCATCATGACTTTGTGCTAGAGCTATTGAAATTACTTAGTGGCATGGAGGATGGAATAATGATTGAGTGTTCAGCGTACTTGACTATGCACCTGAAGATAAACACTGGATTCAAGCAGGATGGGTGCTGTTTAGTCTACACAGATATATATAAAGAGGGAATTGATCTATTATGAAGATTCTTGCCTTCTTCTTCTTCTTCTTCTTCTTCTTCTTCTTCTTCTTCTTCTTCTTCTTCTTGTTGCAATCTTAACTTCATTTTGTCAAAATCAACAGAACTAAATAGATAATCCTGTACATGAAAAGTAGGAAGCTACCTTATAATAAGTCACACTATTGTCAGTCCTTCATTTTGAGCCTTATTTGGAGATTCCTGGTGTTGCATTTTGATTTTCACTGAAGTACTAACCAGGCATGACTCTGCTTATTTTTTGAAATCAGGCAGGATTGGGTGTATTCAGGCTGATAGGATCTTAAGAATTTAATGTTGGTATGAATTCAGTAGGACTCACTCGTACATAGGATTGCAGCTTTAATTTAAAGTGTGCAGTGAGGCTTACTCCCAAGGAAGTTGAGAGTCAACAAAGCCTCTGTCAGTGAAGCTCCTTTTTAGAAAGGTGACCACCCAGTTTCCCCTTTCCTCCTTGTCCTCTGCCTAGCTGAAATTTTTTTTAGCAGCATCAGCGTTAGGAGGAGGGAGAAGAAAGGCTGAAGAAACCACTTTCAGTGTCAGATTGCCCCAGCATGTGTGCAGTAAAAATGCAATAAAGTTTGAGCTGAGAAAGAATGGGATTCTGGTCCAACTAGTCCTACTCTAGCTACGTGTGCATGTTTACATCAGGCAAGATAAATAGCAGCTAATTCCAGAATCATTTACTGAGCATACATGACAAGCAAAACAGAGCGAAAAGAGCAGAGCAGATAAGTCTACCTCATCAGCTACTGTCATGTACTAGATAACCCACACTCCACAAACAGCACCACAAATGGCACTCTGAGGTAGACAGTAGTTTTATTTGTAGAAATGCAAATGACACAGCACATTTCTTCCGAAGTTGCTGAGACTAAGGCATACATGGAGTTTATACCTTTTATAGGTACAATTCTAAAATTTAGGCATGCAAAGCTATCATTGGAAAGGGTAATAAATCTAGCATACACCACTGTTCAGACAGTACCTAGATGTGCATTCCTTTCCCGCTTTTCACCAACCTTGACCCAAGCAGATATTTCTTGTCTTTTACCTCCCGAAAAAATACCAGCCTCTCCACTTTCATTTTCACCTGGCTCTGATTTCCCCCCCACCAGATACTTTGTAGCAATAGGTAATAAAGCTATTAGCTATTGATAGTTTGTAACAATCCAGGCAGGCTTAGAACAGATACATTGTTTTAATCATCGGTTAACACTGGATACTTTGTAGCATTACAGCTAGGCTTTATGGAGTTCTACAGTAGCTATTTCTACCTTGGTTAAGATAAACTATTTGAATGAACATCCAGCAGACCAATATATAGCAGGGGCTATGCATTCTGACAGCCACCCTGAACCTATTCAAGAGCATAGATCTATACGTTGGTCACCCAAATGGAAACTTTAGGAAAAATGGAGGCTAGTGAAATAAAAAGTCAACTCTGGGTACATTTGGAAAGATGCCTACAGGTCAATTTTGGCAAGCTCAAATGTTTTTGTTCACTTATGCAAACTTTGGCCATTTCCGCACTAGCCTGTTATAGCGCTGTGATTCCACTTTCAACATCCTATGGAATCCTGGGGTTTGCAGTTTCGGGAGGGGCCGGATGGCCCCTCCCGAAACCGCAAACCCCAGGACTCCATGAGAAAGTGGAATCATAGTGCTATAACAGGCTAGTGCGGAAATGGCCTTTATCTGCTCTGGTTGTTTCATTTCACATGTGAATTTTGTTTAAAAGAATTGCTAGTATCTGTTGAGCTGCTCTTTTTTATGTCAGAACCTAAACCTTTTCTTTATGTTATTTCCGCCTTTGGTGCCAAATTTTATGTTAAAGATGAAATGCCCAGGAACACATCTACTTTTTTTTTTTTTTTAAAGGAGGCATATGGGAACTGGTGAGCCTCCCATGAGCCACATGTTTAAGAATGCTGGCAGACAACCTCAAAAGTTTCTGTGGGATTTGCTTATTCTACTCATCTGTTCTCAGCAAGTGTTATTTCTACAATGATGAGACTGGACATTGTGACAACTATGTGGATGTTCATATCAGGCCTTATGTAGACCTGGTATCTGCAACCATTGTTCCTGATATTTTACCTTTAAGGGCACTCTCCTTATCCAGATTCATCTCCTGGATTCTGAGTAAATGTAAAGCTGTGTGTGAAGTTGCATCACATTGGCAGATCGTTGGTTCACCTAGTTCAATACTGGCTATACCATGTGTACGTGGGTGGTGCCATTTCCACTGTTTAGAACTAGAGCTTGCATAGTCTCCCTGGCTATTGACCATGTTGGCTGGAACTGATGAAAGACATAGGCCATTTCTGCAGTACACTGTTATAGTGCTATTATTCCACTTTCCACATCCTGTGGAATTCTGGGGTTTGTAGTTTCCTGAGGCCAAAGAGCACTTTGGCTGAGAATTCTGAATGCCGTTCCCTAAACTGTAAACCCCAGGATTCCATAGGATGTTGAAAGTGGAATAATAGCACTATAACAGTGTACTGCAAAAACAGCTATAGTCTCAGGTATCTCAAGGACACCAGGTTACCCAAAAGCTGATTTGCACTGACTTTCACTGGCCCTTCAGGATTTCAGACCTTTCCCAGTCTTACCTGGAGATACTTGGGTTTGAAGTTTGGACTTGTTCCATGTAAACTTGTGCTTTACCAATTATTTCTGGAACCAATACTTTAGGAATCGTTCCTTTAAAAAAAAAAATGCTGAATCTTGAATGCCTATTTTGTTGCCTGCTTCATTCCCTTCAGTTCTCCCCTGAAGTTACCAAGGCACATGTTCATATTGGTAAAACACTGCACTAAATGAAATTTATTTTGGTTTAAAAGAAGTGTTAAGGGCACACAACAAGAAGCCATCCATTCAGACGATGCTTTCTCTGAGCTCCAACAGAAGATCTCTCTCCCTGCCCCACCTGTTTAATGGTTCATAGACATTTATTACCCATCCTGCTGTACTATTTTTGTGACCTCTTGGCGGGATGGGGCGTGGAATATAAAGGGAAAAAATGGTGTGTTGTGTATGAGAGAGCTTGTTGGTCCCATAGAGATAAGCATTTTTTTTGGATGGAATACCATTTTTGTTATGTGTGTAAAGAAATAGTGTAGCACCTTCGGGACTAACTAGACAAAGAAGTTTGTAGCATAAGCTTTCGATCTGCAAAAGCTTTTGCTACAAACTTCTTTCTCTCATGTAGTCTCCAAGGTGCTACAGTATCCGTTGGCATACTGATCCAGAGAAACATGGCTGTGTCTTTGAATTTTGCCATTTTTGTTATGGTATGCTTTATTGTTTGTTTTAAAATTCATATAATTCATATAGTCCTAATTTATATTGAAATGACTTGTATAGATTTGGCTTGTGTTCTCGCCTTTCAGCATAAACAGTAATATTGACTTGAATATTGTGTCACTGGGAAAGGTTGCACGATGTAGCTGAATAACAGATATGCTTATAAACAAAATATGCTTACTTGCATGATTCCAGATAGGGTTGCACTGTGACCCTAGGAGATGAACAGGTTGCCTTACGTTAAATTTACCAGACTTGGAAATGACACATGGTTTAGCCTTGCAGAAAAGGCAACTTGGAATGTTGTTTGTGTATGGAGAAATTCTTGGGCAAACTGCAGACATGAACGAACAGGCACTAATGATCTGTGGACTGTTTTCCAGCTGTTTCTCAGGAAACACATGCAGCATTTTCCAGAGAATCCCTAGAATATTTTTAAAAAAAACCCTCAAACAGATAGATTTCAAGTGGCTGTTTTTCAGAGGTGTTGATACTCATGCATTTAATGTACAAACAGCCTATATGCTGGACAATTAATGTACACTGAGAACTAAAATCTCTCTACAGAGACTGGAAAAGTTATTATTTGCACTACAGCTGATAGAATCTGCTATCCAGCATGGCTGCACTGGCCATTCAGGATGGGAATTCTAGGAACTATAGTTTAAAAAGTAGCTTTCTGAAGCCCTGTCCTCCTCTTCCTCTTCACCAGATAACTCATACTTGGCTGAGCTTTTCCAATGTTCATTCATATATTCCCTAATCCAATTATCTGCATTGAAGACAATAGCTCACCTGTGTGAATTAGCTTCTCCGTTCATTGCAGTGGAAGAAATCAATCTATGCACACATTCCTTTGAAGTGGGGGACTTCTACACACAACAGAGTGATGTATATTGGTGGATGGGTGAACTCTGAGGTTCCAAGAATGATCTGAATGCAATGAATGCGGTTGTACTGCTGAACCTCGAATTAAGTTGATTTGCTCCAATATGCTGAGTTGATAGGAGACCATCTGGAGGCCATGTTTAAGAAGTTCTTTGAAGGAAGGAGAGCCTGTGTGTATACATGGGTCGGAACAATCATATATAGGAGATGGCATGATTGTATCTTCTGTTCTTACTGGCCCGGATCCAAAAACTTCCTACAGTGAAGGAAAGGAATCCCTTTATCTTCAATGAGCTTTGAAGTGGGCCCAATTCATTTCCCTGAATGGGGTGCAATGGAAGGTTGAGAGATATGAATAAGTTGTTTGTTGTGTGATGAAATCTGGTTATAGAATGAAAGGGCCTTGATTAAAAGATTGTGCTGGTGCTAAAAGATTTTTGAAGGGTCTGCTCTTGGCAGAACCAGTTTGTCTTGTTAATTCTGTATGTTGTTTTCTCTTCATGAAATTACTGTGTGTGCAGAATGTCTGGCATAATTATCAGATGATAGAATTATTATTACCTGCAAAAAAGAAGAGTTGTTAGTGTTGACTTACATGTATTGGCATATCTTCAATGGAAACTAAAGATGTGAAGTCTGGTGTGACCTTAATACATTTCATGAATGGGAATGAACATACAAATCATCTCTATCTCCTAATAGCTGTAGGAATAAAGACCCGCAATTGCAAGTTAAGGAAAGTACATACAAATCCATATAGCTTGCCTCTGCTAAGTGTTGAGCTGTATCAATTGTTGTGAAGCTACGCAGATTTAAATAATGCGTTCTTAACAACCTGTTTTGTACACATGGAAGAGTACATATTTTACATACCATTAACGAGAGATGGAAAAAGGCTATTTGTTTCCCTTTGGGAAGAAATGGAAATATTTGGAAAAACTGATAAATGCAATATTAGCACCATTTAGAGTTTGACAATCATTTTGTTACTTTAGGAACCTGAAATGGTTTGGCATAAAATTAACATGCTTGAGATACTAAAAGTACATTTTAATCAGAAGATAATTACAAATTGAAATTAATGTTTTTGAATGTTAATTTTTGTTACAAATCAAGCTACAAGGTATTTGAACAGGAAGGATCAGCTGAACTATACGAACCTTGTTAGCTTTGCCAGTTTAAGGAGCAGGCAAATAAATAAGATAATAATCCAAATAATAATAAACATTAGTAAATTAGTATTTTGTCTCTACTAGTCCACCATAGAGGCAACCACGCATTCCTATAAAAAGGACTAAGAAAAGGTAGCCCTAGGCATTATCATGATCTAATATGGAACATAATCTGACGTAAACATCTTCTTAAATAATTTTCAGAAATGATTTTGGGGCAGTAAATATGTGAACACTTTGTTGTAAGTGTTGTATTTATCATTCCAAAAAAAAAAAAAAAAGATCTTCCATAATCCCTTTTTTCCAGAAAAAAAGGGGGGAAATTTTTTTTCCTGGTTTTTTTTGTCATAATCCCCCGCCCCCCAAGCTTTGCATCTTTACCATCAACATAACAGATATAATTCTAAAGGAGGAATTATGATTGGAGTTTTGTAGGAACATGTCCAGAAGTACTAGTTTGGGAGAATGAAGGGGTAGTCAAGGGCCATTTCCGCATTACACTGTTATAGTATTATTATTCCACTTTCAACATCCAGTGGAATTCTGGGGTTTGGAGTTTACTGAGACCAAAGAGCTCTCTGGTTTAAGAATTCTAAATGCCCCTCCCTAAATTGCAAACTTCAGGATTCTGTAGGATGTTGAAAGTAGAATAATAGCACTATAACAATATAGTGCAGAAAATGACCAAGGTTTAATTGGTGCTCTTCAGCAGTGATGGTCAACATGGCTTTTCTGCTGGATATGGCCACCCTCACCATTTTTCATTCTCTGATGTTCCTGTTGTGTTGTTACACAATTTTATATGTCTTCTAATGTTTTAATTGTGTATATGTTTTTAAATGTTTTTTACCTGTTGGAAGCTGCCTTGCGTCTCATCTCAGGAGAAAGGTGGCATATAAATGCAACAAATAATAAATAAATAAATATGTGGCACAGTTTGGAAAAAGCACAATTTGCTTTTAAGACAAAACATCTGAGCTGGACACACTTTGTTTTCAAGATGATTAGTGCACCCAGAAGCTTCCTAGATGAACACTTCAGTTTGTAAACAAGGTGCACACCCCCTTTGTGCCTTTTTTTAAAAAGGCAAATTGTAGCACTAGGTTTCCAGCCCCCCCTATCTTCCAAGTTATTTATAATTATTATCCTCTGTCTATAATGTATTACATGTGTATTCTAATTTTTTTTTTAAAGTTTAGCTGCTTGGAGTTCTTTTGTGGTGGTGATTTTTAAAACCGTCTGAAAATCTCTTTGTAGCTGCATTGTGTATTCAGTATTATTTTGGGGAAAAATTTAGAAAAAGAGGAATGACTGTCCAGACCTTTCAGATATTGTGATACACCATGTACTTGGTATCTTCCCTTGTTTTGCAACACCAGACAAGCAGCAAAAATGGGAGGTTTAATGAGCCCCTTGTGGATGGCATTACTGGGCAATTGACCTTGAATGGGTCAGCAGATATATAGACTTAGGCTCAGGGCTTATAAGTAAGTAGTTAGAAATAATAGGTTCTTCTTCGTGGTCTCTGTGCCCTCATACACTAGGAGCTTTAGCGCCTGCGCGGTAGCGTTCGGAAACTTCTAGAACTTGTTCGCTTGGCGGGGGGAAACCCCCCCCCCACGCCGGTACTGCGCATGCTCCTCCCGCCGAGCAACGGTCTCTCCTCAGTTCTTTCCTCCGCCCCCGCGTACGGAAGGTTCTTTTAGTTTGTTCCTCTCACGTCGTGCTTGGGTTGCTGTTTTTTTACGGTTTTACGGACTTTCGGACTGTCTTTGACCTCTCTTTCGGACTCCCCCCTTTGGTTTTCGTCTTTTTGGATTTCGGAATTTTGGGGTTTCTTCGTCTTATGTCCGCGCTCTTTAAGAAGTGCGTGTCCTGCGGCCGCAAGGTTGCCCTCAACGACGGCCATAAGGAGTGTCTCTTCTGTTTGGGCGAGTCCCACAACACCCCGGACTTCCCCAAAATTTGGGGATTTTACCCCCCAAAACTTTTCCCAACCGCTCCGCGAGACTCAAATCTTATTTTTGGGGAAAAGGGGTTCTGGGGGCCAAAGAGGAACCTCCACTTCCAAGATGGCCGACAAGAAGACGACCACGCCATCGACGGTTCGGCGGCTCCCGCCGCCCCACCTCGTCGGTATCGGGCTTTTTCCGGGGGAAAACGCCGATCTCGGCGTTACCGAGGCCCCCGAAGCTGTCGGCGGCTGCCAAGTAGCGGAAGGATCCTCGACGGCGGGAAGGCTGAGGCTCCCCTTCCGGAGACGCCTGCAAAAAAGCGCCCTGCTCCGGACGGAGGCAAGGGCAAGGAGAAGGAGAAGAAGAAGAAGAAGAAGGAAAAGAAGGGCTCCCCGGCTGGGGGCGCTCAACCTCCTACTCCTCCTCCTACTCAGCAGCCTTCCAAAGGGCGAGGCGAGTCCGTCGACCCCCCTCGGAGGATGAGATCGAGGACGTTCCCCAACAGCGCCCCGGGCTTTCCCCGTGGCAGACCCTCCAACCCTGGTGGAGGAGCGCCACCGCCCCAGCCGTCGCAGGTCGGCCGACCTGCAGCAAAAGAGAGCCCTCTGCTTCTCCGGAGCGGCGTTTGACCTCCTTCAGGTCCCGGTCCCGCTCTTCCGAGCGTCCGGTGGCCTCGCCGCCTCCGAGGGAGAAAAGAGAGGAACAACCTCGCTCGTCTCCCCCAATACACCTCGGCGTCCTACGTGGCCAGGTACGCGAGGGAATCTGAATGGAGAGAGCCCCCGGCCTCCTATCGGTCGCATTCGCCATCGTACCGGGATCGGTACCATCGTGGCCCGAGTCGGGGGAACCTTTCCCGGATTTTGGTCACCTCGTCGACAGCGCGAATCGCGCTCGCCTAGAGGGGACGAGGCTCGGACCGTCGACGCCGAACCCGATTCCGTCGGACCGCCGCTCCTTCAGCCGCTCTCCCCCCCCCGAATCATAGGGCGAGGGAGCCTTCACCACGGTATCGGGCGATATCGCCACCTCCTAGGGTCACGGCAACGGCACGCGCCCTACGGAGTCGGTGGTGACTGGGGGGCTACGACGACGTCAGCCTGCCAGCTACCCCGGTCACCACCAAAAGGGTGAAGTCAGTGGTCAGCCATCCCAAGCGGGACGCTGCTGCTACCACCGCCCCGGGTCGGAGAAGCCTAGGAAGGCAACACCTGCGGCGACTACGAAGGACCGGGGAGCGAGCGGCGAGAGGACTCACCGAGCTCGGAGTCGTACGACTCGAGTCGGAGTCTGAGGTGTCTGAGGCGGCCTCCCAGGAGTCTCCTCCGTTGGGATTCGGGGACCCGATCCCAGATTCTGCTCCAGAGGACGTCCACCAGTTCTCTGCGATGCTGCTCCGCATGGCCACTACCCTCGGCCTTAAGTCGCCGATGCGGAGCCGGAGGGAAAGATCCAGCCTTCTCCGTTTTCGAGGAGAAGCGACCTTCCACGGCCCCCCGCCCCCGCCCCGGGATCCAGACTGGTGAAGGCCGCCTGGGATAGACCGGCCTCGGCTAGCCGATACCGCAGCGGTTAGAACCCTCTACAGGGTGCAGAAGGATAACGCCGGTTATCTATTTAATCACCCTGCACCGAACTCTGTGGTCGTCGAGTCCGCGCAGACGAAGGGCTCCGGGGGAAACCCCCACTCCGCCGGACAAAAAGGGAGGAAGTTGGACGCCTACGCAAGGAGGTTCTATTCAGCTGCCTCCTTGCAGATCAGGCTGTCCAAAACTAGGCTTGCCTCGCGGCATACCTGAAGAAAGTGCTCGATCGCCTGCAACCGGCGATGGAAGCGGTACCGGAGGACATCCGCCAAATCCTCCGTGATCTTCAATGAGGCTATCTCCATCGCTCGGCACCAATGGCCTCCTCCCGGGGACCAGTGGAGATCGCCTCCCGGGTATGGCGGACCGCGGCCTCCCCCGCCATGCTTTGGGTGCGACCGGCCGACA